>VYZX01032798.1:0-57363 GCA_013401335.1 Brachypteracias leptosomus | reverse complement strand
AGAAAAAAAGGAGCCCAAGCCCAGCACATGCACTCATGCAACCTGCACTTCCTGAAGGGTTATCTGAAGGTACTTTGTATTCATCTGAATGGAGGAAGGTAACAGTTTGGCTAGAGTCCAGATAGAGTAAAGCATGTGCACTTTGTCCATGGCTAGTCCACCTAACTAGGTTATTTCAAAACCTAAGTCTACCCATTCACTCTCCTGGATGGATTAGGTCCACCTTGGACATGCCCCACATAGTTTCATATGGATTGGCCTATGATGAGTCACAGCTAATGATTCTTCTTAGCTTGACTGGCCTATACCTAGTTCTTCCTCAATGCTTCTATAGAGCATTTCTCTCTTCCACAGTAATCCTTCTCTCTTATAATTGGACATTAGTCTTTGAAGGGCCTTTGCCACTCAATACCTTCTCCCATTACAAGTTTCCCATTGAGCCTATTGCTGTGATCATCCTCTTCCCTCACCTGTAACAAAGAAAAAAAGTTTTCAGAGCTGAGCTCACTGACACAGATCACTGGTTTCCCATTAGCACAACCCAAGACATTATCCTCAAGTTGACAATGGCCTCCTCAACATTCTCCCCAAGAACTGCTCTCAGCTGGTTCCTTTCTCAAGCAAACCATAGGTGGTATTTAATGAGGTTTGGTGCTATTTTTTGCATATGCACCTCTCTGATGTTTAACTTGAGTTGTATTGTCTGTATACTGTTTCTAAGGGCTGAAAGTGCCCTTTGGAAAGGTCTTATATAAACACTAGCAGGAATCTGTACTATTCATAGCCAACATTTATTCTACCAGCATGCAATTCAAGAGACTATCTTATTTCCAAAAGACTCCCAGAATCTTTTCTAACCGGCAGCAACTCTGAATAAATAAAACAATCAGGGTTGTGTAAAACTACTTACATTTCTATATTATTAGACACTGTCGGTTAATGCACTAAATCTTCACTCTGGTCACTCAAGGGAACTACTTCACTTTACAGTAGAAGGTTAACTTTTCAGGTTTTAACGATAGTTTTAAGCTGTTTGTTTGTAACATTCCTCTTAGAAACCTGAAACCATCAAGTCAAATTCAGCTCTGATACAAGATGGTGAAATACTGCTCAGACCAGTGGCACTGCACCTGCTTTACACAACTCATGAAGCTGATCCAGTATTTCCTCTGCATACTGATACCTGGGCCAGATTTTAGATCTAGTACAAGGGAGTGTAAATCCATTTAGTCCACCTTGGCCTCATTTACCTCAGGCCTAGCACCAGCCTAATACTTTCAAACAGCAGAAATTTAGTTGGCTTTTTTTTTTTTTTGAAGTTATTCCAAAGTAAATCCAGTTTAGCCTTAGTTTTAAATAAGGACCCAGCCCACTGTGGGCAAATAACAGTGGTAGCAATACCACTGGTGGGCAGAGCAATGATAATTTGGGCGTGTTCTTTGCAGGTATCTGCTCAAGAGGAAGAGCTCTGGGTTTTAATTAAGCCCCATCAGTGTGCCTCCCTCCTCTGAGCCCCAAGTACTTAGCCACAGAGCATTACCAAAGAGGTTGACCTTCAGCTCTGCTATTTGCCAAAAGTGCCACAAAGCTGAGCTAAAGCTAAGACAGTCTTGCAACAGTTCCCAACAGTCAACTGCTCTCATCAACCTTGTCTCAGAGATGTCTATGTAAGGTGTAGTTATCTTAAAGAGCAGTAACAGTCCAATAAAGTTGCACCAGTAAAATTTGAAGCATCACATGTGGAGGTTCTTCAGAGGTTTATATGAGCTACAGTAGGCCTTTAAGTTTAATGAACTCTGTATTTGCTTAACTAATTGGTGCCTGAAGGCCTAATTTTCCTCATCTTTTACACTACTATCATTTCACCAGTATCATTTAAGTTGCTTCCAATCTATAACATCATGTGAAAGACAGAATCATATGCTGAAAGTCTAGAGCAATAAGCAGTCCATCAGAGCAAAAGCCTCTTCATCTTGAACTGAAAAAAAAAAATCCTCATAATAAAAAGGAAACTAAGTCACATGCACTGCAGACATTATTAGGACTGAAATTAGTCCCTCTGCTTAGTTTGGTTCAGAGTTCGCAAGCACAGTGTGCTTGGCCCTGCCTGCTAACTCAAACCAAGCTGTCCTCTCAGGTTACTAGTTCTTACAAACTTCCAGAGAGTATCTGGTAGAAGTTGCATTTAATGACAAGACCTCCTGCCCAGACCAAACAGGTTCCTTTTTTCAGTGATGCATGCTTGCTAGGGCTACCTAAGAGCACCGGGTAGTATTGGAGTTGTGAGGGAAAAAAAATACCACTTCAGACAACATTGTTACATTGAAAAAATAAGTTTTCATCTTAGCTTTAACATCCAATTAAGGCCAAGGTGACTCACTGGGTGCTCCTACTAAAGATTCTTGGTCCCACCCACCATGATTGCCAGTGGGATTACACATGAGTATGAAGATCCATTTCATCAGATGCCAATCCAGTTGCCATAGCTAAGAGACTCTGAAAGGGCAGGGCTAACTGTATTTAGCGTCTTGGAAAATGTGAAGTCCACTGATGAAGCTGAGAATTAATATGTCACCTTGTGCCACTTCTCCCATGGTCAAACAATCAAATTACTCATCCTGAAAAACAGACATGAACAAAGCAGGCCCTTTCCAACCCCAGATGAAAACTTTTGCTAAGCTACAAAAATATGGCAGCACATAACTATGTTCCCACCAGACCACTTCTTCCCAGAGACATTACAGAAGCAGATGGCAGGTGGAGAGTTCTCAAAAACAGGTGGGAACTGTGAAAATAAGAATGAAAGAAAGGTCTACAAAGAGCAAAGAGCTCTAAGGCTCAAGGTTAGAACATCTGGCTCTGTGCTGGCTCAGAGGTCTTGCTGGAGTTACTTCCTGTAGGAAATCTGGAGTAAGCACATGCAATAGTAACAAGATATCAAAGAAGCCTTATATAACAGCCTGCACCACATCTTCCAAACAGCAATTTCCACCACACTTTTTTTAATGCCTACATTTGCAGAAGTGACAAACTCCAGATCCCACAAGGTGATCTCTCTACTCTATGGACTTTAATTGCAAATAGCCAATAAAAGCAACAAATAAGCAACTTTAATTTCCACTTCTATTAAATAGGACAACTCAGTCCTCAGTCAGGCCATCTTTCTGTCAGAAGACATGACCAGGCACAAGGAAAAACCCTCTTGCACCACAGTTTTTACCATGGCATAGGAATTCCATAAAAGTTGAACAAATCTCCTCAATTTCTTGCCATGTAATATGGCATTCACAGTATCTTTTTCTTTTTAAAAAAAAAATAGGCTTTACAGACACTTCTCAGATTTCCTGCTTCTAAAATGCCTCAAAGGGAAGTCCAGTCTAAAAACGAAACACCATTACTTCCTCAACAAAAATCTGATTTCAAAGAGCAAATAACACTTTTGTAACCATTATCATGACATGTAACCCAAAAATTTGTTTTAAATCCATCCCAACTCAAAAGATCAGTGTAATAACTATTTGGAGCTGGTTTAACTTTTAAATTAATTTGGCAGACCTTACTTGTCTGCCTTAAAGGATAAGACAGCACATGTGACTCCACTACAGAGACTAGGTGAAGACAAAGAACGCACATTCAAAATTTCATGTATGATCATGTTGCTCTGCGTAACCCTTTTCACTTATTAGTGAGAAGGTGGAATAATCAACTCAAGAAAACCAGTGAAAGAAAAAGGGCAGGCTTTTTATTAGGTGCTTGGACACTGGGCCAAGGCCATAAGCTTCCCCCCTCCCTGCTGTTTCTTGCTCTTCTCACATCACATTCTCAGTTCAAAGGGACTAGGCACTGCACATGTTATGAACTCAGTGCTATGGGCATGGCAAGATGGAGGAGTGAATGGCTTCCTTAGCACTGAGGGACTCAAAGAGCTTACCTGCACTTCCCCAAAGCTTGCTAACTCCAACTCACCAAGAGTGAGGTTATTTGGAAGAGAGATGGGCACTACCTACTGGCATCCTTGCTGAAACAGATATTTCTTCCCCCAACACAAACTATACAAAGGAATGTTAGTTTGAGGTCCTTTGAACTTAGGTAAGAGCCAGTTAGTAGTGCGATAGCTCTTCTCTGAAGTACCTGCATGAGATGAAAGTGAGGTTGGTGTGGAGTGGACTAAGTACTTTCTTTATCACTTGAATACTGGTTTGTCAAAATCCAGCCTGCAATTTCATATATTCACACCCCCCCTTTTTTTTTTTTTTTGGAAATGGAGGTGGAGCAGAATGGCCCAGGCAGGAGGTGTTTTTCCAAACCTGTGAATGCGACATTCAGCAGCCAAGCTCAAAAGATCCTGCTGCTCCTGCAAAAAAAGGACAAACAAGCCCTTTTCATGTCAGCTATGTCCAGCTGGAAATGTCACAGCTTTGTCACAATAGAACAAAGCATGCCTGGTGTCTGTCCTTTCAGAAGGTCTCTTAATTCAAACAAAAGAAAAATATTCACATCTGGAAGGGGTCATAGGCAGGGGGCAGGAGTGAAGGAAGCAAAGTTCAGATGGCAAGTCATAGCAGTTGCTGTTTGTCTAATTACTGTAGTGCCTATTCTGGCATTTATCAATCCAGTTAAAGAAAGCAAGCCAAGAGTTAAAACAGCAATTTTATTATTGTTTGATCTCAGAAGACCAGATGAGACACACCTCTTCAGTTTTGGTCAATTCATCACACTGGAACATTCACACTGAGTGAAAAGACCCCTTGTGACCAGTCTGGCAGTAGTTCCTCTTCCCCCCTCCCCACCTCCTTTTTTAATAAAGAAAAAAAAAAAATTGTTATGTATGGAGTCCAAGCTTCGTCTAGAAGACCACAACCTTCACTTTCAAAGGATCTACATATTGAAATTTTGCCCTTTCCAATGGGTTTATTTGACCATCTGTTTCTATAAAGATTAAAACCTTCTAAGGACTGCAGAATAGGGAGGCTACATCAGAACTGAGCCCCAGGAAAATAAAAAATTAAATGTCTAGTGAGATCAGATTAACAAAAAAAAAAAAAAAAGACAGTAAACTTGAGGGTAAGACTTCACTGGCTAGGCACAAAAGACCAACAGTAAGAGTTTGCACTACACTTCTCAACCAGAAGTTTTCTCCTTCTTCAGAATGCAGTGCTTCTGAAGCTGAAAAGCCTCTCCTAGGCTGCCACCTAGCTAGTTAATTTCTTGTATTGTTTTAGGAGCTATTTTAAAAAGCTCTTTTGCTCCAGCCCTTAGTGCATTTACTCCTCCCTTTTGAGCTGGTATTTTGTCAGGAGTTTCAAGAGCGATTAAAAACTTGCTGCCAAGTCCCTTTCTTCCCCACAATGTGTTTTATAACCCAGCGTGTAGTTTAGCCTGTCTAAACACTGCACTAGTACACTGCCATCAGTTTCCATGGAGATGATTAACTCCTCCAGAGCCAGAAAGCTTGAGCATGCTTTTTGCTCTCTCAGCACATGAAGAACATGACAGCATTTACTAAGATCAACCTGCAGAAACATCACATTTTCCAGACAGTTCTAGCAAATGTTAGGATTTACTTTTGCTTCAACCCATCATGCAAAGCTGCAGTCTTAACCAAATTTGCATTTAAGTCATCTAATAGAATGAGTTGCTCTTCTCCCCTTGTCCTCCTTCTTTGCATTGCTGTGATGTCTGGAGGCATGACAGCCTCACTGACATCAACTTTTTGAGCTACTGTATCTCAGAGCAAAGCCAAGGAATAAGATGGAGATATAATGAAGAGTCCAGAGAAAGGAGAGATGAGGGAGATGACTTTGAACTCAATCAGAAATCAGAGTAGAAAACAGAAAAACTTTGTGGTCTTTAAGTTTAGGAGCACTGTAACAGGAAAATTCATCATTTACCATACTCCTAGTCACTTATACATCTAGCAAACATATACTGTCAGCATGTATTCATAACAAGAATTTAACACCATTTGAAGAAGTTGAATTAAACTGAAAACTACACTTAATCTAGTATAACATGACTTAATCCAAGCAAGAAAGTAGACCTTCTTACAAAATGCAGCTAATGAAGGCCACATGCTGTCATCAGCTTTGGCCGCGGAAAAATGGTTTCCCAGTCTCATTTTCCCAGAAAGGACAAACTCCCTGGTAGTTGCCACTTAGGTGGCACACTTGTTGATCCAACTGTGAAAATGGCATCAGAACTTCGAATACTGCAGTTTCCTGGAAGAATTCCCCAGTATAAAATTATTTTATAAATATTTTCCAGTCTTCCCAGCACTTTTAATATGTAATGGTTTTTTTGGCATTCAAGAGCAGATACTCTATATAAACTAGACACAAATAACCAGACATAACTGCAGTTCCCATAGAAGAGTTAAAGGAAGGAGAGATTTATTTTTTTTTTGCCAGTAAGCTTGGCTAACTTGAAAGAGCCACTGGCAGGGTTCACAGCAATGGGTGTTCTGCTGCTGCAGTGAGAATTATTTTCTATTTTACTTCCACAGCAGTTTCCAACAGAATTTCCTTGCAGACTCCACTTGGAGTCAGTACCATGTGGGCACCGGCAGTGCAAAGTTCCCCAAGCCTTTTAAACTTTGCTATTAAGACAATCCACAGAATGCAAGAAGACTTCACTCATGCAGTCCACTCACGACTGCTGAAGTGACAGATTGTATTTACTGTTATGTGGATGTGTCCCATACTAACTCAAAGGACACCACTAATTGAGTTAATATACTTTGCCACAAGACACTTACCAAGCAGCAACGTATTTGGTTAACCACCCTTAGCTACAAACCAACCAAAGACCTTGAGACCAGTCACCATTACCTCCTCAGGGACTTTGGGTGCTCCCCTTGTTCTCTGTCTAAAGTTAGTGAAGACCCCTAGGGATGCTAAAACGCATAGCGGAGAATATCAGCCAGGATCCAATAAAAGTTTTTCAACTTTCCAAAAAGTATGCACACTTGTACACCTCCTACAGCTGCAAAAACCACAGTGCAGCATGCAGAAAGTATGGAACACTTGTTACTTGCTTCTCAGCCCTTCCTGAAGTTATGGACACAGCACCAAAAGCCTGTGTGAGCAGCACCTTCCAACACCAACTGCTACGGGAGGTTTCCTGGCTTGAGAGAATTCATCCTAATCCTGCCTCCTATTATTTGTCACCAGGTTGTGGAGGAAATTTTGGCTGCCCACACCTCCAATTGTGTTTTTTGCTCGCTGTAGAAAACAAGCCACTCTTACAATTACGAATTTCTTTAAAGTATTTCTTGGAGGGGTTGCGGCCGTTGCCGTGGGATAGGGCCTGGCTGCCCCTTTGGAGGGCTGGGCAGGGGTCCGCCACCACACGCCTCTCCTCTTACTAACCCAGGCAAGTGTGGCAGCGCCTCTCCTCTTACTAACCCAGGCAAGTGTGGCAGCCCCGGAGCCGTAACCCATCTTGCAAGGTCAGGTCACTCCCCAACAGTTTAACCCGCTCCACCTCTGTTTTCACTGGGTGGCTCGTGGGATAGGGCGTTACTTGTGGCGACAGCCCAGCTGCTGCCCGCAGCCCCCCAGCATCCCGCGGAACTTTCTAGACAGGCGGGTTTCGCAGCAGTGGGGCAGGTGCCACCTCCCGACGCGAGGAGCCTCCGGGAGCCCCCCAGGAGCCCTCCCGAACCCGGCGGGGCCGCTTCAGCACCGGCACTGAGGGGCGGGGAGGGTTCGGCACCCGCCCGCGGCAACTTACCGATGTCGGAGTTGCAGAAAGCGTCCTGCGGGTGGATGGGGACGCAAGTGCAAGCCTCCACCACCAAGTCCCGCAGGCCCCAGCTGCAGAGGAACACGACGAGGAAGCTCAGCCACGCCGTCATGTTGCCCCTCGGGGTGGCTCCTCAATTGTGCGGAGCAGCCGCTGTTTTGTTCGCCTGACTTTACTCTCGCTCCCTCACAGCCGCTGCGCTGCGACCGCCTGCCTGCCCTGCTGTCTGCTCGCACTGCTCCCCTCTCTCCCCGTCGCTGGCCTCAGCAGCGCAGTCTTCGCTCGGCGGGACGGTGCGAGCCTGCAGGCACAGCGAGTCCGCGTCTCCCGGCAGCTGAGGACGAGCGAGCGGAGCGCTGCAAGACCAAGCTGCAACTCCTGGCGTCCGGCGCGCGGAGTTATAGCCTCGACCGGGCCCTCTCGGGCTCCGGAGACGCCGCTGGCACTGGCCAATGGGAGCGCGGCATTACCTCATCGGTGGGAGGGGCCGAGCAGGCGGGGCGGGGCCGCGGCTTCAGCGCCTTATACGGAATCGTGCGGGCAGTAGCTCGCCCGCGCGCGGGCGGCAGCGCAGGTAGCCGGTCGCTCTGAGAGTCCCCAGCGCACGCCCCCTCCCGCCGCGGGGCGGGAGGGGTTCAAGCTCTTTAAGACTAGTTGTATCTCCGGGATACCGGCGAGCATCCATCCCGCTGCCGCCGATGTCCGGACCGCGATGGTCCCGAGGAGTCCCCACTGGCCTACCCACCCTCGACTGCCTCACTCCGCAGCAGGGTGCAAAGAGGCACCTGGAAAACACAGGCAGGGTTTGTTGATCGCTTGGGGAGCATGGGTTGTTTCCCTCGAAGCCATCCTGGCTGTCTGCAGGCTGGTTTTAAACTGGAGGGGGTGAAATAGTACCCTAAAGGGCTTTCGGAAAATGCAAGAGTGCAGCATGCAGCTTCTTTTCCTCTTTCAATAGGCAGTGAAAAGAGGGTAGGGGAAAAGAAGGGCAAGACCTAGCTGGACTGTAAACCAGGATTTCATCCTGTGGTTCTTAATCCTGATCAAGTGCTCCTCCTATCACTCCACCACCACTACCCATCGCTTCCCTTCTCAGGGCTTTCGGTCAGAAAGAGGTCATAAACTGCTAAGACTGAGCTGGAAAAAGCAGCATCGTATCTACCCAGGCACTCCCAACATTTAATATCAAAGTATATTTTACCAGAGCAGCTTTAGTGGAATTTATAGGAAGTCCTGTTTGTTTTGTTTTGTTTTTTCCCCCTTATCCCTTTTTGGAACCGTAAATTTTTATCAGCTGTACAAATGTAAATGTTACAGAAGAGCTGGGACTGTAAGGAAGGAGATTGCCAGCTGCAAGATACAGAGAGCCTTATTATCCTGCAAAGGGGACTGAGGGGTGATTAATCACAGTATCAAACCAGTGTATATAATGTCAGAGTACTTTCCATGGGGTTTACAAGACTTAAGCATGTCTAGTTATAAATTATGCTGGTATTAAAGGCCAGAGACCAGCTGTCCTAAATTTCTAAATAGTCAGCTAAGTCTTTAGATTTATAATTCTGCTCCATCTGGGTGAAGCACAGCCTGCCTACACCTTTTCTTTAATCATACCATCCATATAAAATTAAAACCTCCCATCTTACAGAAACACAGGGTTTTATTTGGTGCATCGGTAAACAAAAGCTTCAAGATGGGTGTTGGTAGTAGAGATCAAGGTTATAATGCTAACAGTGGGAAGCACAGGTTCCTACCCTTGCTGTGACACAGACAACCCGTGTGACAGCTTTGCCTCACTGTGCTTCAAATCCCAATCTGTGTAATGGCAATAATAGAGATGGGAGCTCCTCAGGAATATGTATTAGTGTACACAATGGAAAAATAAGATAGTGTTGAGGTGCTAATAGGTAATATAAGTTCAGATGAGGCAGAGTATTAAACACAACATTTGATTCAGACACGTCAATGTACAAATTGTTGAGCTCCAAATTGCGATATGAGAAACCCTATGCAGAAAACTCCTTAGGTACTTGGATCGTATGTTCAAGGTTCTACAGCTGAAGTTGTGTCCATCAGGTTGAATTGTCATGTCAGTCTCACTGGCTATAAGCAAGGAACAACTCCACTGACCCCAGCAGAGTAACACAAAAGAAAAATAAGGTGGGTCCGGCACTTTCAGTTTTTCTTTCTTCTTGTAAAAAGTTTGATATCACCAACATCATGATACACCTGGTCTATCAACATCTCAGATCAGTATCTGAGAGAAGTTGAATTATTCCATAACCTGACACTGGTGTAAATAGGAGAGAGTTTGGCCTGCACACTAGGTTATAATCATAGCTCCAGCACCACCTCCCTTTGCTCTCTGGCCAAGTAACTCCTCCGAGTATGTTTCTTCATTTGTATAATAATACCTTTCCTGTGTGTTCTGAGGACTAACACACTGAATGCTTTGTAATAAGCTTTAAAGATGTTGGGTGCTGTGTGTATGCTGAGAGTGACTATAATACACAGATGCAGGATAGATTCAGAAGAGACTGAAAAATGAACTCTTAGTTATCTTCTCAGTTTCTGAAAAGGGAGAGGAAGGGGACTGGAAGTTACTGAAGTTACACAGGCCCCCCCAAGGTATGGAAGTAGCTTGTTTACGGTGAGATTGATCAAGCTTGTTAAAGTAACACCAAGTTTGTGCTGATTACAGGAACGAATTCACTTTTCAGATATAACCCAGAGAAGTAATCTGCCATTACTTTTCAGGATGAAAAGGAGTGTCACAGCTTGATCCAGTGGTAGGGCACATCTGTTTGGAAGGGATGGTGTGCAGGCCATTTGTGTGGCAAGGCTCACTCTCTTCTATGCCACTGTTTGAGAGGTGATCCAGACATTTTTTAATACATGTATTAGCGATGCCTGGAGTAGTAGTACCTGTGTTTGGTCAGTTAGGGCTGAGATAATTCACCCGGTTTTTGATACTTAGATACTCCTTTTCAAAGAGAGGAACTTCTCTATAGCAGCAAGGATGCAGGCTTTTCAACCAGGACTGGTTACTGTACAATAATAACAATATTTGCTTTCCACCTTAAAGGTACATTTCATACACAGACACCAGAGTGCTTTATTTTGGTAAATCACAGGTAAATAATACTCAGGAAAGCTCACTCTGGCCAGTGACCTGCTGGGAGGCCTTGGTTCAATCATTTAACCTGCCTGTAAATTCATTTAACCATCTGGAAATAGAGATATTGTATATTATCCTCTGATAATATATATTAGATGTTTGATATTAGCCTCTCTCCTTTGAGACCTACCAGTAAAGTACACTCTGAAAGAGCCAAGTAGGAGTTCTGAGTGTTTGTTTATGAGAATATTTTTATAATGTTGTCAAAGTAGTACAGAAAGCTCAGGAAGGAACTGAAAGGAGAGCTCCATCTGAATTGCTGCTCTGTGCCCTGTCTGCATTGGAGAAATTGCAAAGGGAAAAAAAAGAAAAGAAAGAAAAGAAAAGAAAAACTAGCATTCAGCTCCTTTGCCTAGATAAAACTTTAAGTCTTATATGGCCATAAAAAAGGTAGCAGAGGAAGAAGGCAAAAATAAAGACCTTGATCTTCTATGAAAAAATTAGAGTTCACGTTTGGTTAATGTCACTAAATAAAGAAATCTGTGTTGTTCTAGTCCTCCACCAAGAACACACTGTTGAACACAATTAAGGATCTCTCTGCTTTACCGGGCAGCCACACTACTTCATGCTGTGATCTTGTCGAATCCCACAAGCTAAGCATGACTGGGCTGGGTCAATAGTTGGTGTGAAAATTCCCAGGGAAAGCCATGTCCTGCGGGTGTTGTTGACTGAGCAAAGTGGCCTTCTCCCCTCCACCCTGCACGGACGTGTAGAGACAGTGCTAGGGGGCACTGCGCTGCAAGAGATGGCTGCGGTGCTGGCGAGTGAAGCTCGGTTCCTTGCAAAGCACCGACTGTTCGGGAAAGATGTTAAGCTGGGTACCTTAGTTAAACTTCAGGAGAGAGAGCTACTCTTTGCTCCCATAGACACTCACTGCAGTTTACATCAGGAGCATATTAGTGATTAGAATCATTTTCCTTCCACAAGTCGTGCTTGTGATGGAAAGGACCATTCCAGAGCTAGCTGCAGAGACAGAGAAAAAAGCACCTTGGGATATTCCTTCAAGAGGCATAAGGTGTTGCTGTAAATGAACTAAAGGTATATTCACTTGCCTTCTGTTCACATATCATCGTGAGATATGCTGGCTACTTCAAAACTGACAGAAGCATCTGAATGGAAATAGTACAGAAAGTCTTGATCAAACTACAGGAATTGCTGGCCAAAAAAAACAACCCAGAGAGAGAGAGGGGAGAGGGAAGGGAGGTGGAAAGAGAAAGAAATAACCCCCACTACCACCACCACCAGAGGAAAAGAACCCTGACAGATGTAGTGGCTGAAAACACTCCAGCTCATCACCAGACCTCAGCTGGCTTAAACTGAGCATGACATGAATGAAGTCAGGACACTTTGGTCTGCAATCCAAACAGTCCTGCCACCTCCTTAATGATATATCAATTTTAAAAGTTTCTAAAGTATGGGCATTTTTCCATTTTAACTTTGCCACAGTAACTTGACTTGATTCAAGAGCATGGAGTCCTGCCATTAGCTTTCTAAATTGTCCAGCTGCCAAGTTGCTCAAAAGCCTCCTCTTGTCCTAAAAATATTTCTTGAAGTTGACAATCCTTGTATCTTTTACATCAGCTCAGCATCACATCCTCAAGAAGATATCATTGTTTTTTCTGCTTTTATGCAGTAGGTGGGAAAGGATAGGTGGTTTTGGAACCATCTGATGTCCTTTTCTACAGCACACTCACGCCATCTCATAGGGCAGTACAGAGTGGTCATGCATTGCATTAGCAAAAGATTCTCATATTTCCTGATTATCTGTTTCTTCTTTAGAATGTCTGTTTTTTCTGACACTGTCCCTTGAGAAGACTGTTTTGTTTAAAATATTTGTATTTCCTATGATTTATAAGTATTAAAAGGCTGAAGAAACTCCTCTATTCCATCATATCAGTGAACTTCATATGCTACTTAAAATAAGAAGACTCTTTCTTCAAAAATGTCTTTGATTCTATAAATACATATGAAAAAAACTCATTTGATCTCTTTCTCTGGGGTTGCAAAGGAATTATGTCACCTTCCTGTCTGCAAGCCAGACATAGGTAACACTCTATCCCATACCCAAGCTTTTAATTAGAGGTACACCATTAGACCTTCGTTAGCTCTAATGGTTCTATACTGTGTTCAGTCTTCAAGGATCCTTTACAGATTGTACTTATGAAAAGCGCCCAGCCTGGGAGCAGACCATAGACACCATGTGTCACCAGGAGAATTACATTATAAAGGACTGGGGAATATGAAATCACCCTCTCAGTGGTGCAGAGATCCTCCAGTCAGGCTGTGATGTGGCATTGGCTGCAGAGGGGCAACCAGGAAATATCTTTTAACAGCCTTATCAAGTTGAAAATGTTTCCTGCACATGACTGTGCTCTTTGGCCCCAATCCAGCAAAACACTAAGCACATGTTCAACTTTAAGCACACAAAATACTCTACTAAAGTCAACAGGACCATTTGCATGCACAAAGTTAAATATAAGCTTAAGTGCATTTCTGGATCAGGGCCAAAGGGCTCAGTACCATGCAGGGTTCAAGCCAGGAGGCTGTGATTAGATGGTCTGACAGAGTCCAGGGTGGAGAGGACACGATGTGATGTGATTTGCTTGGCTCTACCTGCCTGTGCCTCATTCCAAGCAATTAATTTTCTCTCATTTTTGTTTATAGTAAGGTTTTCCCACTTCTACTACTTTGCTTTCATGCTGCTGTAGCCATTTTCAAATTGAAGTTTTGGGATTTGTTTTTTAAACCTTTCTAAACTGCATCAATAGCTTTAAGTGACTGAACAAAGAGATTTCAAATAGATGAAGTGCTTCAAATGGTAATAAGAGCTGGTGTTCCCAGAGCTCTGGAGTCTTGCACTAAGCAGAGAGTGAGAGAGATTGAAAATCACTTTTCTGTTGTTCCTTTGTATGAACTGGTTTCTGGCTTATGCAATGCACAGTAATTAAAATGACTGGAATGCCTCACATTTTTAAGAGAGCTTTAAGGCAGCTCTGTGGCATTGTGACCAGCAGAGTTCATGAGCGGATTCATGGCTGCCATTGAGGTTTGACGTTTCTATCAGCGTAACTTGAAGAATACAATATCTCTGTAGAGGCCTTAGGGGGAAGCTTGAGGAAGAAGGGGTAGACACAGAAAACCAGTAGCATCTGCTCCCTGCATCATCTCCTTGAGCAACTGTGGAGCAAGCCTTCAGTCAGATGAGTGCCTCAAGGTTGCTGTGGTCTTCAGAGATCTCATTGCTTTCTTCCACTGCAGCCTTAATGTCCTGCCCAAATTGAAGTGTGGGACAGCACTTACACATTCTCTATCTCTCACTGTAATATCAATTACCCAGAATGCCTCCTCCTAGGTACAGTATAGGAAATGTCGCTTTCTGTGAGAGATGGTTTACTTTTGAGTAGTAACCACTGCAGTTGTTGGGTGTATTTGTGGAGGTCCAAACAGCTCCTGATGTTTAGCAGACAGAGAGCCTGGAGGACTGGCAAGTCTTTCTGATCACAGTGGGTTGCTCTCCCTGTGATGAGGTTTAATATGCTCAGCAGTGGTAAGGGAGTATCTTGCTGATTTTCAGTCCTCCTGGCACAGTCTAGAATCTCATTTTCTATTTTTGACATTGGAGGTGGCTGGCCACTGTAGCCCTAGTCTTCTCTCAAGAGTTGATCTGGCTTCTCACAGTGATGAATGGCCAGAGAGGATCAGAAGAACTGAATATAACCTCTCTCTCAGCAGGCTTGCTGACTGGCCTGAGGATATGCCCTTTCTGACATGCTGAGCAACCACATTCTTCTCCTCTCACCTCTCTGCCTCTCATCAGCCTTCTAAGAACATGGACTTAGCCTGCTTCCTCATCTCCCAGCATAATCTTTCTCCTCTTCTCCTACACATCAGAGGGCAGTGTCAGGATACAGTGGTCTCCATAACCTTGTGTGAGTGTAGGGAGACAGAGAAAGATCCCAGGCAGGAAACAATAATCCTGTATCTCTTAGACCATCCTGAGGCTAGTAGAGCTGCCATCCCTCCATATGTGGTCAGCCAGCCAGACCGTGGGATGTGCCACTGGTTTTAAAGCATGTTGGAATCTTCTGAAGTCACCATACTTGTGAAGAGCAGAAAGAGCAGCACCAGGGGTCTGGCATTCCTCTTTTTGTTACATTAGTGAGTCGGAAGATGGTGTGAGGCTGTCAGGTCTTATGAAAGAGTCTTCTCTTTACTTGCAGAACAGGTGCAGCTGCAGGAAAAGTTGCTGACTCTTGCCTCTCCCTGGACAACCTGCAAAAATTTCCTGCAAGATTAAGCCAGACACTTCATCCCCATCCCCCCAGCTGTTCCTAGTTTCTCACCTGAAACCACAAATAAAGGTGTTAGTTACAAGAAAGGTCTATAATGATAAGGATAGTGTCCCAGCAGCGAACAAACTCAGCAGTTTCTGTCATGCGTGTCAGCACATGGGTATCAAAAGTGAGAAGCAGTTCCTCTGTAGACACCCCAACAGAGATCATTGCCATGGCACAGGATGTTTTTTTAAATCCAAATTGACTCTTTCAATGCTTCTGTTCCTGTGTTCCCAAATCAATGCTGTATTTTAAACAGCAGCTGACTGCTCACTTACAGCAGGGCCTTCCCACATGGATTCAACATCCCAGCCAGTAGAAGCTGGGGGATTTCTGATGTGAGATTTCAAGGACAGATCTCTTTCTTCTCTGGAGCAAAAGGCAACACCTCTGTTCCCTCATTCTTTTGGAATTTTTCTCCATAAATCTTGGCATACAGTGTGAAACAAAGATGAGATGGTAGATCTGCAGCCTGGGGTGGGGACTCAGCCATTTGTTTATTGTCTTATTCTTCCTGAGTTGCTCCTGAAGAGCAATACATTCATCAAAGGACCTATTCAGGTCTGCAGTATAAGTTCCACACGTAATATATTAACTTCAGGAGTGAAAATATCAGTGTTTGATTTAGCACAGATGTGTGAAAATAGCGTTCTTCACTGAAGGCAGAGGGAACAATCTGCATCCTCTGTTCCCCTTTCCTTTAATCTGAAGGCCCTGAGCTATCCCTTAGTTGTGACTTTCTATGTGCTTCTGAGGGGTGTTTCAGTGGGGGCCACAGAAGTATGGAAAGAAATCACAGAACCTTTATGTTCATTTAGCCAAGTAGCCTTGGTTTCCGTTTCCTTGCAGTGGTAACAGGTATTGTGCAGCAAGAGTTAATTTGTAACCAGATACAGTGTGTCTGGAAGGGAAGCCAAGAGAGAGGAATAGAGCAAACTTCCTCTGTTTTCCCTTTGCACTGAATGAAAGTATCTTTACTAGGGCCCATAGGGCTAGGGTTATGATCACATGCTTTATTATCAGAAGTTTAAAAAAATTGTTTCCTATACTGAGAGAATTCAACTACCTTTGATTTTAGCTCCTTTTGTAGCAAGAGCAACGTGGTAGCTCACAGTTGGGTGTGCTCTTCTGCAGGAGAGGTGCACTGTGTGGGTAAATGTACTTGGCATGCCACTGGTACTGCCCCGAAAAAAAGGACTTCCAATGCATAGCAGAGACAGCAATGAGAACCACCCAGAGGTGACATACACACATATGTAATGTATGTACAGATTACATACCAGTAATTGAGCTATGAAGGTACCAAAGCTTGAACATGTGCTCTGAGCAAGAAAACACCTCTCTAGCTCTGCACTTAGTAACAGTGTCACCAAATCTCACACAGAGTATTGCCCAGGAGTTCACCCAAGTGCCCTGCTGTGGGAGTCTGGACTGTTCCAGTGCAAGTGGTTCATCACAAGTGCTGAGAGGCTGGAAAGGTACAGAACGTTTTTAGTGGTAGCAGGTTTGCAACACTAGATTAGTACAGCACATTCCTCTCCTCTCCTCTCCTCTCCTCTCCTCTCCTCTCCTCTCACTCTCTGCTGGTGACTGTTGTGCCTGTGTCTGACAGTTGGCTGAGGGGCTGCTCCGCAGCATAGTTCCCATTCTTGCCATTTCCCAGTATCTGCAGCTGTAATTTTAAGCAATGTTTGGAGCTAACTGCAAGAAGAGATTGACCTCTCACCACACAAGCTGAAGGCAGTGAGGAAAGTGCTCTTGATGTAAAAGTTCTGCAATGCTTGTGAGGGATCTACAGCTTTACTCATGGGGTAATTCATGGAAAACAACCAACAGACAGTGAGCAACAGCAGTTTCTACCAAAAAAGAAGCAGCTCTCCAGCAGACTTTCTCCAGCACCCAATAGTATGAAAGACAGTAGATAGACAAGCATTTTATGTATTTTCATTTGAGCCTTGCCTTCATTTTCTGTGGATTACAACTGAGCATTTTTTACCCAAAATCTTGCTTCCTCTTCTCTCAGTTCACGTTCAGCAGAACCGCCATAACCCCACTGAGTGGGAAAGGAAGAGAGGGATGAAGGTTCTGCTCAATGCAGGCATATTCTTAGTGCAGCTAGAATAGAAAGCACTAATCTGGTCTCACTTATCTCATGGGATGGTTGTGGGTATACCTTCTGAAGGCATCGCAATGCTGTCTCCCACTGTTCAGATTAAATAATCTATAGCCGGAGAAAACCTTCTCCCACTGATGCTTACATAAAGTCACTTTTGTTTCAAAGAATTTATTGTGCCAAAGAAGCAGGATCATTGAAAAGAGAAGTCTGCCTCATGGAAGGGGAAGGAGCAGGCTAGGAAGGGAATTTTTTACTTCATTTGAAATTGGTTTCCTCATGCAGAATAAACTTTCACCTCTGAACATCATATATAATGGCAACTTAGCCTAGAGGGACTAGTATAGCATTAGCTGTGCATGGTTGTAAGCAAATAGCACCACAGAGAGCTGGCTGAAGGAAGCAAAAACTTATTCCCAATGAATGCAAGAGCATTTCATTCTCCTCCTTGTGGAGACAGAACCTAGCTCCTTAACTTAAACAATGCCTCCAACTGCCCGAAGGTGTTTCCACAAGTATCAATGTGATTAGTTTAAACAACCTTTTTTTTCTTCCCCTGAAACTGTAATCTGAAGGACAGGCAGACATAGCCATTCATTTTCCTTATGAGAAAAGGCTTTTGAGAATAGGAAGGAGAAAAGGAGAGAGGCTGATACTGCAAAGAACTCTTATTCCATCAGGCATTTCTGGGAAGAAGGAGGGAAGGGCAACTTTTAAAGCCATGCCTATGGCTGCATGTAAGGGATAGTTCTCAAAGGATTCCTTTAATCAGATTCTGCAGAAGATAGGCTGTCTCTCTGTAATTCAGTTCACATCTTATTCTAAGGCCATATGCTCTGGTCACGTGAGGATTTACAGTCTCAAATTTACTGGCCTTAGAGAATCTAAAAGAATTATGCAAGAAATCAAATTCCATGATAACTGAGGCCTCACGCAGCCGTGCTTACTAAAGACTGTTTCGAACTTGATATATGGTCTCTCTAGGGCTTTGTAAGACCTTATGGGGAAGAGGGAAGGGGAGAAAAAGGGGGAGCTGCTGATCATTGCCATGTGTGAGAAGCATCCCTGTCTGCACGTGGGTGTGACGTCCATGTTGTCACAGGCTGAGCTCTGCATATCCCCCTGTTTCCTGTTTCCAGTCAGCATCTTGCTGCTGGAGCAGGAATCCCATATCACTTTTGTAACTGCAGTTACAAAAGAGAAAAATGATAGTTAGTGGAGGCGGAAGGGGTGGGGGAAATCCTCTTAAATAGCCATGTAGGATGTCTGGGCAGGCATGTGAACTAGGAGTCCTCAGAGGCAGTAGAATAAGTGGGAGTTCAGCAAACAACCATTTTCTTTCTTTGACCAGTGTTCCTCAGGGACCTCAGCATTCCAGTTCTCAGAGCTAATTTTACCTAATTGTGGTTGGCCTGTTCCTAATGTCCCTTTTCTATCTCTCACACACACTGAACCTTGGGATATTCTCTGTGGACTGACAGATGACGTGAAAACCTCTAATCTGTGGGTCAAAAATGAAATGGGATCAGGAAACTGGAAGCATGATTTGTTTTTTTCCAAATAAGGGAGATATATTCATATTAGAAGTTCTTAGCATACCAGGTTTGTGGCTTTTTTTAAAACCATATGAGGGGAATGACATATTCTTGAAAATGTTATGGTAACTAAGATGTTATCATCCCCTGGACACTGCCTTTCCTATGCAGACTATGACTAACATGTTTTCTTTATTTATTGGCACTTCTCTTCTGTAGGAGAACCAAAACCACATTGTCCCAAACACTGTACATACATAACAGGCAGAGCGAGTCCCCGCCAAAGGGCATTGAGTACATGTTAGAAAGGGTTCATAAAGAACACAGTGGCAATAAAGCTGTGATGCCAGGAGTAAAGGAGCTTTCAGCATGTGGCATTCATACTGCAGATGCCATGTTCATGGAAGTCTGAGTCTTACCTGCTTTACACTCCTGTGATGATTTGATGTCAATGCTTTATCTTCCACAAAATCTGCTATACAGTCTGTGGTGAATCTGATGTCCACAAGGTACAAAAGTAAGGTAAAGGGTTTAGGATGACTCCTCCTATTTCAACCAAATTTTCCCAGAAACACAAGCAACAGGTTGCACTTATTCTTCCCCTGAATTTATTGTGGATTCCCACTCCTGATCTTCCCTCTTCTCCATATATGAATCTGTAGAGCATGCTCTGCAGGCCCAAAGTGTGATGGCTCTGCAGGCCCAAGGGCTCAGAGTGATGTCTTATGAGGAGAGCCTGAGTGAACTGGGATTGTTTAGCTTGAAGAAAAGGAGGCTGAGAGGATATCTCATTGCTCTCTACAACTACCTAAAAGGAGGTTGTAGTGAGGCTGGTGTTGGTCTCTTCTCCCAGGTGCCTAAGAACATGACAAGAGGTAATGGCCTCAAGTTGTGCCAGAGGAGGTTTAGATTGAATGGTAGGAAGAAATTCTTTGCTGAAAGAGTGGTGAGACATTGGAACCGGCTGCCCAAGGATGTGGTGGAGATGTTAAAAAAACGAGTGGATGTGGTGCTTCAGGACATGGTCTAGTGGTCAGGGAAATGTTGCTATGAAGGTTGGACTTGATGATCCTAGAGATCTTTTCCAACCTAATGATTCTATGATTCTATGTATGTGTGAGACTGGGAACAGTAAGAGGGCATATGGACTCTTAAGGGATCTGGAAGAGATGCTGGCTCCACTCTGCAAGAAAACTAGGTCCAGGGCCTGGGAATCAGATCAATAACCTTATTTTCAGTTGATAGTTTTAAGAAGATTTTAGTCAGTTGAGGAATCCCGGGACACTCATTAGGAGGAGATAAAAGCAGTTATTATGGCCCTCAAGCTGACAGAGGCCAGATTTATGTTTTTAATTGGACAGACAATCCTGATTTTGTGTTCGACCAGAAACAAAAGACTGCCTAGAATATCGTGGACAAGACTGCCTGCAGCACTGCTCTGGCTGGCAGGAAGCAGTCAGTCTACATATAAAACAGACCTAATGAGCTGTCTTCTTCATGCCCCACAGGTATTTCCCAGGTGAGGCTGTGCTGCACAAGTAGCTGTTTTCCACCATACAGAGACCCAACCAAGACACTGTAGTCAGCATCACTGTTAGTAGAGACATAGACAGGCTGCTTGCAGTAGGGAAATGTCGAGCAGTAAGCAGAGCACATGTGGTGGCACATGGGCCACTTTCCACTGATTCTGGGGAGTTCTGCTGATTGCTGAAGATCCCCTTCATTTTTAAGAGCAGTGTTGGCAGCATATTTCACTTTCAGACAGAGATAAGTCCTGTCCAAACTAAAGGAATGGATGGGGGAACCTCACACACACACACACCATCTACAGGTTTTCTTAATAATCCCTGGGCAGATGGACACAGTCATGTGAGTCCTTGAAACTCTATCTGCTTTGGAGGAGTAGCGGGTGTAGTGCCATGGACATGGCCAGATATATGTGTTGCCCTTTACAGAGAAGCTTACTGTCCTGCAAAGACTGAATATCAACAAAATCCTTCCTGTGGGGACTTCCAGCTCTGCCTGAGCCAGTTGTAAATTCCTTTGAGACTGAGACTAAGAAAACTGGAATCCGGGAAGACCTTGGTACAGTCCCAAAACCATTTCCACTGAACCTTCCCAAAAATATGGTTTCTCTGACCCAGGAATGTAAGCTCTGTAACAATGGCAAAGCTGAATTCCTAGACCATTGGCATCAACTAGTATTAGCTCATTACTTCTTTGCACTCCGTCTGTCTCATCTAATATTAAAATCATTGTCCCTCCGGGAGACAGACTGTCTTTTTATTCCATTTTTGTGTAGTGCCTGGCACAACGGGGATATTAGTGTTTGAGTGGGGTGCTACCTCCATACAAACAGATAAAAAATATCAGTGGGACTCCTACTTTCTCTGTTTACCACTTTCTTTTTGAGTTGATTATTTGGGAGTGAATAATCATAAAGTATCTAAGTTAGCACAGCAAAGTTAATGGCTGAGAAACAAAGAAAACAGAGACTGGTGTATAAATTACCACAGGACAGTGGAACAGAAGCCATGAACTGGTATGGAGTGACTGAAATAGGAGAAAGCAGAAAGGTAGCTATGAACATGGAGAGCACTTCAGCCTGTCCCAACAAAGCTAGAAGAAAACTACGTTTGCTCTAAGACAGGTGAAGGTACAGTCCTTCAAACCCAGGACAGCTGGCCACCCTGACCACAGGACCTACCAGCTGCCTCCTCACTTGACAGACCTTGTGTTTTTGCACTCCATCCCTCACCATCTGTTTGTCCTTTTTATGGAAGTGGTGCCTATCAGTTGTCACACTCTGCACGAACCAGTTTAAAAGTTTGGCTCCCCTACTGTAACAAGTCTCCTGCATATTTTTGTGGTTCCTTGCATGATACATTTTCTTTTCTGAACATTCACAGACTTCTCCTTTTAAACTCAGAGGTTCTGGAGGGACGTAACTCCTCTTGGAGTTAATGCATTCCCCAAAAGCCTTCCCCATGATGTTGTGACCCCTGTTGTCAACACTTTTCCCTCCAAGGGTGGAGAATGCAATCCAGGCCTCCCTCCCCTGCCTGTGGTGTCCCTGAAGCAGTAAAGTCTCCAGCAAGCAGCCAGCCAGAATAGCCACTGGCAGGCTGGGAAGGGCATGTCAAGGGTGGGAAGGAAGAGGGGCTGCACCACATTGTGTTCCAGGCACATTTAGTTGGCAGATGGTCCCTAAGGGACTATTGGATACTGTCATATGTTTAGGGCAGCTTCTGGGCTACTTGCACTCACATTGATAGTGATGATGCAGCTGCAGCCAGCATCTAGGGGCAATCTTCCTCGCCACTGCTTGTGCACAAAGTCTAAGTGGAGTAAAGAACCTAGCCCCACATCACACCACTTATGCACACCAACTTCTCTGCCTCTTCCTACTTAAGTTGGAGGGGGGGTGTTTCAGTGGAATCTTCCCTCCAGAATGAGGAAAAAGGCAGATAAAGCACAGCCAAGTGATGTGCTGTGCTCACACTCTTCTTGCATCCTAAACTAGAGCCACAGACTGACGTGAATTTGCTTGTGCTCGCATGAAGTACACACAGACACTGAAGGGGGGAAGGCTGTCAGGGCTGTTCCCAGCTCTAAAGCAGCCTTTTGACATGACTAGACTTTCGGGGGTATTTGGTCTGTTGTTTTTGTTTCCCAGCTGACGAGCTGGTCAACACCACCCCTAAACTCACTTCCACCCCCAAACAGCTGTTTTGCCAAAGGGTGGAGTAGCAGACCTCCTGATTGAGGGTGGAGCAGTTTGAAGAGGAGGAAAGCAGTGACTTCACTTTTTATTAAGTAATAGCAGAGTAGGGTGTGCGTCACTCTGAAAAACAAGACTTTGGGTGGGGGCAAATGCTTTCTGCAGCATTTTATGCATGGAGCTTTCCCCTTTGTGGGAAATAAGCAGAACGCACCATTCTGAAGAGGGAATTCAGAAAGTTGAAGATGCAGTAGGTTAGACACATACCTTATAATCTCGTTTAAGGGAATACAAAAAGAGGTCACCAAGGTGAAAGGGCACATAATGGCAAAGGTGGTTAGACTTTGGGAAACACTTTACTCCAGGAGGGAGTGAGGAGCATGGGAATAGATCAAATCCATATGAATGGAATAGCACAGGAATAGATTCAAGTCCATGTGAATAAAACAGGAGTGAAAGAGAGGGCTGGACAACACAGCACTGCTTCCAGCCCTTGGCCAGGGCGGGACAGGGCAGGGCAGCATCGGTGAAAGGGCTGCTGTCTGCTTACCCTGGAACCTGGTCAGCCTTGGCTGGAGCACCAGTACCAGCACAGCACAAAATGCCCTGCTGCCTTCTCTTACTCAAGTCATTGGTCTGGTCTCTGTAAGGAATCTGAAATGCTTGGCATGTAATTGTCTTGTCCCTTTCATGGTGCCAACACACCATTTACTATGTAAATGAGGCAGCTCTGGCAATTTTTATACCAGGGAGGATTCTTGCTCTGGCAAGGGAATTCTTTGTAGACAAAATGGAGCTACTCAAGCAGCACATGGGGGTCAGCTTCCATGGGAGCAGACAGCACTAGGGTCCACGTACAAATACCATGGGGGATGATGGCAGAATAGACAAATGTGTCTTTCATAGAGAGTTAGCCATGAGGGGATTGCTGTTCTTAGGTTGACAACAGCCTCTTCTCAGTCCTGTGTTAGCGAACAAGTATCATAAGATTTGGATCTATCTCCTCGAATAATCCTTTTCCTGCAGCTGACTCCTGCAGGGCTGTATGGGCAGCCTCAGGCCAGTCTGTAGCTGCATTCCCTTCTCCCTGATTCAGTTGGCTTCTGCCAGTCCTCACTACTGCAGAAAGAGTCTCTCAGGCTCAAGAGCAGTCCGATATGTTAGAGAACATTCCAGTCTGTTCTCACCATCCTGAGAGTTGAAGGCAGTCTTAGACTCCAAAGGCTGCAAGTATAACAAATATTTTCATACTGCTTATACTGTTGATGTTGCTCTGAAAGTCACCAGAGTGGCCATCAGAACAGAAGCTGTTTCACAGAGGGCTGTAAAAAGCTTTCCCAATGGTTCTGGGCAATGCTGATGGCATGATCACAGTGTACTTCTGGGCCTGCTTACATAAATGAAGAGGGACATAAATGAAGGGAACATAAATGAAGGGGACATAAATGAAGCCACTTCTTTCCTCTCCTAGTTCCCCTAGGTGAAACTCAGAACAGTTTGACATCATTCTTCAGAGACATGACAGTGTATGGGCACACCTACCTAGCATTCCTCTACCTAGCACAGGTACCTGAAGCATAGCGCATCAGTGCTGGCATGTGCTTCACTTGGTGGATATTTATTCAGGTCTTGCCTGGGCATGTTTAACCTGTCTTGAAATCCAGGCTGTTGTGTTTAGACTTGTGCTACCACTCAAATGAGGGGTTTTGTATCCTATTCCTACACACCTTCCAATACTGCAGCCATACATAGTGAGCATGTCTCAGAGGAAGTCAAGAATTCAGACTCTGCCTAGCAGAGGTGTAAAAACCTGCTAGGCTGTCAAGTGCTCAGACCCTTTATCTATCTTTTTCCTTTATATAAACTGATACTGCAGTTTTGGGGTACCGAACTCCCAATGGCTTCTCATGCAGGTTTTCCCTAGAGACCCACCAAGTCTGCAAAGAACTCTAACACAAACAATAAACCACTTTCCTCATTCCTGCCTCAAGTATAGTGCAAGGATAAAAAATGAAGGAAGCAATAAATATACCCTTTCTGCTAGATTGATTGTCAACTGCAAGGGCATTTCAGTTTCTAAGCGTCACTAATAAACAGAATTTTGTGTTCCCACTCCCAACCTGAGAAAATTAAATTAATTGAGTGTTCAGAGAGTCCTACTTCCTTGCTCACAAATCATAAATGGCTTAGCAGAACAGCACTCTTGTGGAGATAAAGAAGAAAAGGACAAAAGAACATAAACAAAATAACAGGTATCTACCAACTCCCACAGCATTACTTGCCAAGGTTCCCCCTCATTGCTTGCTGGCACAACTGCTACAGGAGACCATTTCTTCCACTGCTCTAGAAGTGCTCCACTCACAGCTGACAGATTAGGGGTACCACCACTCACCTGCTGGGTAGCAAAAGCTTCTACAGGGCTGGAGCTGAGTTGAAATGGGAATCCCTGACCCATCTGTCTGGCTTGCTGCTTCTTGTAGCCACTGTAACTCTGTTAGCAGCTCTTCTTAGTGTCTCCAGCTAAGCATCCCCCATTGCCTGCAGTTCCTGCTAGCCACAACTAATCCTCAGCAAGTCCTGGCTTCTTGTTGCTCAAAGACAACTTCTTAAAAAACATCCCTAGCCCTCTAGTTTGCTGTATTTTTACCTCCCAAGACTGCAAATGATTACATGAAGCTAAGGGTGGTCATCCACTATAGGTACAGCTAGACCCAGCTTTCCACACCTACTGAAATTCTTATTATCCTAATTTATATGATGAGATTATTACTGTTTTCTTACACAAATCCTCCCACTAGTGCTAGGATATGAAAATCAGAATGTATAGGTATTGGGCCTGCCTCTAGACTTTTTCAGCTCCTTCTCTAACAGAGGCCAGAACAGTCCTGCCCTTCTAGCTCACCATCCCTCTGGGCCTCCTTACTGGCAGGCCAACAAAACATAAAGAAAAACACAGTGTCCAAGTTAGCTCTTTGTGTCTTGCGGTCAGCCTGAGCACCTCATCAGGATTCACCAGAAAATAATAATTGTCCTGTATAAGCCTCAAGACAATCCTCTGTTTATAACCGTTTAAGATCCTCCTGTTATATCTTGGTCACTGACGAATGAACTCAGAAAGGCTAGGAGATGCTAATGAGTTTGCAACCAGTTCCAATGCTTTTCCACTCCTCCCCTGTTTTCTTAGAGTGGGCAATATTCCCTTCTCAAAGCAGGGAATTAGTAACACTAATGACTGGATGTGTCACCCTTGCATGCTGAGCATGACTCACAAAGTCAATATGGCCCTAGTAGTTGAAAGGAACAATGCGCTGTGTTCTCAGTTACTCTTTTTGGCTATGCCATCACTGGAGCCCAGAACAAGGGCAATGATGTCATGTTCATAAGCTTACTGTGTAAGTAACGTATACAACCCTGTAAGCTCTCTGTGATCTATTACTTCCACATTAATGTAACTCTGGGCATATATACGCAACTAGTTGCCAGAGCCAAGAATAAGTAATTTGGAACAGATTGTTTTATTTCAGGCTTTTAACAAGAATACTCAGTCCCAGCAGGCTTGTTCTGGAGAGGTAGTACCTAGCTCAACGTAGAGCTGTATAATTTTGTCAAGACCTCGGCTGTAAAGACAAAAATTTGGAATGTAGAAATGGGCAGACAAGAATCCCACTAAGAAATAGCTTACATTTTTCTGACAATTAGCCATTGTTGCAAGTATTTACATAAAAAAAAGGAGTATGAAAAAGCTCTGAGGCAAAGAAAGAAATTATTCTCAGCCATTTTCAAGAAAATTACTTTGGAGCCTTTCGTGCACTTGTATTTGAACACGGCTTTTCTCCATTAGCCTCTAAGTAGAGGGAGGGGATTGTTCCTTCCTTTCAGAAATGTGTTCTGTGTATTTAGTGGTCTGCCAAAGGGGCCAGCGCAGGAGGGGGCATAGAGGCTAAGCATACAGCGACGTTGTCATCAGAGGCCAGCCAGTGGGTCACGCAGACAAGCCCGTACTAGCCTTAAACCATCAGGTGTGCGTGCTGATAACCGCAGCCATGGAGTTCAGGGCACAGCTATTAGCAAGCACACTCCCCCAGGGGCCCGGGCAGGTTTTGCAGCCTGCACTGAGCTGCACAGCTCTCCTGCTGTTAGCACCCAGATCAGGCAGCCTGAGTGTAGCGTGGATGGGACCACATGAGCTCCTGTTGGCTTTCTGCGTGGATAGCTGTGCCAAGGGTGACAGTTTTCTGCTTTATAAAACTCTGCTCTAATGAACTGCCAGGTGGCTTGCAGATGCCTCAGGTGACAAGGTGCCTGTGTCCCGTATTATGGGCCCCTTTCATCATTTGCTGGGGTAAACCAGGATTGCTCTGCCCAGCAAAACAGGGGAAGCCCTGGGAATTCGTAACACAAAATCTTATCTCAAGGGAAAAAACCAGAGGCTTGTGTGTAGTGGCTTGTTGAACTACACATTCCTGTAATAGTTTCCCAACATTGAGTACCAATGGGACAGTCATACACTTTGCTGCACATTCCCAACAGGCTGGAACCTTTATCTGCTAGGCAGGCTGGGGCTGGAGCACTGCCAGTCTCCCTGGAGACCAGCTGTGGCCCCCTTGGCTCCTGTGCCTCTGCACTGGGCAGTAGATTGGCAGAAGCTGGTGCAAAGCTGCCTGTCCGATTAAATTTGTTATTTTGCAAAAGGATTTAGCTTTGTTTGTTGGTTATTACTAAAGAAAAATCCTAAGCTGCTGCTTTAACCTGGGTTAAACCTTTCACAGGGTGAAAGAATCTGGTTCCTTTTCTTCCAAGTTGTAAACAAGGAACAGAAACCTAAGAGAAGGCAGATAAAACAAGAAAGTTTTAAAATACTGTTTTTATTACATTCTTTTTATGTTTCAATTAAAAATATTTTTAAATTTCCTGTGCTAAAAGGCTGCTACATTAGAAGAGTTGCTGAACTGAGCTTATGAAAAAAATCTGACAACAGGTCATCAGCCACCATCTCAGACATACTCCAGCTCCCACACATACCTGCTGTCTCTTCAGGGATGTGCTAGTAAGCCCATCCAGAAGGATCTGTAGAATATAAAGTTGATGAGAGATGTTCACATATTTCATAATTTTTTCCTGTACAAACAAATCAAAGGAAGCCAAATCAAATAAACCACTTATTCCAAAACAAGCTTTCTATATACAAGATTTGCTCTGTTTTAATTGAGCTTGTGGCTAGATATTAGTTAGAACAATAAAATCTTATCTGTTGAGAAAGTTTTAGGTCAGCAGGGACTGGTAGGCTACAAAAGAAGATGACTGTAAATATACAGTTTGAGCACAAAAACTAGACTCTACTACTATTAGAGCTGCAAAGCCAGGAACTGCCTGCAGGAATTGCCCTTACAAGGGTTGCCCCTGAAGTTTTAATTTCCCTTCTCTGAGCCCTGCAATGTAGATCATTTATCTGAAAGAATTCCTGCCACAGCTTTATCCTTCTGCTCAGTGCACGGATCTAGATCTTCTCTAGTACATAGGATTTAAACCATGCTCTGAGAACAGAAACCCATTTTGAGTTCATGGCATTCAGCAAGATACCATATCTAACTGTTTCAGAAACATCAAAAAATTTGTTTTCACAGTGGACATTATGTATTTTGTAGATGAGAGGCTGCCTGCTGAAATTACAGAGTAAAAAGATTTTGTGTAATGTACGTCATATAGAATGGCAAGGGCTCAGATTTTCAGAGTTTCCAGTGTGTTGCAGTACTTTATATTCAAAGCACCCAGATGTAGTTGCAAATGTGTACACACACACACACACACACACACACACACACACACACACACACACCCCCACACACACACACCCCCACACCCACACCCACACACCCCCCCACACACACACCCACACCCACACACCCACACCCACACCCACCCACATGTGTTTGTGGGCCTGTTCTGCAAATAGGGAATCAATTAATATTAAAAATAACCCTTTGGGGTCTCAGAGAACAGTCTGGGACTGGAGAGTATGTCAGGCATCCAGAAAGCAAGGGATGCCTGTGGCATGATCACCTGCAGGAAGTCTGGCACAAAATACCTTGCCCAGCATCACACAAGTTGTGTGTTAGTGTCAGAGACATCGGACAGTTGTTCAGGGCAGCAATCCAATGCTTCAGTCCCATGATGACTGTTGCTCCTTCTGCAGTCCATGCTTCCTCTGGTGACCACCACTATCTACTTTCCACAACATATGAGGCAGAAGGTATTGCAGAGAACTGTTGCGAGACTTTCACACCCATTAGTAGCCCTCTGAGGAGTTCCCTCCTGCCCGTTGAGCATGGGAATGTCTGAAGAAACAATGGTCTATGCACTTTGAAATGAAGATGGCATCATAACCCATCTGCACAAATGTTGTCTAGGTAGCTTTAATCCCAGATTTCCTAAATTTTTAAGCACTTGACTCCATAACCATTGCAAAGTTTTTATGCATACTTTTTGTGGGGGCTATGTGCAAGAAGAATGAGTAAGGCAGAAGATAGCTAGCTGGGCAATGCCAAGGATTGGAACAAATGCTTTCTCCTTGCTTTTTATGCTAGATTATTTGGAGATAAAGGAATTTTGAATGACAGTCAGCAAAGGCTCCCCACTCTCAGAAGCTGGTTGTTGTTGTAAACTGCAGCGTTGAACTAGCTGATTGTTATTTACAGAAAAGCTTTCCCATGCAAAGTGCTATTTTCTATTGAGAGTGAGGTGGTTGCTGTTATGTTCAGCACAGGCTCCTTCCTAACCCATGACCACTGCAAATATGGAAATCAGTGGCTCTGTTGGACATGCAGAGCATGCATGACAGGCTTTGCTCTGTACCACTGCCTAGCAAAATAGGGTTTTTTCTCTCTTGTAAGCAGAAAAACATAAAAATGATGACAGTTTCTCTTCAAGTAATGCCATCAGTAGGATGGTCTGGAAGGTGCCATTACTGACCCCTATGCAGGTTTGTCCACCTCCCTCTGGTAGGACCCAGTTCCAGACATAAGCTAGAGAAGTCTCAAGACCTTTCTGACAGCTGCATGATATATGGAATATCCTCATGTCTCTGGTTTTCTTACCTGAGACCATTCCAGCAGAGATGGGGCAGCAGTGTGCACTGAGGCTAGTGCACAGGAATATAAATAAAATAGATGACATTCCACTGGCTTATTATATCAGCTTTAGAGAAGATTCATGTAACTAGAGTGACACAGAGACAACTCTCAGAAGGCTCAAAATCTGGCACAGAAAGACAAGCTGTTGTGAATTCACTAAAATAACAGATTCGAGCTCCAGCTGGGTCATCCTTAATATCATCTTTTCTGGCTTCCTTCTTGCATTGCATCAGATCCAAGCTCCTTATTCTCAGCTTTTAGGCTCAGAGTATCTGTGCCTTTCTGCTCCCAGTACTACCCCAATCTACCTTTGTTTTCTTTGAAGTACGTTCTGAGGCTTACACTTTTCTCTTTGCACAGTCCTGCTTCCCCCTCTCCCACTCCAGAATCCATAGGACAGACTTGGAAATGGCCAGCTAGCTATACCAAAGGTCTCCTGCAGCGGAAAGTCATTGTGGAGCACACTGTATTGAGATAAAGCGACAGCAATCCACTTTCTGGAAGATTATCTGCAGTTAGGAGAGAGGGTGCACATCCAGGCTAATCCAGCAACATATCATAGAATCATAGAACGTTTTAGGCTGGAAGAGACCTCTAGAGGTCATCTGGTCCAACCTCCCTACACAAATCTCTACCCAGGTCAGGTTGCTCAGAGCCCCATCAAGCCTGACCTTGAATGACTCCAGGGATGGGGCCTCCACCACCTCTCTGGGCAGCCCATTCCACTGATCTATCACCCTCATATTAAAGAACTTTTTTCTAATATCCAGCCTAAATCTATCCTTTCCTAGCTTAAAACCATTACTCCTTGTCCTATCATTACAAACCTTTTTGAATAGACCTTCATGTAGGCCCCCTTCAGGTACTGGAGGGTCACTAGAAGGTCCCCCTGGAGCCTTCTCTTCTGCAGGCTGAACAGCCCCAACTCTCTCAGCCTGTTTTCATACAAGAGATGCTCCATTTCCCTGGTCATTTTGGTAGCCCTCCTCTGGACACGCTCCAATATGTCTACAGCCTTCTTGTGCTGGGGGCTCCAGTAACCTCACTTAATCTAAGCCATACCACTTTTTGTATTAAAAAACCCCATATTGGGTGGCAACTGCATCTTTAAAGATGTATTATCATACATGGGAGATTTTTGATACTTTTTGTACCTGAAACAGGCAGGTCTTATTTCCCACACAATATGCAGCTTTCTCATTCTCTTTCCAAAAGCTGCTTAAAAGCTCTGACCAACAGTTTTCTTGTTTGATATGCCATGCCCATAGCCTAGATTTTCTTATTATATCTGTCATTACAGTCTGCAAAATACTGAAAGGCAAGCTTGATACTTGGGTTTTCTGTAATTACTTCTCCATAGGTATTTCTGTGTTAGTGATAATAATAACCATAAAGATAATAATGCAAATAGCAGGAATAATGATAACTATGAGGTGAGTGGTAGAATTACTCTTGAAATCAGCCTTAAATTTGAACAAAATATAGTAATATCCCTTCTGTAGAAGCCAGAAGCACTCTCCTCTTGCAGGATGAAAGGAGCTGAGGAATGTGTTGGCTGGCACTGAATCCCTGTCCTCTTGGGCCTTTAATGGGTTTCCTGCTCCTGTAAGTTCAAAGAGCAATTACAGTCTCCGGCAAAAGTACAGCAAATGGAAAACAGATTCTTTGGCTCTCACTAAAATGCCAGGAGAATAAGTAACCAAAAGAAGGAGGACTCAAAGTCACTTCATTGCAGCAGTTTACTGAGCTGAAGGGAAATTTCCCTCCCATTACCTCCAAGACCAGAGGAATTCCTTACCATAGGAGGTGGGTGATGGGAACCCCGTGACAAAACTGTGTTCACACCCATCTCCTTGGAGGGACTTATATTAGAGGAGAAAGATGATGGAAACTGCTTTTGAGGTCTAGCTCCTTCATCTCTTTGTTGAGGGGTTATTTTGTGCCTTTGAGTTGGCTGTCAGAGAGAAACAAAAGCAAGGTTTGGGGATATGGAGGGGCAGCAAGGGCAGGACAGTTTCATTCACTACAGCAAGTCATCTTAAGGGCATATGGAGGTATATATGCAATACAAGGCAGCTGGATAAACAGAGACAGGGGCTGAGGAACCAGCCTTTGCTATCACCAGCCTGACAGTGGTGACACTCACTAGCTCATGCAGGGATAACAGCCACATGTCCTGTGCAGAGGAGGAAAGTTGTGAAGACATGTGACGGAATATAGAGGAAAAAAGCCTTCAGACCCAGGATAATCCTTCCAGAGAGCTGCTGGATGTCTGTAGCACAGGACATTAACCTACAAAAGAGACTAGTGGGTACACGTGCTGTAAGCTGCATACTAATCCCTTGTGAAGATCTGCATAGGCTACACAAGATGGCCTCCAACAGGGCAGCACCACCCAAGTGTTTCCTCAGGGATCTCTGCAGTCAAGCGCTTATGTTTAAAAATAAAATCCACATGTTCAGCAGGATTAGTATAGGACCAGAAGAGCACTTTTTTTTTTTCAGATCAGGAATTTGATATAATAAAAAATATGTGTAGTCCAGGGTCAATCAACAGAAGGTAGTATAAGTTCATTGTCTATATAAAAGGCAGCCTTGTGTAGTTCTCTCTTATGCCTAGCTCTAGGAAATGCATTCCCATGATCAGTAACACCACAGCCCTGGTGTATTGTGAGAAAGGCTTCTCTTCCCTCTCTGAGAAGAGCTATCGCTTTACCAGTAGGTTTCTGATTTGGTATTCAGTAAACTGTGCCATACAGGGGAAACTAAATAAGCCTGTCTGAAGTGAAAAGCCCTTCAAGTTGCTTTGCATCACGTTTCATTTCCACCTCAGATTACTTGAGATTAAATCCTATCACAAATGGCAGAGAGAAATAACTAATAAGTCTGAGCATCAGCAATAATACCAACTTTGTGCTCAAAAAAGGATGCTCAGTATCCAGTGACAGTACAAGTAGGTCACCCAGCCAGCTTAGCAACTAGAGGAACTGCTGTGTTAGAACTTACTTCTGGCACTGTCCAGTCATACGGCACACGTACGGGGTGTAGCTCAACCCTGCAGTTTCTCAGGTGTAGAGAGGAAACAGTATCCTCATAATTACACAGTTGTGATGTAGTAATTGCTAAGGATTTCCTTGGTCATCTCATATTACAAATTGATACTTCCTCTAGTTTTCCTTACTTTCTACAGGGGAAGAAGGAATCTATTCTCTACTTACCATATGGATGTGTAATTTCCCTTAATCTAACAGGAACCAAAAAAAAAAAGAACCCTGGAGTGGTGAGGAAGAGATGAATGAATAAAAGGCCCCCTTATAAAAGCTCTGACCTGAATGTGTGAGCTAACCTGACCTTCTGCTAACAGACATGAACTACAGGCATAGAGTTTGGATATAAAACATCTAAATCCAGAGCCATGTATATTTGGACTGAGAATGCTCCATCTTTTCACACCAGGAGGAAGGACTTGCAGCTGAAGCAAAATTAAAATGGATCAATTTAATTTGTTCACCCTTTGAATCTCTTCCAATCTATCTGGGGTAGGGGGAGAAGACTGTTGTGATTAAATATTATGACTGAATGCCAAGTAATTTTTTCCTAGAAGAGGATGTTTTGAGTTAACAGGTTTGGACAACATAAGGTGAAAGTTGCCTTTTCCAACTACATTTTGTTTGTAGACACTAGCTACCAATATCAGCTTCACTGCTTCTCTACTTCAGGCCTTCGTTCCTTCTCTTTAAACTGTATAATCAACCTAAATTTCAGTTTCTGTAGGTAAGGAAAGAAGCAAAGTCAGAATAAGAAGGGAAAAGTAAGTTTTGCAGCTTCCAGTACAACAGAGCCACTCTCTTCCATGAATGACTTATTCCTGTTTGAATATAGTCTTTTCCTTTATCAATCCCATACTGTCACATACAGTCTTCTTGATGAATCAATATGAACTAATTTAGGAAACAATTCCTCCAGTGCTGCTTTAGAAATGTCTAGTAACAGCAAAGCTCTGCTACCTTCTAGGCTCTTCAGTGTCAATGTTGGAACAAAGAACGTCTAGGTGGGTTGAAAATCAGCTGGACCCTGAGACAGGGGTTACAGTGATTGAAGGCTTAGCATCTGCTCACAGCCAGTAACAAATGGTGTACTCCAGAGATTGATTCTGCCATCCATCGTACTTCAACCTTCAACAACAACCTGGATAGCACAGCATATCTATGGAAGATGCAAAATTATGACAGCTGATTGACAAAACAAATGACATTTTCAACTGAGATGGACCTCAAACACCTCAGGATTGTGCCAGCAGAAACTTAATGAAGTCTGGTAGAGAGAGATCTAAAGTTCTGCACCTGAGGTGGAGAAACACCCTGCATCCTTACATGCTGGGATTGAACTGGCTGACTAACAGCACTGCTAAAATTAGGTTACAGTGGATGTCAGACTGAATGAGTTAATAGTTCATTGTCACTGTACGCCAGCTGTTTTCTGCACTACATTAGTAGGACTGTGGTTGGCAGATCTGGGAAAGTTATTTTCTGTGCTGCCTGACACTGGCCAGGCTGGAGCCTCTCCGTTGCAGAGGCATGTGAAGAAACTACAGAATGTCTAGCAGAAGGATCTGGAGCACATGATCAGCAAGGGTATGTTGAGGCTTGTATAGACAGGTGAAGGGAAGTCTAATCTAATAGCCTGCAACTACCTGAAGGGGAATTACAAACATAACAGATCCACATTCTCCTCAGTAGCATCAGAGGATACATCATGGAACAGCAGCCACAAATAGTGGCCTGGGAAATTGACCTGGACATTAAGAAAAGATTTCTTATAAGGGTAAATGCAATATTGGAAGAGCAAGCCCACAGAGGTCATAGAATATCCAATTTAGGCAGTTTTCAGGACACAGCTATTCAAAGTTAGGGCTGATCTAATGATGTGCTGGCAATAGTACTCCTGTGAATAAGTCAGTGGACTAGATGACTTCTACAGCTGCTTCAATCACAATATCTATTGTTCTGTGATTCTTTAGTCAACAATCAGTGGATTTGACAAGGGGGATTTCCCAAAGTTCACTGACCAGATAGAGTAGTGTCCTAGAACAGACTTGCATCATTGCATCTCTGACAGCGATTTTCCTCTAAGATGTAGTGAGCAGCATTATTGTTAGATTTCATTATGCCTAGGAACATGATTCTCATTTATTTTGCTGGCTATAGGTTGGCCGTTGGTTATGGTTAAGTAGAACTTGAGATTGACATGTGCGCTCATTGGGAGTGATATTGGGATCAGCTGCACAATCAACTTCTTTTCTCGAATTGGTCCTTAGTCAAAGAGTGCCTTACCAGGAAGTAACATGGGATTTTAAAAGCTTGCACATAAGCCAGGTCTTGACAGCAAGCTTAGACTGATTCTTGATTGTCAGAGACACCTTTTTGATTTTTTCCTTGGTTCTGAGAAGCTATAAAGACATTTTCAGAGATATCCAGCCACAATGAAGAGATGTTGCCCCAAAAATCCTGAAGCAAAAGGCCAATTGGCTTCAAATAAGATTTTGTCATCTAAAACATCTCTGGAAGCCTGTATCTGTGTCCCAAATGAAAAGTACAGCCAACCTGTGAGATAAAATGCACTTACTCAGGTGTCAGGAATACAACAATCATTTGTTTGCTCTGACAGCTAAAATGCTAATGCTATGTCCTCTTTTTACCAGTCTAGTCTCTTTATCACAGTTGTATCCTGTGAGAATCCTGGCTACATGTACAAAACAATGACAAAGCCAGCTATCTCTAAATCTGGTAACAGCCAGATCACAGCCCATGTTTCAGTCAATGACCCTTTGGCTGAAAAGGCTGAGTGGTACCAAGGAAAAACCCAAAGTGTTGTATTTTTACAAAGAATGGAATAGTTTTACTCCACTGTTTATGACTAATGAATCACAAGGAGTCAGAGAACCACTAGTTAATTTGCAATAATATTTGTGAATCAGAAGAGGGACAGTCTTGCGGTTAATGCTGGACTGACATTCAGGATGTCTGGGTCCAATTCCTAGTCTAGCATAGATTTTCCTTTGTAAGCATTGGCAGGCTGCTTAATCTCTCATCCTCAGTTTCTTGCCTCTAAATTTTTTCCTTTCTTTGACTTTTTGGCTGTCTGAGCTGTTTTAGTTCTGAAGTATTTCTGTCATTTTTGACATCCAGGAAAGTACAGAATAGCATGTATGATGTAACAAATTGTTCTTTGAGCTGCAAACGTATCTAAAACAGCCCACAGGCTGGATGTGTTCACTTCAGCCAGCTAATAAACCTATATTTGAAGAAACTAGCCTGGACAAATGGATGATTAGCAAACACAGAGACACATTCAAAAGTAGTTGTTTATAATGAATTCTGTTAAATGCCTGCTGCTGCTATTACTATTGAAAGCATTATCAGCACAGAAATCTTTACTGTCATTTCATGCAAACCCATTTCAAGTGATGGTACAGGTTCCTATTGGTATGTGTATCACCTACGCTGTAGCAGAAAAAGCAAGATTTTTTTTTTTTCTGATAAGCAAACGTGAAACAAGAATTTTATGTCTGACATTTTCAAATATTCTTTACAAATTGCAACATTCAAATGCTTATCGGTGATGTCTCCCAGGGCTGATGTCTCCAACTTTCAACATAGAAAATATTTTTAAAATTGAGCCTACTGCTGATTAGGTTGCTTTCTAGCCTGAAATTTTCAGAGGTTGATTGAAATGTCAATAAGAGACAAAAACAAATGTGGATATAGTTATCTCTATCTTACTGCCTAATTTCACAAGAACTCTCTTGGCACCAGTAGATCTCAGTAGAAAGAAATGGAATCACATATAAGCAGGTAAAATTTTATTCACTTGGCTCTTTGGACCCTATACTGGAAACACACGGATCCCAGGGTATTAGGACTAAAAAATTACTTTTTTCTTCTACCAACAGAGTTCTACATTCTTATAGACTTGTTAAAAGCTGTCACAAAACAGTAAAACGCAAATATAAATACACAAAGGGGATTTAATTAATAAATAACATCAGACCCATGTGTATGCCTGGAATCAAAGAGAGAAGGTAGGTATCTACAGAAGTAGGTACAAAGAGGATGGGAGAAAAAGACTGACAAAAAAAGGCTTCTGCTTTCCTTTTTGCATCTTATTGCATGTCAGAAATGCAATAATAGGAGTATAATCCATGATACAGGGCATGTGAGTTTTCACAATAAGCAAGACAGCACCCACTAAGTCCAGCAGCACAGTCAGGTGATCTCACACTTTCCCTCACTGAAAGTAATCTTTGTGCAAGTCAGACACCTTTCACTCTTAACTGGGTGAAACCTTAGGCTGGAGTTAGTGGGACAGTGTCTGTTCTGGAAAACAGAACAAGCTGGAAAGGTCTTGAACAGTACAAAAGGACAGCAGGACCAGAGAATCCAGTGGATCTTTTCCCTCTAGGGAAGACAATAATGACTGAATAGAAAACAGCTGCATGTGCGTTAGTTCTGCCCACAACAGTCCAACAGCACTGTGCTCTGCACTCGTCCTAGCACCCGCCATAGTGCCCAGCAGACTTCAGCTGTTCATTACATTCATCTCTGAATGCAGTATTGCTACCAAATTCAGAAGTCTGCTTTTCACCTAGCTTTGCCTGTGTAGTTATAAACCACAAATCCTGAAGGACAAAGGAGCAAGTCCCTAAAGAAGTCTGTCAAAATTATTGCTAGAGGGTGATGCACTCAATGAGTTTTCTAAGTCTTGCTGTAGCGGCATAGGAAGGCTTATGGAGCCTCTGGCCAAGCATCCTGAACCCTGGAAAAGCCAAGGGATAACAGGGTCTCTGCAATTTTTCAAAATTTACCAAAATCTATGAGGCGGCCACTCTTCTATATCTTATAAGCTGATGAGGACTTTTTACTCTGAAGTCTCTGGAAGTGTCTAAGAAGGTAAATATTCCTTGAAAGTACAATTCTCCACCTCATTTAGTTATATTCAGAAATGAAGCAGATTCTTGGAGCAAAGAACCAGTTTGAAGAGAAACTAAGGTTGTATAACCCTCCTGCATAATCTGGGCTGTCAGCAAACTGGTACAAGCTCAATTTCTAAGGCTCTAAAAAACACCAGCTAAATCTCCCACCTCAAAACATGGGAAAACAAGAACTGATGGGCTCATCTGAGAGCCTGGCCTCCGTGCTGCCATGTGGTGAATCCAATGACTTACCAAAACAGCATATTGTTGAAGACAGTAAAAATAAACAGAATAGTGTACTGTAAGAACCATGTAGTGTAAGGACTAGATTAATCAATTAGCCCTTTCCTATAACACAACCATCTTTTCAAGCCCTCTCAGTTGTTGGTGAAGCAGCTGCTTTAGAGACACCTGCTTGCAATTTCTGCTGGCCTCTTCCTGAGACTGTCACAGCTGGGTAGCAAGGCCTGATCTTGGCTCCAGCAGACCACATAGCACATCCCAGCCACTTCTACCAGTCACTCTTAGCCCATTAACCACCCCTACAGGTTACTGCAGCTGGCCACTCGCATTGATTTTGGCAGCCACTTCCATTCCTCAGGAACACCTGTGTTTTAAGAAGAGCATGCACATCTTAGAGACACATACATACTACTTTCTGTCCAAAGAAAGGTTTTTTAGACTACATATTCTAATTCATCCTTTAGACTGGATTTTTCACTGCCCAAGAGTACCTGAGATGAGGGTCTTCCTACTCTTCCCATGCACATTTAGGTACCACCGGTTTGCCCAGCCTATCACACAATAAAAGCTATAGTATCCCTCCCCTTTATTGAAACCTTTTTTTTTTTTTTGAAACTTAACTATTCTCATGATAAAACCTAATGTTCCAAATGAACAGACTCAAGCCTACCAATTAGTTCCTTTCAGTCACTTCCCAAGTTGGTGAGAGGGTACACTCCTTCTCCTCAGCAAATGGGTCACCATCCCCCTTCAAACTTCAGCTATTCAGCTCACAAATGAAAGACTACTTCAGTAGTTAAAAGCTGGACATTGATTGTATTACTTACAATGTCTATAAAACAAAGTAAACTTCTTACTATGAATCTCTATCATGGAAAATAATTACAGCAGTTAGATTACATGACACTGACTTGCTGGGAAACGGGCAGAGGACGTGCAGTGCTTTTCACAAAGCTCATACACAGCTTCTGTGCTTGTACCAGCTTTCCAAAACCACTCACTAAGGCTGGCTTCAAGCAAGAGATCTTACTCCTGTCATTCCTAGGCTGATCATTTTTGTTCCTCACTTGATTTTAAGTCTGATTCCTCAGATATTAGAATGTCACAGAAAATAAACTGATACAGTAGAGGGCCAAGGTGAGGAACAGCCCCACTCAGCTAATGAACCATAAGAGCTGATGATTGCTTGGGTTTGATTTTTGAGGAGTGATTAATTACTCTCACTGTTAAAGCTTTATGCCAAATTCCTCATCTGAGTCTGCCTAGCTTCAGCTCACAGACATAGTTTCTTACTTTACTTTTCTCCACTGAATTATAAATTCTTTTTACAGCTGGTATTTCTTTCTCAGGAATATATTTGTAATCTGTATTCAACCCACATTTTAAAGAGTTTGGTAGGCAACTCACTGATAGACATGTTCTTCAGCTCTTAAATAATTTCAGTTGTTCTTTTCCACACCAATTTTTAAGTCTTTCTTCTTTTTTTTATCTGTAAATGCCAGTCTGAGATGTAATTCTCAGGAGTTAATTGCAGCAGAATTGAAAAATTTTCAAGTCAGTTTCCAGTGATTCAAACTGAGGCCAAAAATTGAGGGACACAACATTAATTCCTATAGTGAAGTGTGATTTAAAGGATTTTCTCAGAATTTCATTTGGGCTTCTTGGCACAGTTAGGGATGGAATCCAATTCACTAAGATGCCTTTCAGCTGCCTTAATCATCAAAGTGTCCTTTCTTTTTCTGCTACTCTGTGACTCATAATTTATGCGTTTTCCGACTTTTGGAAGAAGGGATCCCGCTAACAACCTCCTCCTTCAGTCCGGATTTAGCCTCAGAGCAGGTCTACCTGGTGGACATTTCTGAAGGGAACCTGTGGAAAAAATCACTCACAGTCATTTATTTAAATACTGATTCATGATGCTTTATGTACAAGGAAGGAAAAGGAAGGTTGTGTTTCCTAAAGTTTGAGTGCTTGACTTTTTGACCTTAATATATTTCTTTTCACATGATACATGGGCATGGCGATTCCTAGGCTTACCACAAAGCAAATTGGAAAAAAAAAATCCCTCTGTCAGTTGTATATTGGCACATGTATGACTCACTGAGGCTGGCACTTTGACCTGCACTTCATGAAGAGCAGGCATGTATTCGCATTCATCACCCGTGGCCGTAGAGACACCTTTGTAAATATTTTCTGTTAGGAGACAACTGGTAACACTCAGGACATTTAAAATCAAGGGAAAAGGTCATAGTGAAGACAGGCTTTCCTTCCCAGTCCCTCCAGCTGATCTGTATCTTCATGCTGAGTCTGTCCTACCTTAGCTCCTTAGGCAAGTCTCATTCTCCTCATGTCACTGGTTTTAATATCTGACTTATTCTTCCTTAAACCTCTTGTCCACCAAGTCACAGTGTTTGCCACCACTGCCACTGGCTTTGTCTGACCTGTCCAGTGTCTCTAGCTGTCTGTCCATGCTCACTCCTCTCTCTGCCAGTACTCTGCCTTCCTGCTTATTTCATTTTTCAGACTCCCTCTTGAGACATCTGGTTCATTCACATTGTACCCTGTTACTTTGGAATCTCTCTCCAGCCCATCCCAGTTCTGTTTGCACCTTGATCACTGTGAAATATCTGCCTTCCATAAGATACTTGTCCACACCCTGCTCTTCCTTGGTCCATAACTCCTTCCCCAGCCACTCCTTGCCTTCCTTATTGATGCATATCAGATCACATCTGTACTGTCTCTCCACAGAGATTTTTTGTCCCACTGGTCCCCATATATTCTGATCTTGGCTCCCATCTTTGTCTTTACCCAGCCAGATCTTTAGTTATAGTTTCTCTCTTCCATATCAGTCTTTGATCCTAGTGTCATCACCTGAATTCCATTGCTCCCTGTGCGAAGCCAGTCCTTCTTCCCAGGGCTGGTTCTTGTTTTTTCTGTGTTTGAACCATGTTTTTCTCATGCCACCCTCTAGCCCTGACACTGGCCCAGCACAGGGATTGTGATACTCATGCAGAAAGGGACAGATATGCAAAAACACCACCACGCAGTAGCACCTCCCATCAGCTTTTAATGACCATTAACAGGTGTCTGTCTGCATGACAAATCCTGCCATGCTGTAGATGTAAGGTAGTTTATTTGCCTTTTATTGAACGTTATTACATGCCCATTCATACAAAGTAATTTGCTTCCCTATATTTGTTTGCTCCTGTCTCCACACCCACAGACTCCCTTGTTTCAGTTCGGTGCCTGTAGCATCTGAGACTTGCAATTGCAGGGAAGATCTCGGCAAGCCTCTGCACTTCAGCAACCTCCTCAACTTTGATAGGCTTGCGGGAGATCTTTGGCAAGATTGTGCTTAGCAGGTGCTAACTGCAGGTACAAGATATTTGAAATTTGACAAAATTTGGCCAAATTTTCATAAGGATTAAGACATCCAAGGGCTGCTATGCTTCATTAGCTTTTTTCAAAACTGGAGCTGTCAGTAGTAGTCATGGGTATTCTTCCCTATAGACAAGCCAACAACTCCCCCTTTGCCTGTGCTTGTAAGTGTATATGTGTAAGAGTATTTAGCCTCCTGATTTACCTGAAATTCTCCATATATTCTTCTTAAGGAAGGCACTCAGGGTGGAATATTCCATCCTGAATGGTCAGCAAAAGGCAAATTTTTCACAAAGTAAACCAGTATATTATAATAAATTGTAGGCAACCTGAATATCACCACTCCTCTGACAATGCTGCAGTGTTACAGACAACTATGACTGGCCACCAAAACCTGATGGCATGTCTGCATGGAACCTACTCATAGAAGATATTGTTAAACATACGTACCCTTCAAAGTATATATATTTATATAATGCAGTCTGCTGGAAACAAAAGAACAAATTGTAATTGCATCCATACAATCTCCAACAGAAACACTTGGGATCTAAATACTAATACTAATACTAATACTAATAGTATGTTTGATCACAAAACATATATGCAAGCCCAGGATTGTTTTCAAGCATGCAATTGAGACAGACTAACATATATTAGCCTAGCATAAAGCTGGGCCAAGTGATAGGAAACACATGTTTCTTGGTACTTGTGGTTGCACAATGGTATAAAAAGAGTCCTGACATTCTATAGGTCTCTGAACAATTCTACTATTGATGTATTGTGAGTCACAGCAAACAGACCATCGTATGTTTCTGAATCACTTCCTGCTCAAGGGGTTTCTCCACTTCTTCCAGAGACCGTATGCTGGGGAGGAATTCAGTGGGCTAAAGCCCTGGAGACCCCTTCTAAATATTTTCCCTTTCCCTTCCTTTCTCTGCAGCAGAATGACTCAGAGAGGGGATGACACCTTGAACCGATGTCACTTTTCCCTTGTTGGGATGGAAGAACCTTATGGAAAGTTCAGAAGGATATTTAATTTTATGTTTTATTTTAAGGAGGTCCTTTTTGTTTCACTTTAATTTATTTTTTGCTGTTGGCTTTTTGAGGTTTATAGGGTTTTGGAGGGGAAGGGGTCTGAAAGTTAGAAGCTGTGCTGTGATAAAATAAAGGATGTTTCAGCAATTTTCAATACAATTGCAATGCTTTGTCTCTCTGTCCAAAACATATCATGGCCCAAACCACAGAAATGGTCATTAAATACATAAGTACCTCTGAGGCCTAATTAACTTTACAATTATTAATGCTTGTAACAAGCTGCATTGAGATTCCTGGAACATTCACATGTTTCTCTTAGATCTGTGCTGTTGATTTGTTAGTATTCTGGTAACACAAGAGACTGCGATCCTAGCAGAAGATAGAAGGTAGACCATTACAAAATTAGAAGTCTTGTGTAATTTGCAATGTCCCAATAGTACTCCCCTGCATAAAACATAATGTCAATAGGCTGTTTTGATGTATTTTCATGAGGAAAAATACCTGCATTTAAGGGAAATGAAATCTTCTCCTGTTATTTAAAATGCTCCTGCTTTCATTTGACATTTCCTCTAGAAAATGTTGTCTTGAGGACATTTTTGCACAAAAAAGATAAGCCGTTGTGAATTGCAGAAACCTTGCATTTCAAGTACTTTTTGGTTTGTTTTTCCCAGGTTGTGCTGCACTAATATGTGATCTTTGGGCAAATCAGTATTATGAAACTATAATCAGTTTATGAGCAATTGCAAAATTATTTTGACTTCAAGAGATGCTTATCCTGAATACCAGCTAATGCAGGGCTTTCTCACTAAGCAGCCATAAACAGTATTCCTGAATGAGCTGCACCTGTTGTTCAGAAATCATTTAAAGTGATCATATCCGGAGGAGATGCGCTTACTGGGGCCTGAACTTCTGCTATCCATCAATACGTAACATGGACCTATGATCAAGGCATTTGCTGCTGCCACTTGGTTTCAGAAGGCCTCTTAAAAGTACGATTCTCCATATGCATCTTTGCCAGCAAAAACATAATATAGAATGCCAGGTACATGTATGCAGTATAGTAATTAATGTCTGTTTCTGAGGTACCCTGTAGAGTTGCATGGACCTTCCCATTCCTCCTTCTCCAACACGATCATCCACTTAGTGGATGAGGGAAAGGCTGTGAATGTTGTTTATCTGGACTTTAATAAAGTCTTTGACACCATTTCCCACACCATTCTCCTGGAAAAACTGGCTGTTCATGGCTTGGATGGGCATATGTTTTTCTGGCTGGACAACCAGGCCCAAAAAGTGGTGGTGAATGGAGCTAGTTCAAGTTGACAAACAGTCACTGGGGCCAGTTCTGCTTAACATCTTTATTAATGATCTAGATGAGAGGATAAGTATACCCTTAGTAAGTTTGCAGACTACACCAAGCTAGTTGGAAGCGTTGATCTGCTCGAGGGTAGGGAAGTTCTGCAGAGGTATCTAGACAGGCTAGATCAATGGACCGAGACCAATTGTATGAGTTTCAATAAGGCCAAATTCTGGGTTCTGCACCTTGGCCATAACAACCTCCAGCAATGCTACAGGCTTGGGGAGGAATGGCTGAGAAGCTGCTCAGCAGAGAAGGACCTGGGGGTGCTGGTGGGCAGCTGGCTGAACATGAGCCAGCAGTGTGCCCAGGTGGCCAAGAAGGCCAACAGCATCCTGGCCTGCATCAGAAATGGTGTGACCAGCAGGAGTAGGAAGATGACTGGGTCCCTGTACTTGACATTGGTGAGACCGCAGCTTGAGTACTGTGTCCAATTTTGGGCCCCTAACCACAAGAAGGACATTCAGGCACTAGAACATATCCAAAGAAGGGAAACAAAGCTGGTGAAGGGTCTAGAGCATGTTTCTTATGAGCAGCTTAGAGAACTGGGATTGTTTATCCTAGAGAAAAGGAGGCTCTGGAAGACCTTATTGCTCTCTACTACTACCTCAAAGGTGGTTGTAGAGGGGTGAGGGTTGGTCTGTTCAACCAAATAGCAAGTGATAGGACAAGAGGAAAGGGCCTCAAGTTGTACCAAGGGAAGTTTAGATTGGATATTAGGAAGAATTTCTTTACTGAAAGGGTTCTCAGGCATTGGAATGGCGTTGCCCAGGGCAGTAGTGGAGGCTCCATCCCTGGAGGTATTTAAGAGTCTGTAGACGTAGGGCTTAGGGATATGGTTTAGTTGAGGACTTGTCAGTGTTAGGTTAATGACTGGACTCATGATCTTAAAGGTCCTTTCCAATCTAGGCAATTCTGAGATTCTGTGATTCCCAAAATCCCCATCAATGCAAAAAAAAAAAGCAGCACAATTACTGATGGGCACCTGAGTTTGTTCATTCTTATTGTACCATAATGAAAGATGCAGCTGCCTCAGTAAGCTCCAATCATCTTGATTGAGACCTACCCGAGCAATAGCTGATCTTGTGATCTTCATCTCTCTACCACTTCAAAAAATCAGAGAAGTCACCTATGGTTTTAGAGACCAAGATCTCACTACTGCTTGCAACTGTTCACTTTTTTTTTTTAGAGAGATTATCTGCTTTGCTTTTGTGTAGGAGTGGATGGTTTCAGGACCTCAGTTCTTAAAGATTTTTTTCTTTTGTACATGCCCCAGGCTTTGGTGTCATCAGTTTCGAACACTGCAGGAATTCTTATTTCTTCAGATTTTTGCTGAAGGAAATCTTTGTAGCTAACAAACCACTCATCTTCTCTGCAATCCTGTAATTTAACAATGCTAAATGCAGGTCACAGTTAACATCCTTACTCTTTTCTAGGGGGCGGGTTTTAATTCTGATACTGCTTTCTACCAAGCTGTTGTACTGAGTATAAGTTTGGACTAGTAAGGTAATGTCTCATACTTGGTTCACTGCAGATTACTTAAACTCAGATCCACTAAACTGTGGCGCTGTGTTAACCATTAGCTATGCCAGGTGACTAGACCTAGTAAAAATGGATATGATGACTTTATGACTGTCTAGTAAGGCTGCCTCTGAAATAAATACCTCATTTCTCCAACATGAAGGAATTTACACCAGATTGCATCAGCTGACCAACTGTTCCCATGCCACAGGAGTTTTCACTTGACTGATCTGTGCTTTTAGTATATGTGACAAGCCTTAACAAGTTCCCTTTCCCTTGGAAGATATCCTCAAACTCTTTTTCAATTGTTTTGATCTTCTGCCTCTCTGGTGAGTTACCTCTTTAATGAGATGAAGGGAGTGACATGTTTTTATTCATGGATAATTTTTTTCTCTTGGTGTGATTATAAATTGTTCTTCTTCCAATCTGCTAATTGCCAATGAGTTTAGTCACAACTCTAATAGGAATTAGCTTGCCACAGTAAGTCCTAAGCTTCACCTCTTTGTGGTCAATTGACTGTAGGTTTGCTTTCCACGTTAACATGTCCATTCCTGGCAACACTTCACCTTGCACCAACATCCATGTTCAAGGCACAAGCATTTCATTTGCTTTCAAGATGCTAGTGCTTTAATCCTCCGCAGCATTCTGCTCATCGGTCCCATGAAGAGTCATCTGAGGACATGGTGCTATTGTCCTCTTTGTGTATGCTGGAGAAGCTCTTGGAAAGTGATAAAAATTACTGTGGTTCTTGAAGGTTTCCTCAAATACCAGACATTGTCCTGACTTGTGTTGTTTGTAGATCTGTGTGCTGCTTTATGAGGATGGCAGTGAAATGGCAGCTCCATGCTCAGTGTACTTTACTGCCATTCTCTTGTCTTGTAACAGCCTAGGTCCTCTGTGACATGATGGCACTCTCTGTCTTATGTAGGTTTTAGTCTGAATTAGGCAACTTCCTTTGGCTGACAAATTTGAATGCATTTCCAAAAAATAACTCTGGCTCCTCCAGTAGATTTTGACTGCTTTTTCTCAGGTTTCAGCTATGTTTGCTGTCTTCCTAGAGACTCAGCTCCTCAAAATCAAGGAGCTTGGCTCTTCAACCCCCTGACAATCACAAAATCTGGTCCATTTTTGCCTGGTTATTGTACTGTTTAATGACATATCATTCACATGTTTCATTTTTATGTGGAAGCTAGTATTCTTCAAATCCCTGTGATACAGCATCCTAGTGAGCCTCAGATGTCAGTCTCAGTTCAAAACTACTAGAAGCATCCAGTACTTCAGCACCAGCTATCATCATAAATAAAGCCACTTGTAGAAGCACTCAGCTGAAAAGTCAGTTAGCATCATTTCCCACAATCACTGAGGGCCACATAATAGCTGTGGAGGCTAGAAGGACACAGGGTGTCCATACATCCTTTCACAATAACCGCAGACCACTGCCCAGCACCTTACTGCAAATCAGGCTCCTCCTTTCCCTTGGCCTCCTCTATCTGCTGATAGACAACAAAGCCCTGTTTAAACTTTCTCCAGCTACTCTCCATACTCCCAGAGAACATCAGCTCCTGTAAGGTGAGGGTTGGTTTCAGTGACTCCACTCTTCCAGTCAGAGCATATTCTTGGGGTTTTTTACCTATGGGCACCAGCATGTTGCTCAAAATCAATTTCATTCAAGGGCTAGGATTCAGCTAACCCAAATGCAGACATGTATCATAGAATCATAGAATGGTTTGGGTTGGAAGGGACCTCCAAATGTCATCTAGTCCAACACCCCAACAATAAGCAGGGATGTCTAACTAGGTCAGGTTGCTCAGACCCCATCAAGCCTGACCTTGAATGTCTCCAGGCATGGGGCCTCCACCACCTCTCTGGGCAAGGGAGATGTGTATTATGCTGGTGACCTGGTCACCATCACTGTCTTTGTCACCAGTGGGGAGCGATACAGACATTACTGGGGAGCAGCTGTTCTCAGCCTGAGGTACGTGTCTCAAATAGTTTGGACAAATTGAGCTCTGAAACCTCCAATTTCTCTCCACTGATTGTAAAGTTTGTCCAGACTGGCTGGTACAGATGTAAAAATGAGATTCATAGGTGTCTGATGTTAGGTGAGAAGTATCTCATTGAAGGAGTGTGACAGAGACCTGCTTTACTCAGTCTCTCATTTCCAGCACTTCAGCAGTGAGTAATATAAACCTGGGCACAGGACTGGGATCTATCTAGACCTTATAAAGGTCTTCAAGCCTTGATCATGGATGAAAACCAGAGTGCAACAGGAGTGGTTTCACCTGGGAAAGATGCCATGGCTGGAAGAATGCAGCCACCAGGTCCCAGTTTGCCAAGTTTCTACCTCAAAGTGCAACCTTAGACATAATGCTGGGTGCATTAAATGTTACTGACATTTTTCTCACAGACAAAAAAGTGCATAAAATCACCCCAGGGAGAATCAAAGCAGGGTTTGTGTCATACTGGTAGCAATGTCACAGGAAGAGAGTGTTGAGCCTTTTCTGATCTGTAGACAAAAGCCAAGGATCTGCCAAATTTTCTAGTTTCACTTTAACTGTGGGAAAAGAATTGCAGAAGAGACCCCAAGATACCCCCCCAAAAAAGACTTGCATAAAAAACTTGCACCAGTCAGACTTGCAGTTCTTCAGATGTGCTCTAGGCTGACCAGGAGATACATAAGCTTTCTAGCACAGCACCAAACCCCAGCTGATACATTCTCATTCACGGGGGTAGTTGCCCAAGACTCTGTACTCTGTTGTCATGAGTAGTGATGTTACTGTGATCTGGGAGGGATGTAGTATGCAGGCATGTGGCTGTGCCTGTATCATGCTTTGCAAGAGTGGTTACCACAAGTGATGTTGCCTTTTGACCTTCCCCATGAATCTGTGCTGACCAGGGCTACGTGACCCTTGGCTGGAATGCAGCCCCTGCAAAGTAATCTCTTGTTTGCCTGTGAACGAATCCCCATTGATCAGTTTCCAGCTGGCTTATATTGATTTAGCTTAATTCAATGCAAGTGTTTTGCATGTAGAAAAGGCTCTGTGAGTGTTCCCATGAGGTCTAAATCAGTTCCTCTGTCTCTCTTGCTCTTTAAATCCTATTGTCACTCATGTGTAGCTTTCCTACACTCAGTACATGCCTGTTCCTGGGGGGAGCAATTGCCAGGGGCTTAATTTTAGAGAGGAATGCTCACCCTGCTGTCTGGGAATGAAGCCCGGCATAGCCAGCTTCAAAGACTAGACAGATTTGTTGTTGAGCTTAAAAGACGTCTTCCCCTTGACTGGGATTAGCTATTGTATCTCTTTTGCTCTCATGTTCCTTTTCAGCACATAGGAGGACTCAGGTGCTTTCCAGATTCCATCCATCTTTGGACCCTTTCAAATGCACATATTAGGTGCTAGCAAATTCTCAGCTCTGCCTCTTGCCCACTGAACATCACTGAGCTGACTGAGGATATGCTGGATTTGACAGGATTTGTGCTCAAAGAATCCATCATTTGCCTCTTCTGTTTACATAGAGACCTGACACTCAGACAGCACAGACCTAAAAGGCAGGTTATTTTTAATTCTAATATACTTGCACAGGAGAGAGTTCTTTGCCTTCTTCCTTCACTTCACAATTTTAGTCCTAACAAAGAATATCACACCAAATATAATAAAGGGATTAACTATTTTTCGTGTGTGCTTGTTGTTTTTCTGACAGACATATGTGTTTCTTTATTTTTAGATTATAAAACACAATTATCATGCTCTCTGAAGTACATATGTAAAATTAAAAACATGTTGAGTCAACTTGCAGCTTAATTTATGTTAATTAAACTATTCAATGGGAAGGATGTTCCTGGTTAGGTTGCTCCAGTGGGATCTGGATTTTATTCTTGGCTCTGCCACAGATTGCCTGTTTGATTCATGGCAAATCACTCAATATCTAAGTGTTTCAGTTCTTCATTCTCAAAATGAAGATATAATCCTCCTTCATCTTGTCTGTTTTGATTGCAAATGCTTGAAGCGGGTTATATGTTGCACAGCATTCAGCATGGTATACTCTATACCTATAATAAACCTTAATTTATAAGTGTATATATTGATAATAGGTCATCTTGTCTCCAAAAGAAAAACACCTCTGAAAGTCCTTCCCAATGCACAGAGTTGCAAACAGATATACTTTCCACCACACCCAGACAGGCAATACGTCAGAGCTCTGTCAGATCATGCTAAAAATTGAGTTTTCTGCAGTGGAACTATGCTGATCTTAGGTTTCCAAACCCTAGGGTTTTATTCTAGAATTCAAGAACTCATCTTCAAGAAGAGTTTAGTTTTTTCATTGCATCCTTAGACTTTATCAAAGCTAAGGAGTGTGTGAAATCTCATCAGGAGTTTTACTACAGATCAGGTCCAGGCCTGTGGGTTAGGTAAGACAGAAACTCTGGCTTGAGCACACTTGGCCATCATGCCTGGGAAAACTCAGTGTTACATGAGTGGCTGAAGGACCTGCTTCACTGTGGCGGTTTCTCACATCTTTATCTGTCAAATAATGAGTGTCAGAATAGGCTACACCAGGCCAGCAGGATCTACCCCTGATTAGCTTGGTAACTACTTAGGAGCAGTGATGATTTTCTATCACAACTCAATGTATACTCATCTGTACTGACCATCTTCCCGCTACACCTGCACGCATCTGCTTTCTTGTTTACTCACTGGTCATGTTTTGCCTGGATCTTTGCCTTATGGTTTTGTACAACGTCTAGTAGGTTGAAGATGTCAGCACTAAGCTAGCAGCACTGGAGCAGCAGTTACAGACGAGGTGCCCTCTGTTTTCAGTCAGTGCTGGCTTTAGCTGAATCATTTTCTCAGACTGGTCAGCTCTATTGAACCCTAGGTATAAGCCCTTATTTCTCCAAATCTGGGAACTCAGGCTGTATTTACAGTAAAGAGGGTGAACAAGAGCTAATGCACAATGGGATTGTGCTGTTACTTTATTACCCAACAACACTCAGATAGAGTGCTTTTATATGTCATCTATGGTCATTTTAAGCCCCTTATTATAAAAGGCCATGGTATCTGTGGGGCTTCCTCCCTTTCTGCTGCTTGTGTCTGCTCCAGAGCAGTGTGAAGGGCAGGTCAGCCCTACAGTTTTTCTACCTGCACAAAGTCCCAATGTAGGCACACTTCTGTCAGCCTAAAACTCCTTTCTTCACTTGACATACAAAGTACCATCCTTTGCAAATGTAACAGACACATCTAACATGAGGTTCACTATGTGAGTTCAGGGTGCCAATCCTTTGACTGCCTCTCCATCTGTGCTTGAGCTGTCATGTCACAGAAGAGGAAAAGTCCCAGCCTTGCACTGCTGCCAACACACATGCCGGTCTTGGGCCCCATACTCCCAACGGACTTCCACTAAACAACACACTTCCCATAGCCAACCTGGCAGCATGACCCAAAGGGCCAAAGTACCCATTCCCCACTGGCTTGTCTGATCATGTTCACAGAGAGGAACTGGCAAGGACAGCAGTAGCACTAAAGCTTTCTTAATGTCATCTGGACTCAGTGTAAACTCCACTCATTATAAAAATTTGGTGCAGTTTACATCTGCCCTGCTTACTGCTGGATACACTTACCTGACAGCATTGTAAGCTGCATGATGTAACTCACCCTGCTCATGAACATGATCGTGCAGTAGACCTCTCTTGCTGGCTATCCCTTGGGAGAAAAGTTCTGGCCACCTGCTGACACTCCCAAGACAGATCAAACTAATGAGCCTGAAAGAGAGGTCACTGGAGTTCAGAGCTGGTTCAGTTTGCACCTGGATATTTAATTCTTCCCATCTCTGGTTCCCATCAATAAGCAGTAGGCAAAGGAGAGTAGTAGGAACCAAGGATCAAGGTGTCCATGGGCATCTGCCTTCTGTAACACTCACTGAATTAAAGCAAATAGCCTCTGCTTCACCTCATTTATCCAGCTCATTTGCAATTCACACCTATCCCATGCAGCCATTTCCGTTTTAATTTCTTCCCCCTGATTCACTGAAAAGTTCTCCCTCATTCTTTCCGTAAACTCAGCCACCTGTCTTGTTGAAGTTACAAGTCAGATGTTAGCTTAGCCAGTGATTAATACAGCTCTTGAAAAGGTCAGCTTTGAATCTCATTGCCAAGTTCACCCACCTCTCTGGGCAACTCCTTATACCTTTTCTCTTCCCTTCATAACATATTTGCAGCTGAAAATAATTTAAACTGATATGCTACTTTGTATCTTGAAAGCACATTAACTGTAAACTTGCTTTTGGGTATTGGGAAATATTTTGAAGCTGTGCTGGGAGAAGAAGGACCTGTAGCTCTGAAAATCTGATGTCTGGCTGTCTATCTACTCCTGTGTGCCACATAACCACCTCTCAAAACAGCCCAATGGATCTGAGGAATTGAATTCAACGCAATTATTGTCATCTGTTGATGAAGACACAGGATCACATCAAATTTTACAAACAAACTAAAGGGTCCTCATTCTCCCTCACTCCCAAATCAGGGTAATCTTTGTAAGCTTGCACAAGTAGTCTTACCTTGTTAAAGATTAAAGCTGGGTTTGTCACATACAGCACAGTTTAGCTTGTCCCAGTTCTGCCCAGACTTCTATGTGTGCAGTGTCACCAAGAAGTTCTGCTCTGCATCATTAAATACAAAGTAACCCTTTTGATAGATAATATTTTAGGGAATTTGATCTTGGAGCCTCTCACGTGGAGAAATACAGTTAGGAGCAACCAGATTTTGCTTGTAGATTGTTTTCTTGTTCCTTTTGAAGTAAAAGAGGAAATGTGGGAACTATTTCTAAATTACCCATGCACCAGAGTGACAGAAAAAACCCAGGAACAGATAAAGACCAACAGCTGGAACACATTGTGGTACAAGGAAGCAATTAGCTTATGGCACAAAAGAATGAAATCACATATAGAAATTATTTGTGTCTCCTAGCATTACCTTGGCAACCTGGAAATTTTGGGGTAAATGAGGCCTGTGGTCCCAAGCCAGTGCTGGTGTGGTACAGAGATCTGCCAGGCTAGAGGGAAAAGTCCCAGCCCTTCGTTAATGGTCTCATCTGAGACCTCACAGATATGTGGGAAGAGGTGAGAGGGAAGAAGGGGTCAGCTGCTTCCCCTCTCTCCGAGCTTTCCCAGCACTGCTCGAAGTTCCCAGAAGAGCTTTCTTCTCCCTACCATGGGGACACCTTGAGGCAGCTTTGGCCCATGTGCCCCTGGGACCTTGCATCACAAGCTGGGTGACCAACTGCAACCTCTCAGCTGCTCTCCTACTCTTGGTTGGCCTCAATTTTGGACACGAAAGGCCATCCTCATAGGATTGCTCAAAAGTTGCATCACCAAGTAATAAAACATTGAAAATACCTCAGGGTGGGAGAGGAATGTGAGATAAACATTCTCTACCAGACATTGCAAAAGAAACTGTAGCCTCATTGAAATGAATGAGCTAACTCCCATTGCCTTCAGTGCTGCCACAGCTTCAGTCTTCACGTGTGAGATGCCATGCTGCCATAGTGATGAGTTCAGGATAGCATTAGCCACATGAAGCAAGACAGCTGGATTGATGGATGTAATCAAATTTCCTGCCCTAGTTATAGTTTTACCATCCAAAGCCTCAATTTAGTCAGTGGTCATACTCAGTAGGATTTGTTTCAGGAGGGATCCCATTTACCACTCCCAGTTTCTGAGAGCTAGTTAATCCTTTCATGGGGCAGGGTTTGCACATCATGCCTCATAAACTGCCTACGTGAGGGTTTAGGAAGAAAGGACAGGATTTGCTATAAATGCTCCATGAGCATGTCTTCATGGCAAGCAGAGAGATACCCAACCAGATGGCTTCACCCCATTAACTTCTCACAGGTGGAGATCAAGGTCCAAAAATACACAGCAGCCAGACCCACGCACGTTAAGCCCTCTCTCCCTCCCTGGAAAGGTCTGGGAACAGAAACACCCAAGCTGTCCCTGCATATGCCATCTACATGTGGCTTTTTTGCCACATTCATTCATCTCTACATTTCCCAGCTCCAAACTGGTGAGCCTGCGTCATGATGTGCTTCATGAGCCTATCAGCCCAGAGGATCCCCATGCAGTGTCCCACTGTGTGGAGCGGACATGCCAGCTCCAGTCCCACTGAGGTTACGGAAAAATTCACTGCATACAAAGGGTCACAGCAGCATTCATGCTTTTGGGAACCCCTCCCACCAAGGACTATCTCTAGCCCTGTGTGGTGCAGGATCAGTTTAAAATAGCTTCCCTTAGAGGGCTGCATGGAAATCCCCTGCCACTCACCCTCCTCATGTGCTTTTTGTTCTGAGAATCAACAGGCCTCAAAGAGTGGTCTCAGAAGAGGCCACATCTGTATGGAGTTTGCTTTCATCCCCACAAGGGCTTCCAAACAATGCCAGTGCCAGCCGGAGGTTTGCTGAATGGTATGAGAACCAAAGGTTTTCTTTGCTTTCTGTTCATTCATTAAAACCTTGTGAGTCAAAATTAAGAGGACAGGAGTGGGAGCTTTTGGAGGCTGTGGTTTCTCACAAATGCCTAAAGCTAAGTACTAATGAGAAAGTTTTAAAAAAAAAAAGTCTTCAACCCATGACCACAGCAATGCCACAATTAGAGACAAATCCAGTGCGCTGCATTATGTTTATGATGCAGACAAACTAATTTAGCTAATTAGGGCTGTCTACAAATTCCATATGAAATAGTACTCTGTCCACAAGATCCAGAATCAGAGATTCTTGCTACTGAAGTCCAAAAGTGCACAGGCATACAGCCTGGACACCTGCTACTCTGAGCATGGAATTAACTGAGCCACGTCTGCACAGGAAGTTCTCAACATTTTCTTCATTGCCCCACCCACAACTGATGGGTGAAAACTCATCAGCTGAGAAGCCCACAAGGATAAGCGTATACGAAACTCTCTTTGAATTAAGAATTTAAGAAACAAAACCAACAAAAAGTGAAAAGCCCAGTTGGTTTCTCCCACTTGGGACTAAGTACTACCTTACAGGTTTTGAGTAGTCCTAAACAGATTAAGGTACAATTTAGCTACTTTGAGGAAGCAAACATTTTTTGTCAGTGCATGGATATTTGTTGTTGTTGTTTAAAAGGAAGTCCCACTCCTCTGAAGTTTGGTCTGTATATTTTGATAACAACTGTTTCTGCAGCACAGAAGCTCAGTAGAGAAGTTCAGCTGCTGCATTTCTGAGGTGCATGAATTCTGATGGGAAGAAAAGAGGTAGAATTGTAATAAGGAAACAAGTACCCATCTTTCTGGACTAGCTTCAGACTTTGCCCATGAGCAAGCACAATGCTCACACAGCAATGGAAGGACAGCACATTCAGTGACAACAGGTAGCATAGGTGGGTGCTGCCTCTGCTCCTCTTGCCTCACTCCCTGTGCCTGGTATTGCCTCCAGCTAGAGTGCCAGGCATGAGCTCCCCTGGTGAGCCCAGTGCCCTTCTTTTGGGCTCATGCCTATTTACCTCCATGTGGGTTTCTGCCCACATTCCAAAATCCTACCTGGATCCCACAACAGCCTCAGTAATGTACCTGGGAAAGAAATAAATACCTTCTTGTACTGGGCGTAGACCAGCTCACACACATTTGTCTCATTTATCCCAGAGAAGTGGAGATGTTGCCTCACAGATGAAATCAGATCAGGTCTCCACCTTTTTCCAGTAAAGGGCAAGCTCTTTCCCACTAGGCAAAACAGAAGGAGTGGGCTTACAGAGACCACAGCATCCTTTGCCGCTCCAGGCTTGCCCAAGCTAAAGAAGAAGGTCTATGTGCTACTCCAGAAAGAATTTCTCTGCTTCCTGCTGCTTGCAATTCCTGGCCACTGTAGCCTGTGGTAGATCAATGTGTGTGCTCAGCAGGGGAAAAATGCTACTGACCGAGGTGGTGGTTGCGAGATGAAAAAGGCTGATCCACACAGTGGTTTCTTCTGTCTTGCTCTGAATGCATTCACTTCAGGAGCCCTTTCTCATTACAGCTGGAAAAGATGTAAACAGAAGCCAGTCCCAGCTGAAAATAACTGTCTATGTCCTCTGTGGAGCCTGCTCAACTCCTCTACTGGTTTTGACTCCTAATGGCAAGCTAGGTTGCTGCTCAACGCTGAGGTTGCAGGCAAAGTTTGAATATAGGATAGTTGCACAGACACCCACTGAATTTGGTTTTTCCACTTCATTGGAAGCTCTAATGGCTTTAGCAAACAGGTGGAGCAGGATCATATCTTATCTCATGGAATAAGCCACAAGAGGGAGACAAATACCCATATGGTGCCATTGTGGGCTCATGCCCTTTAAGTCTAGGTGTAGGAAGAGGTTTCCTCAGCTCTTGAGAGGTTTCAAGGTTTCAGATTATTTCCCTAACCCAAAGCCAAGATCTCAAAAAGCCTCAAGAATTAGACATGGGAAAATAAAATGCATGTCAGAAAAACTTTTCTTTTACAGTTTGAAAGCATTTCATTTCCCCTTTAGATTAAGAAAAAAAAGTTAATTCACAGAATCGGTGAAATATGACATTTTCAGCTCTGAAAATATGAAGTTTGCACTTTGAGACCTCATTTTCTTCCCCAAGCAAGTGCCAAATTTGGAGAGATGGTGAAATAGAGTCCTTCCTATGGTTTTTGGCTCCTACCAAAAACATGTAATTTGAAAGTTCCTAAGAAATCTCAAGAGACACAGAGCTAAGTCAATCATAGGATACCGTGGCTGCCTTTCATGTCCTCACTGTCTCTGACATGAGTCAAAAATTAGTCTGGATAAATGCAGAAGATTTTTATCTGGAGAAAGAAACTTGAAACTCTGAAGCACAAGAATGAGGATGTAGGAAGAACAAGGCTCTTATTTGGCCACCACCTGCTCTAGGTGCCTGCAAAAGATGCCACAACAACTTCAGGGTTCAGAAGAGCTGCTTCCAACTCTGTGTGCAGCCCATGGAGGAAGCAGGTCCATGGAATAGGGCTTTTAGAGACACTCACCACATTTATGTTCCAGAGCACAAAAAGCAGGAGATGTGTATCTCACTGCCAGGCCACATTAGTGAAATATTTGAATTCCTGCATGAGCCTAAGGGCTCAAAATGCTGAAAATAAGATCTGGCTGTAAAATAGGACAAACTGTGCCCATAGCATAAATATTTTTCATGTGAGGTAATACCTGACTTTCCAGGTCAGTGGACAAAAGAAATGTGGTGTAAATATCTGTGGCCAAGGGTGAAAAATGCACCCACTTTGATTTCAGTCTGAAAAAGGTAGTCAGTGGAAATTATCATATGGGAATGGTATGACATATGGCCGCATGTGATAGAACATTCATCTGTACAACCCAAATAAGACACTAATGTGAGAACATACAAAGATAGGACATAATGTGAGATAAAAACTACTGTCCTGCTCAACCCTGTGAGACAGTCTGAGGCTACATTAACAGTAGCAAACCATACAATGCTAGGCCCATTGCCTGGCAGCTCTGGCATTGTCCAACCCCAGCCATGCTATCAAACTCTTAGTCTCCAGAGTATTCTGTGGGACATGGCTGCAGACTTATGCTGGTTTCCATGTTGGGAGAGGTATTTTTGGCTTGAGCCAAAATATGCCAGAGATCAGTCTAACAATTTAACAGTATAGGCAACTCAGGGCCATTGTCATTGCTATGTCATTGTTCTATTTATTAGTATAGATGTAGCATGAGATGACAGCTGTAGGGTGACACTTCCCACATTCCTCATTCTTCTTTATGTCCAAAGTCCCTTACACTCTGGAGCATGAATCAAGATTACTAGCTGTGCTTTTAAAAATGTATAAAAATAAAACAGAGATCTTTCCAAAAAGTCCAACTGTGACTGCCTGGTCCTCTGCGCTGCTAATTTTGTAGCTCTGAGTACTGAAGAACGGTAAGAAGGGAGGAGGCAGTGATCCATTTCCCAACAGCTTTCAGGAGTCCAGAGGGTATTTCAAATGTTCCAGTGGACCATGGTATCCTGTTCCCTGTACCAGGCAGCTTCCATGGCTCATTGCTTGTGGCCCTCTTCCTGTCAGCATCTGCTCAGCATGCTCGCAAAACTTAAGGAGGAGGTT
>VYZX01032797.1:0-138247 GCA_013401335.1 Brachypteracias leptosomus | reverse complement strand
CCCAAACCTTAAACCATAACAAAGAGCAGATGAGAGGGGTCTGTTAGCTCGTCCTTATGCTGTTATTTTCCATCCAGGAGAGACTTGTGTCCTCCAGGAGTTTTACATAACCAGACCTCATCATCCACCATCAATCCAAGCTTCAAAACTCTCAAGACCTGAACTTGAATCTGGCATGTGACAAGCCTGGCAGAAAAGCATCCTTAACTAGCAGAACTGCTCATCAGTGGAACAGAGATAATCAAGGTAGCAGGTTAATAAGCCATGGCAGGTCACAGGCTGGCAGAAGATTGTGCAGCCCATGATGCAGCCAGAAAAGTGTTCATGAAATCGCTCCTATAAATCTTCCTCCATGTAAGCTGTGGTCCCAGATTTTAATGAAAAAATAGACTAAAACTTATTTGCAACTGAAGATATACAGAAATAAGGACGTTGTCGTCATTTGCAATAGCTGCTCTTCATACCTATGCTGTATTTTCCACCAGAAATCTCCTTCCACCTAAAGAAAATACTACCTCTATTTTGCAAGTGGGACAAGTAAGGCACTGAGGTTAAATGTTTGGCCGGAGATCACATGGTTGGAGGATAAATAACAAAAAAGCCATGACTCAAAGGTCCTGTTCCACTCTCTCACTGGCATGACTTTACAGAATCACAGAATGGTGGGGGTTGGAAGGAACCTCTGGAGATCATCTTGTCCACCCCCCTGCCAGAGCAGGTTCACCTAGAGCAGGTTGCACAGATCAGTGTCCAAGAGGGTTTTGAAAGTCTCCAGAGACAGAGACTCCACCACCTCTCCAGGCAGCCTGGTCCAGAGCTCTGGCACCTTCAAAGAAAAGAAGTTCACAGAATGATTTCTTCTGGGATGAGTTTTCTTCTTATTGCATCTCACCACTTCACTATCTAGGTCTTGGTAATTTCAATTAGAGCTGCTCCCACACCCCTGTAATAAGGGAGTATTTAAAATGGGCTGAGTTCAGACTACAAAATCAGGATAAAAGAACATTTGGGAATGGCACTGCCGCCCTCCATTGGGCTGGTCAGGTCTCTCATTACTGGAGGTGAGTGGGTTCTTCTTCACACCAGGATGGGACTGAAACCCAGGGTTTGCTGCATTTCAGAATTGCCTCTGCTTTTTTTTTGGAAGAACTGCTTGTTTCTGGTTTCCTGTGTGCAAACTTCACTGCAGGATGGAGCTTGTTCATAAACAGGAGCAAAATGTTCATCAGCAGCAATAATCCAGTTTCTAATTTTCAAACAACTTCAGAAAATGCTTGTTTAGCACATCATATTAGGTGTCCAAATCCAGCACTTGACAGTCCACATCAGCATGTGGTCATGAACCAGCAACAGACAAGCTCATGGCAGAAGACACTGGAGCAAAGAGGTCAGTAAGGGTGAGTCAGGAGTTATCTATTTCTACACCTAAAAAGTTTCTGTATTCATACTGCCCAGGATAAGAATTCCTAGGACAGGAAAAGTACACCAACTTGACAACAGATCCCAGGGGAGCAACTACCTTGAATATCTCACTGACTTGCTGCTGAGACCTTCATGGCTCAATGGGTGAGTGACACCAACATACAGGAGGTTTTTTCACCTGTAAATACAACCCCTACATTTTTATGTTAGCTGATGGGTCTCAATAATGTCTGAGTTCTGGTCCAGGAGCCCAAACTAGCAGCTATAAGAGATTAGTCCCCTTGTGAATTTCATTTTTGTCATTCTGGGCATGTTCTGCACTAGGGTCCTCTTCTGTTCATAATGTGTGCCTTTGCTTGTACAAGCTCTGCTTCAGGACAAATAGTTGAGGTAACAGGACACTGCACACTGGCCTTGCTCTGCCTCTCCTCCACACTTTCATGCTACCCCTCCAGTGCTTGCCGGATCTCTGGAAGTCACATCAGGAAAAGCCACCTCCAGCACTTGGTGAGACAGCACCAAGGAAGATCCATCTGCATGCCCCCTTCCTGAAGGTGTTCAAGGACAGGTTGGATGGAGCCTTGAGCAACCTGGTTTAGTGGGACGTGTCCCTGCCATGGCAGGGGGGTTGGAACTAGATGATCTTTGAGGTGACTTCCAACCCAAACCATTCTATGATTCTATGCCCATGGATTTGGGAAACTTGGGGCTTCACATCTACATGGCATGCAAGCACATCAAGCTGCATGAGCTCGGTGAGCTGCTCACATCCCACTACTGAAAAAGAGGTTTATATCCATGTATAAATATATGTATATGTTTAAAAATGTGTGTGTTTAAAAGGGGCAGCCACAAGATAGATTTTTCAGGTATTTATAAGCACTTAGGAGAACCTTCCACCCCTTCCTGCTCTTCCCCCACCCTCACAAAGCCACACACCCCCAGCCCTGCTCTCCTGCCTGCAGGTGCACTTTGAGCAAGCAAAGAACTGTGTGATTGCTCGGTGCCCTACATCCCCAGGTCTTGTCATCTGGCAGCTCTTCTAAACACGGCTTTCTTCCTCTCAGCAATTCCATGGGGACCTTGAGAAATGACTGCAGCAAACATGCCCTGGCACTTCAAAGTTGGAGGGCTGACGACTCTTGAAATGCACTTTTCTTCTTGTCTCTTTTTTTTCTATATGTATTCCCCTCACATGTCTAACAGCACCATCTGTGCTGGCACAAGCTCTGGCTCTGGCCGTGAACCTGTGCAAGAGAGAGATCCAGGTCCAAGGATGTTTTTAATATTTTCTATAATCAAGTAGGGAAAAGCAGACTCCTGCCTGAAAACCCTTGGGAAGGCATAAAGAGCAGTCCTGGTTTTGCATTTTGCAACATAAACCTACTTAAAGATGGCCAAATTCCTCCTCTTGAATTTAGATTTCTAGCTGAAACATGTAGAGGAAAAGCCTACTGCTGCTTTCTCCTCTACAACCAACAGAGAAGAGGAGATTGAGGTCTTAGGTGGGCTGGTGGCTGGTTGTGTCTTCTGTCCGTCTCTCTGTCCATAGGATCATAGAATGGTTTGAGTTGGAAGGGACCTTAGAGATCATCCAGTTCCAGCCTCCTCGCCATGGACAGGGACACCTCCCACTAGAGCAGGTTGCTCAAAGCCCCATCCACATCCAATGATGGAGCATCCACAGCTTCCCTGAATAACCTGTTCCAGTGTCTCACCACCCTCACAGTGAAGAACTTCTGGGGAAGTCCCATGGGACTGTCCTCCTTAGGCAGGCACCTCCAATGAGTGGATGAACTGGCTCTACAGTAAAATGAAGTCAGCTGAACTTGGGGAAGAAAACCCAATCCAAACTTTTGAACTCAACCATTTCCTCTTTGTCTTTGATTTTCCCCTCATGGAATAAGAAATGAAATGCTCCTCAGCCTCATAGTGAGAAATGCTCAGTGAGGAACCCAGCTTTTAAACAAGCCAACAGGATAGGACTGCAAAGGTAAAAATGTCTTTCATGAAGGTCCTCTCTCAGGAATGAGCTGAAGTATCCATTTCAGTTGGAACTACAACAAGCTTCAGAGTCCCTCCAACATCTGCTCAGGCACTTTAATCTCACCTGCTGGGTCATTTCTCCAGCTCTGGCTGCTGTCTTCCTCCTCCCTATCATCCCAGTGTCTGTGATCTTCCAGTGCCTGTGATCTTCCAGGGAGAATTCGGACTGCTTCTTGGCTGAACAAAAATCTCACTCCAAACCTTTAGTTTTGTGCAAAATGGTTGAGCACATTTGAAAACCTTTTATTCATTTGCCATAAGTCAATCTCTGTGACCCTAAGGCTGTTTTGTAATGGGGATTTATTTAAATAACATTTAAAAATGTAAAACGCTCACTTTAAGCAATCCATAAAGGAAAAATAGAGTTATGTTTTGACCTTTCCAAAGTTTTCTTGGCATCTTTACTGAATCTATTCAAACATAACTCAAATTCACAACTAATTTTGGTTGCCATACGTCACTTCTTTGACAACATATTCTTGGTCCAGACAGTGTAGTTGCTATGAGTCTACTTCAGCCTCTTACCTACCAAAGGAGTGCACTGGCTACTGCAGAGTGCACTGGCTCTTGTGGGTCCACCTTTGGGACCAGCTCTGCTCCTGGCCTTGGTTGACCACCATGTACACTGAAGGTGGACTTGCTGGAGTATCTCTGATTGCCAAGTCTGGCTCGATGGCTGCACTCTCCATATATGACACATGCATTGAGACTGTAGAATAAATGTAGAACACCAACAATCATAGAATCATAGAACCATTTAGGCTGGAAAAGACCTATAAGATCATCAAGTCCAACTTTTGTCCAACATCTCCCTGACCATGTCTCAAAGCACCACATCTACTTGTTTTTTGAACACCTCCAGGGATGATGACTCCACTGTCTTCCTGGGCAGTCTGTTCCAGTGCCTGACCAAACAAGCTTCACTTTAGTCCAAAGTTAAGGGTTTACCTTGATGTTTTCTTCTAATATCACTCCCTTGACACTCTGTGGCTGCTTCATACTGTGTCCAAAGACTCAACAGTGCATGTGCCGGTGCTAAGAGATGGACAACCATCCACACCAGCAGAGGCAGGTTGTGCTTCATGGCAAGACCCTTGTAGAGAACATGGACCACTGTGCAGCATCCTGCCATGATCAAGGTCTTCAGGCCCTGCTGCACTACTGAAGACAAGCAGAATTGCTCCACCTCAGCTCCTCAGCACAGACTCTATACAAATCACTTGTGGGGGCATGAAAACACCCCCCACATTTATTCCCAATGTTTGGAAGGGGCAGAAAACAGCGGCTCTTGAGCAGGGATTGCCCCTTTCATAACTTCTTCTCTTAAAATCTTCAAGTATTTGTCAGTCTAACTTTCAATATGTGCTATGCCAACGGATCAAAGTGCCCTGATAATAAAAAAAGAAATAAAATCAAAATATATGAAGGCTCTGGATAAATCTCCTTTTTGAAAATAATTTAAATGCAAAAAATAACATAGCTGAAGCCTGCAGAAAATGTCCAGTACTCCAATTATTGGAGATGGATTCCACATAGCCTGTACATTTTTTTCGAAAATGAGTTTGTTTTGACATGATCTCTGCATTTTCAGCTGTTGGGAAGGAGAAAAAAAATCCTTCCCAGGGCCATTCAAGATAAGCCATGGTTTCCTATCTCTTTTCACTGAAAATACCAATGAAACTTCTTCTGGTTATTCCCCATCTTCCTTTGGTCTTTTCTTACTAGTCTTATCATTTTAGTGCCTCCTTTGATATATAATCCTTCTATATTGTGCAATGATAAATCAAAATAAAGTGCACCACCGAGTGATTTTATTGTTATTAAAAGGTCAGCTGTAAAAGGGTCACATCCTGTCACATAGCCCAGAGAATTCGTGGGAGGTGTATGAAAAAAGGGAGGCACCAAGCTTCTTGAATACATTTAAATGCTACAACATCCCTTCAGCTGAGCTCCGTGATGGATCTTGCAACACAGCGTGGCCCAGGTTGGGCTGCAAAGTCTGTGAGAAGCATGACCTGTCCTTTGGAGGGGGCTGCAGAAGTCATTATTTGTTAGCAGGAACTCTCAATTAATAATGAGGTCTGCTGGTCAAGAGGGCGTGGTGCCTCCAAGTCCTTCAAAGTGATCAAGGTCCATAATGTAGAACAAGAGTCTCCATGATGGAACATGCCCAAAGAAGGGCCACAAGGATAATCAGAGGGGTGGAGCACTTCTCCTACGAGGACAGACTGAGAGAGTTGGGGTTGTTCACTCTGGAGAAGAGAAGGCTCCGAAGGGACCTTATTGTGGCCTTCCAGTATCTTAAGGGGGCTACAAGAAAGCTGGGGAGGGACTTTTTAGGATGTTGGGTAGTGGTAGGACAAGGGGGAAAGGCTTAAAACTAGAGGTGGGTAGATTCAGACTAGATGTTAGGAAGAAGTTCTCCATGATGAGGGTGGTGAGACACTGGCACAGGTTGCCCAGAGAGGTGGTGGAAGCCCCATGCCTGGACATTTTGAAGGCCAGGCTGGATGGGGCTGTGAGCAACATGATCTAGTGGGAGGTGTCCCTGCCCATGGCAGGGGGTTTGGAACTGGATGATCTTTAATGTTCCAGTGATCAACCACCTTTATGTTAAAGAACTTTTTCCTAATGTCCAACCTAAATCTACCCTTTTCCAGCTTAAAACCATTACCCTTCATCCAGTCACTACAAACCCCTGTGAACAGATCTCCACCTCTATCTGGAAATTCGTCATTTTGGAAAAAAAAAAAAAAAAGTAAGTAGCAAAGAAGAATGAAGTTGGCCATGGATGCAACTCTTTTTTCACCCAGCTCAATTCATTCACCAGGGTCATTTAAAAAAAAAAAAAAAATTAAAAAATTGCTCTCGGTCTGGATGGAAGAACACATCAGAAATCAATACCCAGAAGCAAACACACTGTCAGAATGAAGTGCTGGAGGACAGGCAGTAACAGGCAAGTCAAAATCCCCAAATCCTTGAGCCCGCTGAAGAGCACGGCCCAGACTCACACCTCCAGCCCTAAACTTTGGGCAGCAAGAGGTAACCCACCACCCTTACTCCTCCAGACCTTAATCCTCTACCTGATTTCTGGACACCCAGCAAGTCAGCTTCCAGACATGCAAATCTAGTAGATGTCCTGCCTTGGACCAGCCTCCAGAAATTGCCCAATTTTCAGTGGCTCTGCCTCATTCTCCTGCCCTCTGCCACCAGATGTGGTGCACGGAGCTTCAGGAGCTCAACTGGCTGCAAAGAGCTGGCTTCCAAAGGGCTGGGACATCATGTACAAGCAAAGCAACAATGGGAGAAGAAATTAGCAGTAAGGTGGCATAAGCTTTGTCCCCACCAGTCATATATTAGCAAAGCACGTGGGCTGCTTGCACAAAACAAACACATTACGTGGTGTTTGCTCAAAAATGGCTTGGGTGAGCGATTAACACTTCATTAATACGTGATGAAAGGCAAATTTAGAGAGCTCCCCAAAGTGATTGAGAGCACCGAGGGGCCCATAAATGAAATGATAATGTAATGTAAATAAGGCTGCGTAATACAGAGATTGGGAATTAGCCTATGATCTAATAAAAGCCACCAGATATTACCAGAAATGTGTTCCCCACCTCCCCGCCACCTTCCCGGCTTTGTGCAAAGGTAATATTGCAAGATTATAAATTACAAGAACAAAATTTTCCACCTCCTCCATAAAAAGAAAAAGGAGGAGCTGAAATAGAACAAATGCAAGGTTTATAAAATCCATTAAATCCCCTGCTTTTGTCTTTATTGAGGGTTTTTTTCCTTTTTCTTTCCCCAGGGCTATTTCTGAAAAAAAAAAATATATAAAGGGGGGGAAGGCACAGAAAATTAACGCATGCAGGGGACATCATTCTGACATTTCAAAAATTGGTTTTGATGTGCTGCTCTGGATTATCTTGAACAGTTTTGGCCCTTATCTCACTAAATATTTTACCACTCCGCCACCTGAAGTCCCTGTAGGAGCACCCATGGTGCCCATTAACTCACTCAGAGAGAATTAGCCAAGGTATTATTGTCTCACTTTGGCCAATAACACCAAACAAATTTTAGGCAGAGGGTGGACAGTGAGGACAGAAGCCCATTAATGTTAATATCCCTCCAGCCATTGAAAAGGCCATTAGTGTTTGTGCTTATTTTTAGTATATTTGAAAAGGACTGAATGGGTCCATCCTCAACCTCATAAGCACCTCTCTGGCATTTATTTTGCATTGGGATTTTGTTCCAGCCTTGAGGTCACCTTTGCCACCAGTCATACAGGAGCATAGCTAAAGTTTCATGCACACTTGAACCCAAAGTTCTCACTGATCCTTTTCAGACCTTTCACATAGTGGAGATGTAGCATCTTCTCCAGCAGAAGCGATCACAGGGGGTGTCCATCCTGCCCTCCTGATGTATCACCACTCATTCAACCAATTGCACTACTCTCCTGCTATAGGCAATCAAAAGCAATCAGGCCATAGAATCATAGAATGGCTTAGGTTGGAAGGAACCCTAGAGATCATCTAGTCCAACCTCCCTGCCATGGGCAGGGATGCCTCTCAACAAGACCTCAACAAGGCTCAAGGCCTCATCCAACCTGGCCTTGAACACCTCCAGGGAGGGGACATCCACAACATCTCTGAGCAATCTATTCCAGAGTCTCACCACTCTCATACTGAAGAACTTCTTCCTAAGATCTCGCCTACCCCTTCAGTTTAAAGCCATTTCCCCTTGTCCTGTCATTGGACACTCTCATGAAGAGTCGCTCACCAGCCTTCCTGTAGGCTCCCTTCAGGTATTGGAAGGCAGCTATCAGGTCCCTCCAGAGTCTTCTCTTCTCCAGGCTTAACAATTCCAGTGCCCATGATACACCTCATCCTAAGACAGATGGGTACATTAGCACCACAAGACTTTCTTGCTTTTGACAGCTCCCTGAAAGGAGGTTGGAGAGAGGTGGGGATCAGTCTGTTCTCCCAGGCAAAAAGCAACAGGACAAGAGGAAATGGCCTCAAGTTGCACCAGGGGAGGTTTAGGTTGGACATTAGGAAAAATTTCTTTACTGAAAGGGTTGTCAAGCCCTTGAACAGTTTGCCCAGGGATGGTGGACTCACCACAGCTGGAGGTATTTAAAAGGTGTGTAGATGTGGTGCTGAGGGACATGGCTTAGTGGTGACCTGGCAGTGCTGGGTTAACGGTTGGACTTGATGATGCATCACGCTATACAACTGACTCTTCACTGGCTATAAAGGGAGCCAAAGCTGAGTTCAGATAATAGTTACCGTTGGCTGCCATGAGTCTCACCCTCACCAACACCTCCTGGAGGAGAACCTTGGCCATGTGCACTTAAGCCACCTGAGTGAACAGACTGGTGCTGTGGCCTCACAGAAGATATCTGCGTGGAAGGAAAAGCTTGAATTGTTCTTCAGCAGTAAATCTATTCCCTAAAAATAGCTTTTAGCAAGTAGCTGGGAAAGATTTTCTTGGAGGCTCTGTGAAGTGTCAAGGAAGCATGGAAACTGATGTGTCTCTGGGGGAAAAAGAAATTCCTGGCTTTCCAGAGGGATATTAATGATTAGCACATGGCTAAGAGACTAGGAAAAATAGATAGTTCAAGGATGCCATAAAATGGAAGGATTCTTGCATCAGGCTATCCATTGCACTAAAATATTGGGTATTCCTGTTTTTGTGAATGGAATCCACCAACACTGATTTCTTCAGGCCTAGACAAGCAGGTTTATACCTGCCCCAGTCAAACCCTTGGCTGGGCCCATTTCTCCTACCACTCCCATTGGTGATTTTTCACAGAAATGCAGTGTGAAGTATGTTTTTCATCACTTCTGGCCCTTTATTCTCTCATTCCACATCCCTCTGTGTGTTGGCTCATGTGAGAACATTAGATACCACCCGTTTCCAAATCTGGGATGAAAGCCTGGGGGGGTTTATCATCTTTCCATGAGCCAATTTGGTTAGTCCTTTTATTGCCATTGGCACATAGATCAGCAGTTGTCATTAGCCAAATGCATAGCACTTGCCACGACTTCTCTGGGTGGCAAGTCCTAGCAGCACCAGCCTGCTACTTATTAAGTCAAACACACTCGGTTTTATTTCAGTTGACAGATGTCTGGTTATTTGGCACAAGAATGTGAATTGTAGACCCACGGATGCACAATTGTGTTGAAATACACATTGGTCAAAAATCTCCTTACCTTCACATAAATGCAAACAGTCTGCTTCTTCCATGGTGAACAGCAGCTCTTCACATCCTCACCTGAATTAAGTTCCTTCATTTCCTGGTCTCTGCGGATAAAAAAAGGAAAGATTTTTTAAAAAAAAAAGTCCAGAATCATGTCCAAAGCTTAGCAAGGCCAATTGCTGACTAACAAACATCTGCCCTGTACCCGTGCACACCCCACTGGGGAAGTCCAGCCTTTCAAAGCTCTGGAAAGGAGGAAGGCAGCGCTGCTGGATCCCTGGCTGGAAGCTCTCCATGCTCTACACGTGGCTTGGATGCAGAGAGCTGCAGGAATGCTGCTGCAGTTTGACACCAACCAGCAGCTCATGCTTTCATCCATTTTCTGTGCACACACTGCAGGGTTTATAAATCTCCACTTTATATCCAGAATATTCCTGGAAAACAGATTGCTTCTGACAAGGGTTTCTTTTTTATTATTTTATTTTTGAAATATAGGGGGTTTTTTAATGCAACATGCTTCCATTGTGTTATATATTGCAGATGACAAACTTCCCAGCTGGTAATTTCCAATCATTTATAACACTGTCGTGAGAGTCCGTGCTTTTATATCACACTATATATCTGAAATACGTTGGAAAATATAAAATTATATGAAACTGATAATAAATACATCTCAACAGACAGACACACACATGAGAAAACTTTCAGATTTTCTTCTCTGCCATATTATGTCTTTATCTATTCTCCACATATCAGTCTCAGAGGCTTTTGCTGGGAGTTTGCCACTGGGAAGACAGCAAAAGTGAACAGCCTGCACCGAACAGCCTCTGTTAGGTTACAGAAGATATTCTGTCTTCAGCTCAGAAAATCTCCAGCTTTCATGAAGCCATAAAAAGAAAAAAAAATCTCTGCTCTTCAGTTGACATTGTCCAGATAAGAGTAATATACCCAACATGCCCTGGTTAGATGGGCAGCAAGTGAAAGAATTGATGCACAAGATGATGTTGCAGCACCTCTAGCAGANAGGGACTAGGGGTGGGCACCAGGCACCCAGCCAAGGTAAACCCACCACAGGGTACATTAACTGTGCTCTCATGGACAAGATTTGTGACCCACTGATGAGCCTGTGGTGGGGTTACGCATCTTCTGCAGGCAATCTTGTTCTGTAAAAGTGGCATCAGTAGATGGCCATATTTACCAGATCTTTAAAAAAATACTGCAACCAAAACTGGTTCAACACCAAGCTTCACTAGTGAGAGACCTGCTTGCGGAAAGGAAAGGGAGAAGCATCTTGCTGAGAACTGTTTATAGCACACATAGGGGCCAAGTCACATAGGATCCATCTCTCCCATGATGTCCTAGACCCTCACAGACAATAAGGGGCATGTCCACAAGGTAAGTGAAGCCTTAATAGAATCATAGAATCATTTAGGTTGGAAAAGACTTCTAAGATCATCAAGTCCAGCCATCAACCCAACACTACCATGACCACTAAACCACGTCCTGAAGTGCCATGTCTACATTTCTTGAACACATCCAGGGATGGTGACTCCACCACTTCCCTGGGCAGCCTGTTCCAGTGCCTGACCACTCTTTCAGGAAAGAATTTCTTCCTAATATTCAATCCAAATCTCCCCTGGCGCAACTTGAGGCCATTACCTCTTGTCCTGTCATTAGTTACTTGGGAGAAGAGACCAACAGCAGCCTCACTTCAACCTCCTTTTACACAGTTGCAGAGAGCAATGAGGTCTTGTTTCAACCTTCTCCTTTTCAAGCTAAACAATCCCAGGAATTGAAACACTGAGTAATCAATTAACTGGACCAAGGTCATATAGAAAATCTGTGTCAGAGGATGGCAACTGAACATCAAGGTCTTGCATTTTCATACACTGACTACAAAACCTTCCACCCTTCAAAATAGGAGAGGGTCAGGTGAGAGACAGAGCCCCTCCAGAACTCCCTGGGAGAAGCAGCACAGTCCCAACATCTTACTGCAACTCCAGTTTTAAGAGGCACTTGCCCACGGCAGAGATGGTTTGGATATAGAGGGGGATGAGTCCATCTATCAGACACACCAAAGTGACCCTCACCATCATTTCAGCAGGATGCTGCCCACTTTGTGATGGCCATGGTCAGGCATTGCTAACAAATGAGTATCCCAGAAATGGCACCCCAGCAAATAGACTCAATTGGCAACTCAAAAACTGGGGGGGTTCCCTCCATTGCCAGCCAGGACATTTGTCACCCTGGTTGGAATCATCCCCCATTCCAAGAGGTTCCACAGGCCAAGTTTTGCTCTTAACCAGGTTGTTCCCATTGCAAAAGACACCAGGACAGCTGGAAACAAACCCTGTGTGATCCATCACAGAATCAAGCAGATGTTCAGAATCAGTGGCATCGCATTCACAGCAGAACACACCAGTGCTACCATGGGACACCCACTACTCCCTGACATCCAGACTTGTTTCCTCCACCTCCTGCCACCCTCCCCATGAAAATGTCCTAGATGAGTCTCTTTTCCCCCACATTTCTCTCTTTTTTTTGGATGCTGCAAAGCATTCACAGCAGGAGTCACCAGTCTCTGCCTGGGGAGGGAAATAGTTCCAGATGCTGTTGGAAGCACCTTTTATTCACAGCATGCTCCTTGTTACAGTTAAACAAGGAGAAGTGAAAAGCATCTCCCTTCCATGAGGGTTTTTGTGGGATGGAAAAACTATTTAGACTCCAGAGCAGGGAAAAAATCTACCAGAGCTCCACTGTTTTCTTGGATTTTACCATGTTCCAGCTGCTCAAATTCCTTTGCCATCAGTTATCGCTGCCTCTTCCTCTCCTGCTGCCACGGGGGAAAATAATAATGTTTAAGTAAGAAGTCCCAAAGAGACACTGTTGTGTGTGGTTTAAGTCCACCCTGAAAGGCTCGAAACAGAAGGTGGGGGGTTTATAATCATGTATTATGCATTTGCTGACAAACTCTTTTTACAAAGAGAAGCAGGCAGCAAGATCTTCCAGTAGCTGGAAAATTTTAGGGGTCTTTGTGTGAGCAGCCTGACACACACCAACAGGACCACAGCATAAGCTTTTGGCCCATGAGATGACAAGTCAGTTACCCAAAACTAGAAATACCCAAACCAGCTTTGTCAAACCCTGGCTATCATTACTTCTGGTGCTTTATTTGACATGTCTCAAAAGATGCCTTCAAACCATGCAAATCATCATTTCCCATCAAAAAGGAGAGATACAAAGGATGCAGAAGCCATTTTGAATGGCTTTCCTAAAGTAGCCCAATTTTGGTCCCATTTTATGGAGCTGACTCAAGGCTCAGAAAAGGTTTCCAGCAGCTGCTGATGCTGGGTGGCCAGAGGAGCAGGAGGTGCCATCAGGCACAGCAGCATGCACTGGACACAACACCCCATTAGCAGCAGGTGACCGCTCTAAGACACAAAGAGCCACGTTTTTTCTTTAAATTACTAAGTTACAGGCAAACTCTACATTATAGAAATCCAAGATCATTTATGAAGGGACCAGGTTGCTTAAGAAGTTTCCTCCCATGCTCTTTTATTTTGTAGAGAGCACATCACATAGGTCAGGTCCTGAACTAGAGGATAGCATTGGGGCAACAACAAATCTTCAGCATCATTGATGCTTCTCCAGGATTAACCACAGGAACCAGGCTCTGCTGAGCTCCTTGCAGCCCACAGTGTGACAGTGGTACAGGCATAGGTGGCATAAAATGTTTAAGGAGCAGCCGCCTGGGACTAGAGAGGTTCAGAGATAACAGCATGGTTGCAGGATCCTTAATCCCAAGCCTGTGATGTGTGGGGAGTTTCCTCCAACTCCTGCCTCTGGAGTCACACTGTCAAGTGGGCATCACAACTTGGAGATGTTGGAGGAAATATAATAATAATAATAAAATAACTTTGGAAGAGAACTGAGCTCAATCTAAGGACAAGGGGAAAAGGTTTTACACAATAAAAACAATAGTGTCTGTGATTTCCAAGCCAGCCTATATGACTGGAGATGGCAGGGTCACAGAAAACCCAGTGCTGCAGCCACTCTTTCCCTGGGAACAGGCCTCCTCATACCCATTCCACTTAATGCATTAACCCACAAAGTTCAGCCACAGTCTTTCCCTGAATAGATGTGTCACAGGCACCCATGGGAGTTCCATACAGCTTAAACCAGGACCACTTGAGCTTTTCCAATGGAGTGGATATTGGGAAACATTTCTTTACTGAAAGAGTGGTCAAGCCCTGGAACAGGCTACCCAGGGAAGTGGTGGATTCACCATCCCTGAAGGTGTTCAAGAAATATAGACATGGCACTTTAGGACATGGTTTAGTGGTCATGGTAGGGTTGGGTTGATGGTTGGACTTGATGATAGAGGTGTTTTCCAACCTTAATGATTCTGTGATTTTCCAAAAAATGTCATCATGAATCATGTGCTTTTACTGTAATGCAGTTAAGGATGAAAGTATGTTCCTAGGAGACATTATGGTTTGCAAGTAAAGCAGACATTTTGGTTGTAAGAGTACGTTAATGCAAAATAAACCAAATATGTAAATATAAAATGAACCATATATTCCTATTGTTTGGTAATTGGCACACAGAGGGAAGTCTGGTCTAAGACAAGCACAGGTGATCAAGGTAATACCTACGTAGATGCAGCCCTTGGATCATATCCCAGCCTTAACTCTGTTGGCAATAAGCCAAGACAACTTAATGAATTTGATTGAATTTACTCTCTGTAACAGAAAAAAAATGGCCCACTGAATCTTTTCTGAGCATATGTGTGTGTGTATGTGTATGTGCACTTTAGATGGCTTGATAAATCCACAGCTATCTGGAGTTGGAACTAATCTTACCCTGCACGTATCCAACATGCTGGAAAAATTACATTATGGGCAGCAAGAATAATTCCTCTTCGTCATAAATCAAAGCTCTTTAGAAGGGAAAGATGCATCATGGAATTTTTTTGATTCCTCTTACTAGAAAGTCTTACACGCATGGCCACATTAAAAGACGTTTTCAAATGAAAACTGAAAATAGTTTCAGAAAATAAGAGAGCAGAAAGCACATGTGGCTCAGTTTGATACTAAGGAAATATAAGCTGAAGGAGAATATTACCAGCTGTGATTCATCTGATGCAAGAGACTTTGCTTTCAAAAATAAGCTCGGTACAGCAGAAGGGTCAAAATTGTACCTGGGATTTAGGATTACGTTATCTGCTGTTCTGCAACATGGTGGCAGAGAGAAAAGTCTAGTTGATAGTGTTGATAGAGGGAATTGGAGACTGAGGATTAAGCAACAGCACAGATAGCAACCAGCTTTCTTCTGCTAGCCTTTCATAGATTGCAAAAATAAAAAAGGGTGCCTGTCCACGTGAAGGAGACATAAGCTCTATGCCCTGTTGATGAGGCTCTGGGTAGGAGACAGATAACTACCAAAAAGGTTGCATTATTATTTAAACTGGGGGCAAAGGAATGGCTGAGGGCTTCTGAGAGGGGTGTGGGTTGGAGGAAAGTTTCCAAAGCCCAGGAAATGCAAATCTAAAGAAGATGGTAAAGACCTGCCCCAACTCTCTCAGACTAGGCTGTCCAAGAAGACCCTCTCAAGTCAAGGGCATGCCTCAAGGGGTCTCATGCAAGCTAAGTCTTGCAGTTGTATTGGAGATCTGGTTGTGGTGGACAGACTTATGGCTGTTGGTTACCTCCCCCACGTGCTTGCTTCTGCTTTCCTACTGGGACAGCAGAGCTGCTTGTGGTCCATGTGCTCAACTAAGTGCTGCTGATAGCACAGTTTGATGGCAAAGCCAAATGGGTAGCATCTGCTTCAGTTTAGGAGCTGGGCCTTGTGTCTCCCAGCCATCTCTGTACATTGAGTCCCATCTCCCCTTATGGATCAGACCCCCCAGATAAAAATTGTGTCCCTCTGAGGATCCACAGGTTTGAAATCTGCTCTGAAACAGATTGTTTTCCAGGCATTTGTCCATGGAGCAGAGGGTGCACAGAGGAAAGTCTCCACTCTGCAGCTTGGCATGATTCAGCCCAAGCAGTTCTCTTGAACCCAGAAGATATGCAGACCAGACAAGCAATGGAAAGAATTTTGCGAGGAAACAATACTCAAAAATTCAAAATTCACTTAATCATGCTCAACCAGTAAAGAAAGTTCTGCAAGCTAGCAGTGCAACAAGCAAACTTTATCCTGCTTTGAGTATGAGGCGGGGGACAGGGGACCTCCAGAGGTCCCTTACAACATCAATTACTCTATGAATCATAGAATACAATCATAGAATGTTTTGGGTTGGAAGAGACCTCCAAAGGTCATCTACTCCACACATCCCCTCCCCCCCCCCCAATAAGCAGGGACTAACTAGGTCAGGTTGCTCAGAACCCCATCAAGCCTGACCTTGAATGCTTCCAGGGATGGTGCCTAATTAGGGTTAGAATAATGCTTTGGCTTCTCTAAGGCTCCTTTCACCAATAAACCAGCCTCATGCTTCTTTCCAAACACTAAGGTGCATCACACCCCATCAAGACCCTTTTGTGCACTTTAACAACTGCAGAAAGAGCTCAAGGCTCTGCCGGCCTGAAGAAACAAATCCGAGTCTCACCAGTGAGTGACACAGGCCTAGCAGAAGAGCTCAGCTCTGGCAACACCCAACCTCATGCCATAATCTCTCTCATTAAACCCCGCTTCCTCCCCAGCTGCAATCCCAGGCTCGGCTGTGCACTTGTGGGCACACGTGCTCCTCTCTCGCTCAGCTTTGCTCTCCTCACAGCCAGCTGTAAAACCCCAGCCAGCCCCCACAATGGGAGACAGATGCGGAGACACTCCCAGCATCCTGCTCTGCCTCACTCTCTGTCTACCACATCACCACCTAAATCAGTTACAGCATCATCCTCGCTGCTGATGAGGTGCAAAGCAGACGAAAGGCAGCCAGGTCTCCCCGTGCCAGCTGGAAGAGGTGAGCTCTGGTGTACAGCAACATGCTCCCTTCTAATGGGCGCCGTAAGTCAAATCTAACGCCAGAAGTCCAGAACACCTCTTTATGACACAGGGATTGTTTGGACCTTGGATTTATCCTCGGTGCTGCAGAGCATTACCCATTACCTTTACAGCAGTAGATAGGAATTTCCAGGTTGAGGAAGAAACTGCTTGAACAGATGCCAACACATCCCAGAGTAGCTGGATAAGAAAGCTGAAGTCTGTCCACTCCGTTTGCTGCATGCCAGGTCTAAATTCATCTCTTGTCTGCTCTGCCACAACAGGGTCAACATGAAGGTGTGTGCTAGAAATGAGAGCCAAAAAAAAATGAGTTTGGGTCATGCGTTCAAAAAATCAAGTGGAAGAAAGTAAGTCATGGGCTCTTCTTCCAAGGAAAGGCAACAGAAAGTACTTTAGGATGTGAGTTGGAGCTCAGGGCTGGCAGTGGAATTGCAGGGAGGGAGCCCATGAAGGTCTGCTCCAAGTGAGGAGCACCAGATGCAGAGAGTAGATAAGACAGCAGGGAACCTAAAAGGCAGATTTTGGCTGCTTGTAATGAGGCTCCAATGCAGAGGAGGGGCTGGGGCTGGGCCAGGACTTTCTACAGCCTTTGGTCCCTGAGGTAAATGTAGTTGACAACCTCCTCAACTAAGCTGTGAAACAAAGTTGAAGGCTATTGGGATTTTCTAATTCTTCTGGCACTGAACTGCAGCAAGAGGAAGCTGAGCTGCAAGAAGACACCATGGGCCAGGATTGGTGCTCAGCTGCAATGGGAATCAGAACTAGTATGTTCAAAACTGTGGTGGCACTCTGCATGTCCAGCCACCAGGCCCAGCATCTCTTCATTGAGATCAGCCAATGGGAATTTGCATGCAGAAGGTGCAGGAGCTGCATTGGACTGGACAACAGGATGAAGTTCCATGAAGTTTTCCAAGAGGAGGTGGTAGAGCAGAGTAGAGCACACAGGACATGATTTCAGTGCTGTTATTAAGGACTTGGCTACTTGTGTGGAGGCTGAATTTCTGTTCCTATCCTGTCCTGTGTTGTCATGTGACTTCTCCAAACTATTCACCAAAAAACATCATCTGCTCAAGCATCAGCTACTTCAGCTGCTGCACGGCTGGATCCAGCTGCTGCACGGCTGGATCCAGCTGTGCTTGGCAAAAGCTTGAATCAGAATCACAGAATGTTTTGGGTTGGAAGGGAGCTCCAAAGGTCATCTAGCCCAACCCCCCCACAATAAGCAGGGACATCTCTAACTAGGTCAGCTTGCTCAGAACCCCATCAAGCCTGACCTTGAATGTCTCCAGGGATGGGGCCACCACCTTTCTACATAATCTGTATAGGTTCCAAAATGGGGCTTGGCCGAGCAGGACTCTGTGAAGAGGCAGAAGTTGATTTATGATTAGTTGAGCACTCATGTCTGTTCTGGGGTGCTTAGGAATAATAATCATCTTTGGAGCACTACGTTGAGAGCCATCACGCACCTCTGTACTGTTCTTCTACACCATCCTCATAACCAGTCATCCAGTGCTGCAGAGAAAACCATAAAGTGGCACCTCTGGCTTAGCTGGATGTCAATGCAGAACAAAACAAATACCCACATGTCTCCTTATTTATCGTGTTATCTGAATTTCTGAACACCCTCTTCCTCCCCCCCAAGCCATAATGTAAGGCACAGATTATTATAATCCACTGACAGCTATTGATCCATGAGGCTATCAGCAAACCAGAATGATACATATGTCTTATTCAATGTGCAAACATTTGCCCGTGATAGCATTGGCAGCAAGAAGACCCAGATAAATTTTGCGAATAACGCAGTGCTCTAAATAAGACATCAAGGCTCTTTCTATACATCCTTAGACTGAATTACTGAGGAACAAGGTGTTTTCTCTGTAAATTACTTGCTGTTATAATTCATGGATAAAGAAAAGAAAGAAATCTGCTGTTTGAGAGCAATAACGGCCCAATCCTTTCCTCTGAGATGTCCCTAGATAGAGTCCTCCAGAGCATCAGGAGAGCTGTTCTGCTGCTAAGCAACAGGCAGACTCCCAGACAGCTGATGATTTTACCAAATAGATGACTGCCAAAGGTAAAATATGGGCAAACGCAGCAGTAGATTTCTTCTTCCCCACTTTTTTCCACCCCCAGTGAGTTCATTCAGATTTGACAGTCAGTGAGTGTTGTTTGAGATTTTCATCCACATCTCCAGGTGAATGGAAACAGAAATCCAGTGTATTCATTCCCATGCCACTAACACCAAGACCCAATGAGAGCTTCTTCACTTTCCAGGGTTGAGATGTCTCTTTGCATGCCAAAGTCCAAGATTAGAGGGCAGCCTTGCCAGCTTGCTTGAAGCTGGTGTGCTCCAAGGAAGAATTTAAGTCTTTATGCCGGGTTAGATTTTCCGTCCCTTGCCAGCTGATTTTTTCTGCACACAGACACAGCTTTGTGTGTGAAGGCAGAACGAACTATGGTGAGACAGCAACAAAACAAGTTGACTGTGAGTGTGCATTCACACATGCTTCTTCGTGCCTCCTTGGCAGCCATCTCTCATGCCAAGGAAGAAGGCTTTAATCCAGGAGATGAAGCATGGTCATAATCCATACAAATTCATACGCACATCAGTTGCACGGCTGAAGTTTCTTGTAGCAACTTTAATCTGGAACTTTTCCTCTCCAAAGTGCAGAAGAAACGTAACTTTCCAGAGAACACTACAAAATCAATATTCATCTAGAGCTATATCACAGAAAATTCACACTCCATGAATACAAAATGTCCATGAGGACTATAAAATACTCCTTGAGCATAAAATAAGGTACAGGGCTGAGCATCCAGAGCTTCCATCAGTACCTTTGGAAAATGGGATCTTTCCAGACACCTTTGAGAAGCGAAGGTGCAAGTTTAGGAGATACCTGTTTGTGCAATTCAGAGAAGACCCCACTCTTTGGGGAATCAGTTCCAATAAATGGGTAATATGGGGGTTTAAACTGGATCTGATGGTTACGCTGTGATTCCTGTATGAACAGCGCAAGCCACACCTCCCCACATTCTCTGCTGCTTAGCATGCAGAGTCATTGCAATGCAAAAGTGCTCCATTTTTGTGAGGTCGGTAAAGGTCTGGGGAGACCTCATTGCAGCCTTTCAATACTTAAAGGGAGCCTATAAGAAATATGGGGACAAACTTTTTAGCAGGGCCTGTTGCAACAGAACAAGGGGTGATGGTTTTAAACTACAAGAGGGTAGATTCAGACAAGATAGAAGGAGGAAATATTTTACACTGAGGGTGGTAAAACCCTGGCCCAGGTTGCCCAGAGAGGTGATCAATGCCCTGTCCCTGGAACCATTCCAGATGAGGTTGTACGGGGCTCTGAGCAACCTGCTCTAGTTGCAGATGTCCCTGCTCAGTGCAGGGGGGGTTGGACTCAATGACCTTGAAACCATTCTGTGATTCTATGCTATGATTTTTTAATCAACTGCAGAATTCACCTGAAACATAAAAACTGGCCTTTCTCTAAACACTTTCTTCAAGTTAGACAAGATTCCTTTTACATGATGGCTTAAACAAATATTGAAGAGAGGTACAGTGTAGAATAAATGCTAAGTGGTATTCCTGACTATTTCATTGCCCAAAGAGTTTGGCTCTACCTCAGTAGGGCCTTCCTTATCACGGAAGTGGTATAGATACTTTACTGTTGGACACTATGGACATGAGAGAAAAAGTGGAGAAGTTCTTAGGGCCTAAACCAGAAAAGACCAAACTAGTCAATGCCTTTGCCATGTTGTTTTTCAGTGTTGCACTATATCCAACACAAGGTTGGTTCATTGGCTGTCATCACTTGAGGAGAAAGAAATCCTTTACACATCTTCAGTCATGTGTCCTCTGTTGGTATGAGGCAAAAGTTCATTATCATACGTAAAAGAAAGCACCTTATCAAGAAGTTGAAAACAGTTTATCCTGGTCTCAGAGCTCCTAAGCTCAACAAGGAAGCAGAGAACTGGACATTTACTACCCACTTGTGAAAAATTTGAGAGCACAAAGTAAGCACCAAATGTCTCCTGAACCAGGATAGGAATTGGCCTCTAGCCATAGGGCTCATCGCATTCCCAACCTTGCGTCCTCCTCTTTTGCTAAAGAAAGAAGCGTCAGCTCTTCAAAATGAAGGCATTGGGATAACGCTCCCTTCTTAGAATGTGGTAACTCGTGTAAAAAGCCTAAAGAAACAGCTAATGAAATTTTGGCCTACGTGAAGTCACAGCCAGCAGCAAGAAAATTTGAATTCTGTAATTCAGAGAATCTGACAGGAAGGCCATTAGTTCTTCTGTATTACTCAAGTCTCAGATCCCAAATGTCTCACATCTATATTGAGCTTCCTGCCTGACAGCACAGTTCTGGAAGAAGTGCCACTCACTGGTGAAATTTCTGTTGAATTCTCTTTGTTTGAAGTTATTAGCACAAATGAACAGCAATCCATGGGGCTACTTAGGCAGACTGTTGACATCTCTGCTTTCAGCAGCAATTTCTTCTGACTCTGAAAGAAACGCTGCACTTGATCCCCTCTGCTCAAGACTTCTGGCTAGGAATCATCCCTCCACAGTATGTGGGATATTTTCTTCCTATTATGTCTCTGTTTCACCTACCACAAAATATTACTGAGCTTTTCTAGCGGGGATTTGAAAAACTTCTTCATAAACAGGCTCTTTGGATTCTCTCCTCCTGTTTAACTACTTAGCTCCTACAGTTTTTGTATTTTATATTTTCCTGGAGATAAGTTGTGCTGAGCTTTTGTAGCTTTTCAGAGAGTGGTACTGAACGCCTCGAGGCATCCAGAAACACCCTTGTAAGCTCACACCATTGCAGAGTCCATCCCTTAAAAATAAGTGGGATGCAGTAAAATTTAGGTCTGTAAAAGCTTGCTACCCTCAGCTGGAATTTTGCCTGAATGAGGGACTTGGTGAGATTCAATGAATGGTCCTCAATAACACCAAAGTCACCCGGGAAAGTGTCTGAATTAATTTCTGAATCTGTAATTTCACATCCTTAACAAACCCACCATGACCTCACCACACAAGATGTACACAGAGGACCAGGCAGTGCTGAGCAATCCTATCTCCTGCTTAACCAAAGGAAAATAGAAAGCCAGAAGAGAAAGAGGGAAGTAAAGGACCCAGGCACCCATGTACATGTGGCATCTAAATCAGTTCATTTCCCAGGGCATAAACTCTTCCCCATCTGTAATGCTGCAGGAAAGAAAGGAACTGAGATGGTGTCGAGCTGCAGGGGGGAACAGTGTGTAAATCAGGGGCAAGGGGAGGTTTTGCTTTGCAAAGGAATGACTACCTCTCACCTAGAGATGTATATGTGATCCCTGACCTTGTCTCAGATATTCTGCAACTACCCTGGAGGGACAGAGCTTTGGAGAATGACACAAAGCATTCGGAAATTCCTGGGCATTGGTATGAGGGAGAGTAAAGGAAATGAGGGTTTATTTTCACTGCAAGAGGTGGTTGGGAGGCAGTGATCTAATTGCCACCTTTGGAAATTATGAAAAGGCTTGAAATTCCTCCTAGCAAACCGCTGCATGCTGGGAAAACATTGCAAGGTACAAGTGTGTGATGTGAACATTGGTGTGGCTTTCACTGGAGGGATAATAAACATATGGACCAAATTACCGAGGAGATCTAAGGACAGTGGGGGAAAAAAAAAAAAGGCATGAATGGGATCAAAAGGGAACAGGTGAAAAAACCCAATCATGCTGGGACACCAGCAGTTCTCCTTTCTCCAGGGACGGGCTGCACAGCTTTACATAAAGGTTTTGCTCAGCCTTTCAAAGGCATTTCAGAGCTTTCCTGCCAGCTTGAATTTTCAGCATGATTTGCAATGGTGCTTCCCCCACCCACGTGTAAAGGAAGAAAAACTCTTGCCAGTGGATTTTTGCATCTAGTGCCAGATGAAAAGAGTGGCTCTTTGCAGGCTGAGGCTTGAGCTGCCCAGAAGATCTGAAGACCAGGTTAGACCCTCCTGACTCTGACTTAGCATTGAAAATCTGGCTCGAGAGATGAAAGGGTAGCCAACTCTTTAGATGTTTGCCTCACAGAGGAGAGCACCATCCAACACAACATGCAGGATTAGAGACAGCTCTCCAGGAAGCCAAGCAATCAAGAAGAGCTTATTCTGCATCAGGACACTTGGGAATTTAGAGGGCAGAGGACAGATGAAGAGAAAAGTAGCTGATGGAGAAACATCTCCCCAGGAGCCTGGATCAATGGTGGAGTCTGTCATGGAACTCCTGGGACCCTCCAGTATTCAACTTAAGTGGTACCCCCTGGGAGAAGAAGAGATGGGACCAATACCATGGCGTGTAAGTGAATGCATCTCTCCAACGGTACCAGCATCTGCTGCTGGCTGGCTTGCCTCCAGAAACCAGTTGGCCAATTCAGAGCCTGCTAACAGCCTGCTGATATGGGAATAAGAAAATAATGAGGCCTTAACTCCTGTATAACTACAGGCCAGGGTTTGGCTCAGAGCAGAGCTTGGAACCTGGCCAGGCTACGCGGGAAATCACCGCCCACCTTTGGAGGAGGAGGGTGGTGGTGACCGTGTGGCACAGAAAGACTTCTCTATTTAACCTCAGAGAAGTCCTCATTGCCAGCTTTGGGCATGGGGAACCAGCATCACCTCCTTCATCATCTCTCTACCATGCCTGCATTAAAACTGCAAGCCCAGTAGTGACATTTCTTGTTTATTCTGCATTCCTCTCCATTTCTGTCAATTCACAGCATGGTGATGAAGTAGCAGCAATTTTTATTTTGCAAGAAGCAAAAGGAAATCAGTCACTATAGAGAGATCAGCAAAGTCCTACTTCTGCACAGAAAGCAAAGCAAAAGGCCTGATTTTGCCCATGAAGCAGCACTTGGCTCGTTCTGATGAGTGCAAGGAAAGAGCCAGTGCAGGGTGACTGTGATCTGCTGGATCTTCACCATCAATCACATTTTAATGAGAGTAAATTGAAATTCCAGGCACTCATTAATAATGAATGGATGAATTAACTCTGAGGAACCATCTGATGACGTTTTCACTGGGCTGTGATATCTAGAGGCTAACATCACATTAGCTTACTTTCTGGACATGTACAGGGAAAACTTTGAACTGAAACGTTTGTTCCAAGGCTCAAATTGTCAAAAGGGATTTAACATACCTGCATTTCAGTTGACTTGGAATTTTGGAAGTCACAAAATACAGCAGCTCACAGAAAACACACCTACTTGCCCAGGCATCTCAGCGTTCACAGGCACCAGAGTCATTGCCACAAATGTTCCTTCAGTGCCTCAGTTTTCAGCAGTAGGTTTCACCAGAGACATGCTGCCCCTTTTAGATCACGCTGCTCAGATTGTAGTTATTAGTATTTGCAATAGCATCCCCAAACTAGGTTTTCTTTGGCCTAAAATCTCAGAAAGGCCTATTATGGCCAAGGTGGAGAGAGAAGTCCTGGCCCAGCTGAAGAAAGGATGCACTGTCACCTTTGCAAGATAGATAGATCTCTGTAGTGTTCACAAGAGAGCTTCCTTTTAAAAGCAAGCAACGCAGGGGATCTAATGTCTCCTTTCTGTTGTGAATCATGCCAGGCTCTAGGCAGGTAGAGCCAACAGAGTTTGTTGTCAAGACAAGCATCAGAAATACCCTAAAACCCATCAGCTGCATATCCTGCAAGTGTGACCCACCACTAACATGGCTCAAAATCCCAGTTTACCAAACCTTGGCTTCTCACCTTGGAGATTCCCAGCTCATTTCCAACCATGGTAGCCAAAATAGTGGTTGCTATAGCTGATCAAATCAGTTTGGCTGGATCTGCAAGTATCACAGCATAGGATGTTTTCTCCAGTTGGCATGGGGATGCTTGTCCATGTGAGGATTTTAGAAACATACCCTTTTGCAAAGCTCAGGGCTTCTCTCCTGTTGGATTTAAGCACTGGGATTTTCCAGCACAGAGTTATTAAAGAGGTCTGTTATGCAGCAAAAGAAAATTACTTATAATTGTGGAGACTGGTGGCTTTGGTTGACTTTGTTCACACTTTAGTTCATTAAGAGCTGGTTGGCCAAGGCAACCAAAAAACATCTGCTACATGCAAGTGATTTACTTGAATTCACCTCTCCCTTCTCCTCAAGCCTCTTGACTACCTACGCCTGTAAACAAAGAGAAAAATTAATGTTTTGGAGCTGAGGCAGGAGATGGCTCTGATCTTTCTCACACCAGTGTTACACCTCTGTGCCTCCACCAGCTCCCAGACACAAGCACAGTGCAGCTCCTCTCCTGACACGAGACCTTGCTCCATCACAACATGACTTCTTTTCAGAGGAGGGTTTTATGGACATCTCTCTGTGCTTTGCCACTGCTCCTTACTGAGGTACTCCCCAGAGCTGAGGTCCTTCCCCACATACCATCATCCTCCCCCTTCTCAGCATGATGCCGTGCAGGAGACACCCCCATCCTCCAGATACATTTCTGATCATCACAGAATTGTTTAGGTTGGAAAAGCCCTTCAAGACAGCAAGTCCAACCATTAACCAAGCTCTACTAGGTCCACTACTAAACCATGTCACACAGCACCACATCTACATGATTTTTAAACATATTCAGGGATTGTGATTCAGCCACTTCCCGGGACAGCCTGGTCCAGATCTTGGCAACCCTTTCAGAGAAGAAATTTTTCCTAATATGCAACCTAAACCTCCCGTGGCACAACTTGAGGCCATTTCCTCTTGTCCTAAAGCCTCCAAACCCACACATACACCCCTCAGAGCAACTCTAGAACCAGATGAATGTAACACCAAATTTCTTACACCAGGCTGTCAACTCTCTTCAACACCCTCCAATTTTAGGGGCAAAACCTGCCTCTGATGCTGAACAGACTGATCACTGCTGGTTCAGACACATTGGTCAGAAGCAGCTCTCTCCTCCAATTCAGGGCACAGCTGGAACAAGAATAGATGGGACTGTGTCTTCATCTTATTTTCCCTTTGTCATAAGCCTGCCTTTTGGGTCGCTCCACCCCATCCTAATATCCTCAATCCCTTCCTCCCCTCCGGCTTTTGTTTTTTTTCCCAGCAGCCTGTCGATGTGCCTCTTGAACTTATTTATAGTCTTATTTATAGCGTGGCTTCAGCCACCTTACTTGTTAACCTCTTCCATATGTTTATTCTCCTTTGTGTGAAACCAGGCTGCACCAGCTCTCCTTTATCCCTGGGGCCTTTTCTTTCCAGGCAGTGGCCCCAGCTGCCCTGCCCTTCACAGGAGACCTGCTTTTTGCTCCAGCGAACAAAAGAGCAGCTCAGAAATGGTCCAGGGTGATGAGAGAGATGTGCCAGCTCTGTGCCAGCCCTAAGAAAGATGGATACCCAGTAGAAAGCTGGCACATCCTTCACAAGACACAGAGCTAGCTTTGTTCCTAGGAGCATCCTGATGGGATGAAAGAGGACCAGGTTCACCTGTATCCAGAGGGGTACAGAGACTGGGAAGCAGATCTCAATGGGGATTTATCCTCAGATTTTGCTTCACTGAGTCCACAGCACTGTTTGCAAACTCTGTTCTTAACCTTTCCCAGTCTCTGTTGGCTCATCCCTGGGGCTGCTCTGATCCAACCTCCTATCCCACTATGGAGTCACCACTATTTCTGGTGTCCCACAGCTGACCAGTGCCCCCAGCACACTTTCTCTCACCCCAGATCTCAGGGGCTAACTTCCCAAAACCAGCCAGTTTTGAGAGATTTTCCCTACAGCTGCAAGTGCCTGAACCTCCAGATCCATTCACAGTGAAAGATGAGCAGCCTCCAGGCACCACCACTCAAATGACCAGCAGCAATTTATACAACACGTCAGGTCATTATTTTAATGCAGAGGGTGGTGAGACACTGGCAGAGGCTTCCCAGAGAGGTGGTCGATGCTCCATCCCTGGAAAGATTCCAGGTCAGGTTGGCCGGGGCTCTGAGCAACCTGCTCTAGTTGCAGATGTCCCTGCTCCCTGCAGGGGGGCTGGACTCGATGACCTATAAAGGTCCCTTCCAACCCAAACCATTCTATGATTTGCCCAGCTCCCCATTTCACTTAACTTGTCAACAGAGACGGTTGCTAAGCCTCTCACATTTCTTCTTCGTGGTTGGGGGTCGGTGGCTGTGTGGCAGGGTTAATTTGCACACAGAGCCCCATTAAAAGGCCACCGTGGAGGCACATCTGCCCTTCCCACCTTGTCTGCAAGCCCAGCTGCAGCCAGGCAGAGCTCTGCTCTGCAGAGCAGCCCCTGATGTGCCATAAACGTGTGAAATAAAGGCTTTCCTGGGGGACCACCAGTGACTGCAGCCAGCCAAGCAAGCCCAAGGTGCAATGTCAGAAACACAGCAGGTCCGTGTTCAGCATCAGGGCAGTTCTAGAGGCAAGCAAGCTCATACAGCATTGGATCCTCCTTATAGCTCTGTATGCCTAGTTCACTCCTCTCCTCAGCTAGCAGCAATAACTTATCTTGGAAAGCCACAGCCAGAGCCTGCCAACACCCGCTTTCCTTCTCAGCAGCTTTCTCCAGTCCTCTGCATGGGGCACTGTGGTTTTCCTCCTCCTGACTTGCAAGGAATATATTGGTGGGACTTTTCCTAGCACCTCCTTGACATTTGAGGGGCAAGGTTTAGCAGCAGAGTGGGTAGAGTATAGTTTTGGTTGGACTGGATGATTTTAAGGGTCTTTTCCAACTTAAATGATTCTGTGATTCTATGATTTGCATTCCTCGTGCCCTAAAGCCACCCTGTTGTAAACCCCAGCACCTCTCCTCCCCTGACTGCTCCAGCAGCTGCTCTGTTTTTTTATGGTGCCAGCTTTTGTTCCCTTCACTGCACCACTGCAAAACTCCCCGTGCTTTTCCAGCCTCACAGAATCCCTTCCCCATTGATTGCAGAGGCCTTTGGAGCAGGCTGCGAGCAATCTCCTGTTTCTCTTCTCTCATTTTCCAAAGAGAAACCTTTTCTGCAGTGAACTCCATAATCCTGGTGTTTCTTACACAAAAAGAACCAACAAACAACTGCCTCCCACACACACACACCAGAATAAATGGTAAAAGTCATTTTTGCCCACCAGAAAGCATCAAAACAGGCACATGTTCCCTCTGCTTTCTTCCTCGCCCCTTTTTTCAGGTCAGCTTTAGACAGAAAAAAACCTCAGGCTGACAGTGATATCTCGGAGGCAATTCAAGAGTCTCCCCTGGGAAGCAGCCGGAGTCTCATTATTTTATATTCTCCCAGACAGAATACTAAATTTGGGGAAAAGCCTGCCCCGGCCTTAGCATTGAGAAAGGAAACTTCCCAAATTGCTCTCCAGAGCCTCTGGATTCCTGTTTCATTACCTCGGTGCGAGCAGTCCCCGGCGTCTTTTTTAATCCCTTTTGATCAACGGGGGCAAGGCTCAGCACATCTCTGGCCAAAAGGCTCGTTCGATATTATGAGCAAGCCTTAATATGAGCACAGGGAAGGGGAAAACACACACTCTGCAAATTCACTTCACCTTTTCTATTGTAAAACACGCTGGATTTTAATGATTTCTGTTTACCAGGAACCTCAATTAAAATTAGCTTTAAAGCATTTAGCAGCAATTTCTTTTCTTTTCTTATTTTTTTTTTTTCTTTCCATTGTGAAACAACAAAAAAAAGCACAACCCTGCAGGCTTTAAGTCAGAAAGCAGATGAGATTGCAAGGTGTCATTTTTCTGGAAAACCGCTGTGCCGGCAAGGCTAGAAAGTGATCGTTCAGATACAAAGAGGGAGGGAAAAAAAATCTGATCCAAATATATCTGCGGATAAATATTTTACGGTCTCTCTGAGTAGTTGGGTGGGATCAGCCCAGCACCCGAGAGCCCTGCGCTGTGCGAGGCTGCCACCTCCTGGGGTGGGCAGCCCCGATGTAGGGTGTTCATCAGAGATTGTCTTGGGTTTGACGTATTAACCACAGAAATAATCACCTCCTAGGGAAGGCGAACTGATGGCTCCATCTCCAGCTTTTATGGGGAGTGGAGAGGTTTTCTAGGAAGAGGATTTGAGTTTAAGTGTGCATATCAAGGGGTGTGGCAGGTTTTGGTAAGTGAGCAATGGTTTACAGGAAGGAAGACGTGACAGGCCACACCTTGTTACCTGCCATGACCACGTAGTTCATGGTGTCCTCTGGGTGCCCTGACTCCATCTATGTGGATCAGAACATCTCTGTGCTGGAGGAGGAGGTTGGCTGCAGTCATTGCTCACAGAGACAAGACCAGTCTGGGGCCTCTTGCCATGGTTCTGTTCAATAGGCAAGCTTTTGAGATGGTGGTGTTACCCTTGGCAGGGGGTAACATGGATGCTGATCTGGTTTAGGAGCATAAAGACATCAGTTTAGTACAGGAGCAGAGCCCCCCTGCACTGCACGTGGAGAAATATTAAAGGAGTGAAGATCTTCCTTTGACCTTGGGAGTGGAGGTCACCCAAGTTCAAGACCAAGAAAGGATCACTTGGTCAACACACCCCTCTCTCATATGTCACAGTCGTATCGCCTTCCTACATATTGCCTATATTAAGTCAAATAACTTTAATTAAAGCGAAACAATTTTAGTCCTGCTGTGTGCTAAAGACAGAGGACAGGGTAGGTGAAGGTGCTGAAAGCCTAAGGAGGCCAAAAGTAGCCAGATCTTTTTCTGCAAAGGACAGAAAAGCTCATAGTCACCAAAAGTCCTACTAAAGTGGGGAAATGCCTGAGTTGCTCACTTGTAGGCTGTTGGCTGCTGCCAGACCCACTTGCACAGGCACAACCTGAATGGGTTCTGCAAGGAGTCAACCTGGAATCAGTAGCATGAAATGCCCCCCACATCCTGTGGATAAGTTTCTGCCTCCTTCCAAGGATCTTTACTTACCAGGAGCAAGCCCCCATAATCACTCCAGAACTGCTAGCAGCAATCTGGGTTTCAGGGAGAAGAATTAAAAACAAATTAAAGGTAATGAGCTCTTAAATTGCCTCTGAATCCACTGTGTGGCTGAGAGTTTTGGTGGATTTGGATGATAAAATCAAGCAGGGCCCAGGGCAGGCAGAAGGGTGACATGGAGTTTATGAATATTTTCAAGCTTCCCATTGCATGTTAGATATGATGCAACAGCCCTTTCTCACTGAAAACAGTAGTGAGGAACTCACTCAAAGCCAAACTCAAGAAGCAGACTCAGCCTGAAGAAATCCCCCTGTAGGAACTGTGCCAGCACATCATTAATTGACTTCTGTTATTAGTTACTTCTTCTATTCTTCTAGAATAGTCATACATAGTTATCCTTCTATTATTAGTTCCTCCAGACCTAAACAGTTGCAGACAATCTGCAGAAAGAGAGACAAGGCGATGGGAACTAAAGGGCTCTTCAGTTCTCTCCATCCTTTTCTGCATCATAGTGCTATGTTGGCTGTCAAGGCTTACAAGAATGAGTTATAGGACTTGGGACAGATTTTTAGAGAGGGAAAGTGTGCTACATACTCTTGTACCCATGGATGGGGTACCCAGGAACGGGGCTGTGTTGGGCCTTGCAGATGCACGTCAGTGTGGACACCCTGCATACCCCATAAGTTCCATTCTGAATGTCAAAGGACAAGGTGGTGGGGCACACCTTGCTGTTAGCAAAGGGCTAAAGCTTATCTGGATAAATTCATTTACTAATCAAAATCAACAGTTTGTGTGTTTTGGAAGGTGAAAACACCAGAAATCAGTGTTTAAAAGCAGGACAGGATGAACCCTAAGCCACTTAGCACAAACTTGTTTGCAATGTGCTGCTAATCCCCTCCTATCCTGTCTTCATTAACCTCGTGTACACGGTACCTGCGCAACTGATAACACAGAGGTGTTTGGGGAGCAGATTTCAGACAGTCTCCCTTCCCCACCAAGGGAGCCCATCCAACAGTGTTTTAACCAGGTTGTATATCTCATTGGAAGTTGTTTTTTTTCCCCTAAACTTGAAGGGAAATAAAGCAAGTGACCCCCTGGGAAATGTGGTCATTGCCAATGTCTCCAGCATTCACCTCTCCAGCAGCGGCAGGAATGTCCTGCTCTCAGCCAAGCCCTGTCCTCATGCATGGTGGTCACTTTCATCAGCTTTCCCAGGTCATCCCTGATGGCAGCTCCAGCTGGACACTTCTACAGGTGGATGTTTCATGTCTTCAGACTGCCTATAGAGGTGCTCCAAGCCCAGCAGTGCTTAAAAAGTGTATGAGCGATGCCCTTAATAACATGCTTAACTTTGGGCCAGTCGTGAAGTGGTCAGGCAGTTGGATTGTGATCATTCTAGGTCACTTCCAACTGAGATTTCTCCTCTCCTCTCCTCTTCCCTGTCACCCCACAGCACCCAAGGAGAATACAGCTCCAAGATTGTGCCCATTTCAAAGCCCAAGGTTACACTGAATGTAAACTTGCCACACACTCATTGACCTTGGACACAGGTTTCTGTGCAGGATCAGACCTGTGGGTGAGTCCCAGGGCAAGTGAAGGGGATCAGCGGTCTCACACCACTCCTTGCTTTGCTGGTCCTGTTTGCCCAGCTGGAGTGGGAACAAGCATGCCTCTAACAGTTCCTTATATGAAAAGGAGGGCTGCAGCATCCCTTTTCAACCTAACCAGCCTCCCTCTTTCATTAACAAAAACGACCGCAATTTTCAGCCTTTCATTTCATGGAGAATCAGTAAAAGCCATAAAATGTTTCTTCCTTTGCATGGGAAACAACCTGGGAAAACCCCACCAGATTCAAACCCCTCCAACCTGTCTTGTCAAGCATTCAGAACCGATTTAAAGTATCTCATTACAACAAAGAAGAGCAAGATGATTTGCCCATCAGGCTACTTGAAACCCCATTGGGCCAAACGCTGCAAGGGACACGCTCCAGACAGACGTGACTCAGCTCCTGTTGCAGCCCCCGAGGTTTGGGTTGCCATCCCAAGGAAAACATGTGCTAAGTCTGCCTTGGCGATGCCAGAGCAAAGAAAACCAGATTATCTCCAGGCCTTAATCTTCCTACTTCATATTTTCCTCTTTTAAAACTAATCTTCCCACTCACTGGAGCCAGGGCACCAGGGCTTTATGCTCTCTGCAGTCTGGGCAAGGATTTTGTGCCTCCATTCCTCTGGCAGAAGGATGGCACTTTCCCTGTGTGGACCAGGATTAATATAAAGCGGTTAACTTAACTAGCAACATATGTCTGCATCTTTTTTCCCACTGCCATTTAATCTCCCTTATCCACTGACCATGCAAGTCTCCCATAATCACTGCAGAGTAATTATGTGATTATTCCAGCCCTCTAAATTACAGCTGCAGCTTGGACTCTAGCAATTGCAGGTGACACAGCAAGGCTGCCTTCCTCAACTGTTAGTTAATTACAATTAGACAGAAGCAAACAAAACCCACCAAAAAACCCCACACAATAATAACAATAGTAATGATAATAATAAAACAACCTGCCAGAAAATGCAACTTCTGCTGAGAATTGTCACCCCAATCTGTCTCATCAAGAGGAAGATTAGAGGGGGAGCCATTAATAAGATGGCAATTTATGTTAATTTATCAGCACCTAAGCCCAAGAGCCTCAATAAAAGTAGCTAAAAGGAAATTTATGATAAACAAAGGCAATTATGTTGTTGCTGTTACTACAGTGGCCTTTCAAATCCTGTTGTGCTGGGTTTTACTGTCTAACTGGCTTGGAGAAGGAGGCGGAGGATGGGAAGAGAAGGAGGAGATCTTGCAGAAGGTCGAGGACAATGTCAGATGGAGTCTGCAGGTCCTCATCTGGCCCTCTTCTGCAACTCCTTCACACCCAGCAAACCACAAGATATTTTGAAAAATGAAGTAAGTATAAATGAGGCTATTACAAGGCAGGACATGAACTGTAACAAGACCAACTTGCAGTCCCTCTCCTTACCTTTATGACCCTTTCATGAGTGTAGCTTTCCTCCAGTATCAGGGTCTTTCCAACGTCACTGAGATCTTCCCTCAAAGTAAAGAGATCTCAAAACAACAGAAAATACAGAGGTAGGAGAACATCCTCCAGAAGTCACAGGACTTTTTTTTTTTTTCTTCTTTCTTTCTTCATGGCATTTGGAATGCTGGAACATCTCTCTTTCAAGGAAAGGCTGAAAGACCTGGGGCTGTTTATCCTGGAGATGAAGAGACTGAGAGGGGATCTTATCAATGCTTATCAATATCTAAAGGATGGGCATCAGGAGGATGGGGCCAGACTCTTTTCAGTGGTGACCAGTGATAGGAAAAGGGGCAACAGGCAGAAACTGGAACACAGGGAAGTTCCACCTAAACATGGGGAAAAACTTTGTTTTGAGGGTGCCAGAGCCCTGAAACAGGCTGCCCAGAAATGCTGTGGAGTCTTCTTCTCTGGAGAGATTCCAAACCCACCTGAATGTGATCCTGGGCAACCTGCTGTGGGGGTTTTAGCAGTGGCATTGGACTTGATGATCCACAGAGGTCCCTTCCAAACCCTACCATGCTGGGATTCTGTGAATTTCTGATGCGAATTCCCAAAGTGTAAATGGCTTCACAGGTGGTGAAAAACTGGTAAAACATTAGACATCTGCAGGGTTGGGTATTTTTTTATCGATTCATTGATTGTGGCTTCAATGAGAAAGGTGAATGAACATTCTTTCTGAATCTGTTGAGTTTCAGCCAACCCTATGGCAAGATGAAGTGCCCTGGGCTCCCCTTGCCCTTCACACTGACATCCCCAGCCTGGTGAAGAGGAGCAGGGCAGAAAGCTGGAAAGACCATAAATGAAAAGGAGAGGGAAGATATCTTCCCCAAGGAACACTCCAGGAGGGTACAGGTGAGCTCCATCAGAGGTAGAGAAGATGTGATTTTAATTCCATTATGACCTAAAATCCACTGAAATCAGTGGAGAAACCACCGAGGACCCCAGATAACATCATGGCTCTGATGCAGAACCACACCCTCCTCTACCTGGGTTGAGCTGGGCACACAACAGCTCTAAAACCTCCACGGGTGTAAATCCTCATCATCTGCAGGATTTGATCCAGTGTTTCTGTCTGGTCTCTGCTTTCTCCCTCTCCATTCCAGCTCATCACCCTGTGCTGCAGTATGACTGAACACAGGTCCTCCATCACACTTAAATTTATCTACGGGGCATATCACGCTGTCCAGTCACTCCTGAGTTCTTTAAGGGCTCACAAAGGGACAATGAACTGGAAGAGTGGCCCAATCTGTAACTGTAATTGATGGCATCAGCAAATTCAGAGCCGCATTTGGGACTGCAAGACTGTAAGAGGCCATTTTAAGAAAGAAATGGTGTTGGGTCAAATGCTTTATGGTGGTAACGAGCAGAGCCCAGCAGAACAGCAAACATTTCTACATGTACAAATACCTATGGGTCACTTCAGCTTTCCCCACAGTGACTCACAGAGACAATGTTATGGTTTTGCAACGTGACATCACAGGGTGATAAAAATAAAAGGAAAGGGCAAAAAAAAAATAATCTGGTGATGAATTGCAAAATAAACCGGCTTTCCAGCAACCCAATAAAGGGAGAAGAATATCCTCCGTTTCCAGAGGGAAGATGGAGAACAGCAAAGATGCACTTTACAACCCATTCTGCTGGTAGAGACGAGGGGTCTGCTGACATTAATTTTACGCATTCCCTTCTCTTCCCTCAAAAGAAAATTGAGCAAACCACTATGATTTAAGAAATGATAGCCCAACAGACTTTCACTGCAGGCAACCTTCATCAAACATTAGCCTCTTGGCTGCACTGCAGAGCAGTCAGTTTTCAGTCTGGTTTAGAAGATCCTTATTTTATCCCTTGCTGTTTATGATCAGAATATTTCATCTATTTTCACAAAAGCTTTCTGCCGAACTCCCTATTCACGGGAAAATAGCAAGAGCTTCCCAGTCATATTTGGGATATACTCATTAAAGTTCAGAAGGACTTTGCTGTTGGCATCATGCTTTAAGGAGAGATTAGAATTGATTTTGCCAAATCACACTTTAAAAAAATAAGAGAGGAAAAGCTTCACCTGTTCTTCTAATCGGGCTTTGTTTGCTCTGTACTAATTTGCAAAGTGTTTACGTCTGAATTCATGTTAGGGACAAGCAACCACAGCAGTTAATAATCTCATGTATGTACCACATTTGGGCTATAGAGTTCAGGGACCTGAGGAAATGGAGGAACATGAAAGTGATCCATCCAGCCAAAGACAGCATGACTTGCTGGTGCAAATGGGAATGAAAGGCAGGTCTACTGGTTTGCCAAGGCTCCTGTGAGCTATTGGCAGTGTCTCCACTGGAGGTTACAGCCAAAGGAGAGTGATACATATTCATGAGATGACCTTGTGCTTCAAAAATGCTCCTGGTCTTACAATAGGATGAGAAGGGAGCAGAAAACCACCAAACACCTCTAGCGTGTTACCTACACCAGGGAATTAAACATTTCCAGGACAGTCACCAAGCTCTGCTTGTATGTACAGCCTGGGAGGACGCTGTGTCCCTCATAGCTGTGACACAGCAGTGGAAGTGTTCATGAAAGCTTTGGGGAACCCAGCTCCTGCTCTGCCTCTGTCCAAATATGAGTGCCTCGATGGCTCTTCCAGACACCTGCTTTTTGAATGTTTTGCAGCTGAAGTGGATCTCACTTCTCCTGATTTCACCTGGTGAAGAATGACTGCATCAGCTGAAACACAGAAAGCAGGAGTTATCAAGAATCCAGAATCACCTCAAGAGGGAGGAGCTGGTTGTGGTCTCTGCTGTAAAGACAACACTATGCAAAAGAAAAGCATTTGCTGGAGCAGAGCCTGGGCTCTGGGCTCCTGCTCTCACCAGGAGCTGCCTTGGTGCAGGGTTACAGGCTGATCCACACTTTTACTCAGGCCAGATGACACAATGCCCACCCCATCTCATGAGACAACCTCAATGAGAGGCACTGAGACCACTAACCCTGGAGCAATGGATAACCATAGAGTTATAGAATGAATCACAGAATCATAGAATGGTTTGGGTTGGAAGAAACCACCAAGGTCATCTAGTCCAACCGCCCTGCAGTCAACAGCAATACCTCTAACTAGATCAGGTTGCTCAGAGACCAATTGGGATGCTAGGGCCTGAGTAATAGGCCCTGAATTGGAGTTGACACATGGATGAATATCACAATCAGATGAAAACACTAAGGTTGGCCAGAAGCCTCCTACTAGAGTCAAGGGCAAGACTGGGTTGGCCTCTGTGTTTGCCACCAAGAAGAACTTTCAGCTCCACTGCTGGCTGCAACCCAGTAGGTGTTGAGCAGTGGGGACACTGTCATACCAGACCTTGACATGAGGGATGGCCCCCGCTGAGAGCCATCCAGGAGGGGAGGCCAGGCCAAGTATACTCCTACGGGTGTTGTGAAGGTTGTGGTTCATCCATGTGTCAGGGGACTGAGTGAAGTGCTAGGGCCTGAGCAGGCCCTGAATTAAAGCTGACGTATGGATGAATCCCACAACCGAACAGCATAATGAAACAGAGAGAAGAGTCCTCTGCTGGGAAACTAGGTGATTGTCTGGGAGAACAGACACAGCTAGCCTGATAAAGGGTGTGTAAGACTCAAAGAAGATAAAAGTGCCTCCTCCTTGTTCTTTCCCAGGTCTGGTCAACCTTGGATGGAATCCAAGGAGGAGGAAAAATAGCAGATGTCCCACTGAAGTTTTTTTTGAGGTTGCCTATGCAACCTGAGCTGTTTGTTCAGTGATATAAAAGCTGGTCCCACTTGCAGGGAAGTCGGAAGCCATTCTGCGGATGGAGACACCACGCACGATTTCCTTCCCATCATCAAAAAGGCTCCCGACTTCTTCCTGCAACTGGAGTTCCCCAGCAACAACAGGACGGAGGAAAATTTTGGAAGAGACATTGGAAGGAATGGGGGTAATGGATTTGATCGTCTACCCCTTCGGGATAGGTTGTGGTTTGGTAATGTATCTTTTTGGCCTTTTTCATGTCATGCTGACGCACCTCTTTGGCATTTGCCAAGGAAGCTTGTGTATGACCATGGTAGTGTTCAGGGTGTGGTTGATTTCTCCACCCATAGTCGAGTTTGCCACCTGGCTTCTTTTCCCTTCCTTTATTGAGTTTGTGATGAGGTTCATTTTCCCTTTCATTATATAACCTATGGTCAGCAGGATTATTGCCTCTGTTTCTGGCCGGGCAGCAGCAGCTTTTCATTTTGTAGGAACAGATAATAAAGTTTTGATTTGTATTCTACTGGTTCTGGCTGCATTCCTGTTGTTGTACAGGGTAATTGGCAAAACACCCACCAAGCATGGTTGAACATCTCCAGGGATGGGGCCTCCACCACCTCTCTGGGCAACCTGTTCCAAGGTGATGATGGAACAGGTTGCACAGATGATGATGATGATGACAGTCATGAATCCAAAATGAAAAAAAACACTGGAAGACGAACCAAATGTGAGTCTCTCTTTCTGGAGAGGTGCTTCAATGGTGGAGGTAGAGATCCTCCAGTGCAGAGCAAAACAGCACAAGTCAGATACAAGATCCATGTCATCACTTAACCTCAGTTCACACTCACTACCCGTAATACTAAGAAGCTTTAGGCTAGGGACAGATTTAGAGAGTTAGGGGAGGTTAAGCATCAAAAAGTAAGTTTGTGAAGAACACAGCCACCTGCAGAAAGAGAAGCAACCAAGCAGGTCAGGAGGAAGATTTCAATTTTGCATCTAGTTGCCTGCAGGGCAGTAATGTCCTTCAATGAACATAGCCTATGGCATTTTAAGCACCTCCAGAAAACGACACCTCCACCTAGAAGACCTTTAACCAGGCCCAAGCACTGCAGCCCATGTCCTAAGGGCAGGGCCAAGGATGCTGCTGGGGGCTCCATTATCTTTTTGTGCTCAGCTCACACTGTTCTCATTAAAAGATTAATGAGACATCCATTCTCAATCAAGAAGCTATTTCAGAGGCTCTTACTTCCAATCGGTTGTACAGTTCAGTTAGTAGCATCATCTGCCCTTATTTTGGTTGGGAGTTTGAGCAAAATGATTTATGGATATTTATTTCCCAGAGCAGCATTTGCACATTGATGGACTGAATATTGATGGTACTAAAGCCGGATGATCAATGCACATCTAATGGTGAATGGAGTGCTCAACTGTCCAACAGTGACTTGGGGTAGGAAGGTGCATAGATGAGGATAACTGAGCTCCTTCCTTCCATGACGTGTGTGTTTATGCAGTTCATAGAATAATATGATGGTTTGGGTTGGGAGGAATCATAAAGATCACCTAGTTCCAAACCCCCTGTCAGGGCCAGGAACACCTCCCACTACACCAGGTTGCTCAAAGCCCCATCCAACAGTTGAAGAGCACATGCATGTTGCCAAGAGCTGATTAACAAGGAGATGAATAATATCTGAGCATCTCACCACCTAGGGCTGCAGGTAAGAGAAGATCCACAGATGGTAGATCTCAGATAGGCTGAGCTCACCCATCTGAGCTGAAGAGGGCCTCATCTTGTCCATATTGGTGTTTATTCCCTCATGTTATGTCTGGCTCAGCACTAATGGAAGATTGTGTTTGGCTCCAGTACAAATGCTTGAAGGTAGGAAGGCTCTAATGAGGGATCTGACCAGGCTGGATTGATGGGCTGAGGCCAATGGGATGAGGTGCAACAAGGTCAAGTGCTGGGTCCTGCACATGGGCCACAACAACCCCCTGCAATGCTATAGGCTTGGGGAAAAGTGGCTGGAAACTGCCCATCAGAAAACGACCGGTGGGTGTTGGTTGAAAGCCAGCTGAAGATGAGCCAGCATGTACCAAGGTGGCCAAGAAGGTCAAGAGCATCCTGGCTTGGATCAGCACTAGTGTGGCCAGCAGGAATAGGGCAGGGATCGGCCCCTTGGACTTGGCACCGGTGAGGCCACACCTCAAATACTGGGTTGGGTTTTGGGCCCCTCACTCCAAAAAGGACATAGAGGTGATGGAGCGTGTCCAGAGAAGGATAACCAAGCTGGTGAAGGATCTAGAGCACAAGTCTTGTGAGGAGTGTCTGAGGGACCTGGGGGTTTTGAGTCTGGAGAAAAGGAGGCTCAGGGGAGACCTTCTGGCTCTGGACAAATTCCTGAAAGGAGGTTAGAACCAGGTGGGGTTGGTCTCTTCTCCCAAGAAACAAGTGACACAACAAAAGGAAATGGCCTCAAGTTGTGCCAGGGGAGGTTTAGGTTGGACATGAGGAAAAAATGTCTCCCCAGAAAGGGTTGTCAAGCCCTGGACCAGGGGGAAGGGCTTGACAAGCATCCCTGGAGGCGTTTAAAAGACATGTAGATGTGGCACATAAGGACATGGTTTAGTCATGACCTGGCAGTGCTGGGTTAACAGTTGGACTTGATGATCTTAAAGATCTCTTCCAACCCAAACAATTCTAAATTCTTGGGAAATCTTGCAGCTCAGCACCAGTTCATGGCAGGAAGATGTGCAATGGGCCATCACCGCAGCAATATATTTCTGTCCTCTGATTGTAAAGGTAAGCTGGAACAACTGGTAACATTTCCACTCCAGACATCTTAAGCTGGGTTACATGACTTGCGGCTAGAAGACAGGAAGCCAGAGGCCACGTCCTGATCTGTCACCAGCCTGGGATGCTCAAAAGGAAAGTTTTAGGTCATGGTTTTGATGAAGGAAGAACCAAGCCAGTGACCAAGCATCCCACCAGGAAGGAAGTCTGATGCTGAAGTTGCAACAGAAAAGTCAAGTTATAGTTGAAACATTTACCTCACTCCAGATGCCTCCCAGCTGCTTTTTGGGCATCTCTGGCAAGTATCACCTTGTTTTGTGCTCTGGAAATAGTCAATATCCTCATAACACTACTCCCTGGTTTTCTGTGGCAAATTAGCTCACATGGCAATTTGTATTACAGCACTTAGAAAAAAAACATGTCCAGCTCCACTTTAACTGTTTTAACAGCACTCAGTAAGTCTCCCAGGAGCTCCCAGAAGCACTGTGCTTGCTGGCTGCTCTTCTAAGAGGCCCATCCATCTCTGTCCTTCTGCTCATTCTTTTACAGCTCTGCAACATTCTCATTTTTTTCTTTACTTTTAGGGCTATTTCTGCAGGTTTCATAACCCTATTCCTCTTACTCAGAATTGATTGCAAGTGCACTCTGATTTTTCCACAAATCTTCCTTGGGAGCTTGTATCTCCCTAATCCTCTGCAACCACTTGAGCCTCTGCAGTACCAGCATGTACACCAACTGCAGGGTCCTGAAACCCTGGGCCCTTCTCACCAGGTTTTGGGGTCCCCAGTGCAGACATCTACCTTTGTAGAAGTCCTCCACCAGGTTTTCTGCATGGTTTTGGGCAGAGAGGAACTCAAATACATGAGCAACTATAAATTGTTTGAAGTCTTGTCCATGGAACCAGCAGGTTGTTATCGCTTGTAATTATTGCTGGGATCCTAGGTTTGGCAAATGTCAAATTAACTTGAGTGATGATGGGTTTGGTGATAGATTTTCCACTAAAGGGAATCATAGGGGAGAGTGAATAAGCCAAAATTAAGAAATAGTCACTGTTGTATCATGTGCATGTGGACCATGGCTTCAAGAAGTCCTGATTTATCAGCACAAGTTCTTGTCTGCACTGCAGTGTTGAGAAAATTCCACATTTTACAAGACCTTCTCTATGTCCACTTTGTATTTTTTGACCTGAATAGTTCATTTTAGGCTCTTCTTTAGGCTCTTCTAGGTACATCCCCTTAGTCTTCCTGTATTTTTCTGAAGCATTTTGAAGAGCACAGCACTTCTGAAGCCAATGTAATTATCTTCAGGTCATTTGCCATGAATTGCCACAACACTTCAGGTAGAACTGGAAATATTGGTTAGGCTTATGATTTCCTGGCCCGTGCACCACCACAGCTGTGGTAGCTTCCAGTGACATCTCACCTTCTGCTGCAGCTTCTGTAAATTTATTCCCCACTGGTTTTGAAACTGGATAATTCTATTTGATTAAACATGCTTGTGTTATACTGTTTCCTGTATCAGTTTCCAGTACAGCCTCATCAAATACTCTCAGGAGTATATCTATTATCAATAGATGTTTTCTTGGGTTATTCTCTGCTTCAAATCCTACAGCTGACATTGGAACTACAGCCTCTGAGATATCCCAGTCAGTCCCTTTGGTGCTGTGGATATAAGATATCCAGAGACAGATTTTTGCCACAACCTGTGAATTAATATGAAAAATTTCTTATCTGAAGCCCCAGTACCAGACACGCTTGCACAGCAGCATTCAAGTCCAGTAAGTCCAAATACCTAAGAATTTTTCACCAAATTCCAATGTTCACTTAAGAAATGCCTCATGAGGGCAGACCTAAGTTCTAGCTGGACCATTCCCTTTTTAACTCCAAACCTTTTGCACCAGTGGTGTTGTGGCAAGCACTTTGGCACTTCACCTCCTTGCTATGGGAAGAAATAAAGTTGTATTTTGATAACCTGTCTCTTTTTCATTTCATTTTCAACAGTAAAATACTCTCATTATTCCAATGTGATGATTCGTGCATTGGAAACCACATTTAGCTATTCCCTGTTTAGCTTCTCCTTGTCACTCGTGATTCTATAGACTCCTGTCTCCTCAGCTGTTCATACAGAAACCTTGCCATATCCTTCATATCCTTTCCTTTCTGCCTTCTCCACTTCTAGGAAATCAGCTTGTAGACTAAGGAAGTACAACTGCACATGACATTTCAGAGGGTTTTGCACAACAGCACAATATCTTCTGATTTGATCTCTATCATTTTTCTAACAGTTCCTTAGATTTAAGTTGGGTTGGTTATTCTTTTTGTACATTGAGGTAGTGCTTTCTCTAGAAATTTTTATTACCATTTCAGCCCTGAGAGGTCAGCTCAGAGCTTATCACTCTATATCATAGAAATATAGAATCATTTAGGTTGGAAAAGACCTCTAGGATCATCAAGCCCAACTTTTGTCCAACATCTCCCTGACCTCTAGACCATGTCTTAAAGCACCACATCTTTGCATAATTAGAACTGATTTTTCTGAGTGCATCACTTTACGATCTCACAATTTTGGAACAATATTGTACCATGCAAGCTTGACAGACCTCCTTGAGATACACATGGGACACAGTACAGGGGGAGCTACAAAAACTTCTCTGCTCTCCAGGCAATGTGATATGCAATGAGATACTGCAATACTAAAAACCTTTCATGGTAACAACAATGTTCAGGTGGATCTGCCACCACTGGCATCTGGAAGGAGAGGCTGGTACTCCTTAGCAGGCCTGTGTTTTTACTTTGAGAAATCCTATAGTGTGAGATTATGCTCAGTCTTAGCAGCTGCAGAGGGAGATCTACCCATGAACATCTCCAAACATCTCCTGTTGTTTGTGTCTTAGAATCATAGAATGGGTTGGGTTGGAAGGGACCTTAAAGATGATCTAGTTCCACCCCCCCCTTCCATGGTCTTCTGCAGCAAATGTCTATAAATGAGGACCGAGTCCTTTCCATTCTCCCACATTCCCTGTTTGCTCCTTTTGCAGCTCGCTGCTGTTTGTACTTTAGTCCTTTTCTCCTTGCTAGAACTCATGCTTAGCTCCTGTTGCTTTCCATCATCTTGTAGCAAATCGCTGCTCAGTTTTTTAGCCTGTGATTGCAGCAGGAAATTTGAACAAAAAATTAACTTCCAAGTTGCCATTCATTTCTTTTTTAAACATTCCCTTAGAAATTTCAAATAAATTAATCTGCAGTGATAGTTACATTATTGAAACCCATCCTTATTAATTTCTTTTATAATAAACAATATATTCTTTATCATTCTATATCACATAAAAAAATTTGATGGAGCTATTCAATTCTTTACTTCCCAGTAATGACAAATACACCCCACACATACAATAGTGCTGCATACTGAAGTGCTTGTATATGTTTTATCTTTATAAATACTGATAAAATAGGTGGGGAAATTACAAACTTGAAAATAAAAAGCATCAATATTGTTGACTTGCAAAAAAAGAAAGGGTACATCCTCTCATATTGTCATGCAAATGGAGAAGAAAATCTTCATCATTCAGGAGGAAAGCTTGGGAAAAATGGCATTTTTATATATATATACAATATAATTCAGTACAGCAAAGCACTGTGAAGTACCAGTAGTAAAGTCTAAAATCTGTAGAAATCATTACTACTAATATTGCACATTTTGATATATGCTGACATCATTGGGAATATTTATTAGTACCAGGTAGAAGTGCAATAGCAGCAATATCATAATAGTTACTCAAAAAATTCCCAGGTTTTATTCTGAAGGTTATATTTCACATAAAGTGTTTTTTCTGCATTTCCCCAAATTTTCAAGTTTTCTGCATTAGACTCCAGAAGGAAAAAAAAAAAGACAGGCAGAGGAGAAACTGCATAAGTCAGGCGTTTTACAGATTTTTCCATCTCTGCTGACAACACAGTGCAACACTGGGACATCAGTCCAGGCTCCCCAGCTTGTTCAGTCCTGGCTTTCCAAGGGCAACTTGTCTCATAAAAGTCCCGCTGGTTTTATGCCTAGAATGTCCATTTGGCTTTTCCCACCCTGAGTTTGTCTTGGTTTTAGCCATGGGTGGACTAGCTGTGGTGACCTCATTAATGTTTATAAATACATTAAAGGGAGAGTGTCAGGAGGATGGAGCCAGGCTTTTCTCAGTGGCATCCAATGATAGGACAAGGGGCAATGGGTGTAAGCTGGAACATAGGAGGTTCCACATAAATATGGGAAGAAACTTCTTTACCGTGAGGGTGACAGACACTGGAACAGGCTGCCCAGGGACGTTGTGGAGTCTCCTTCTCTGAAGACGTTTAAAGCCCACCTGGCCATGTTCCTGTGCAACTTGGTCTAGGGGATCCTGCTCCAGGGGGGGATTGGACTAGATGACCTTTCAAGGTCCCTTCCAAGCCCTAACATTCTGTGATTCTGTGATATCTACTTACTTAGGTAATGACAGCCATAAGCAATATGATTTCACTCATGTAATTGTAACTATCAAAAAATCTGAGATGCTGTCATAATTAGCAACCTGGGCATCTTCACAGCAAGCAGAGAAGAAACATTTAGAGTAGCGGTTGGTCCAGTCTTAAACACCCACAGAGCTCCCTTTAGCCAAGCTAGATAACGAGTATCCTGGTGAACCAGCTGAAGGCATCTTATGGAGCTTTCCCCAGCATAGAATAGAGATATCCTTTGAGTGCAGCAGCAAATCCCAAAGAGCTAGTGTGCAGCATTGCAAGATGAGCTAGGTAATGTTCTGCAGTAACATCACCTGCAGTTTGGCTTTGGTTTCACACTGCCCAACGCTGGTGTGCAGAGGGCTGAAGCATGCGCTGTGGAGAGGCCTGTGGTGCCCTCACACAGTCCACCCAGCCACCAGTAGACAGAGGGGACTTGCTGAACCAAAATGGTGTCCTAATAGTGTGCAAAAAAATACCATATCTCCATGCAGCTTTCTCGATGCAGCAAGAAGATATTTAAAGCCATTTTACATTTACAGCACAGTTAATGCATCATCTTGAGCCAACTGCACAAGGTTTCATGGCAAATCATCACATTCAAACTTATTTGAAGCAATTCCCCAGGATAACTTACCAAGTCAACTGAATTTTTACTGTATCTCCTTTAGACCTCCATTATTTTTTTATTAACACACCTTTAATTATGGATAAAACAATGGCTCTTTGTAACTGGTTTACTGCAAATCAAATTAAAATGTCATACATCCTTAGACAGCTTCAAAAAAAGGACTTGAAAAGCTTTTAATTATCTTTATGTTTTCTTAAAACTCATTAAATAAGTATTCCCCCCACTCTCCAAGGTGTAACGTCATTACTTGATGTTCTTCTACCAAGATTAAGTGTCTTTTGGGAAAATATGCTTTAGTCAACTAGCCCCAAGCTTTGGGGCTTAAAAGGAGAGCAACAGGATGGAACTCATCAGCCTGTTATACATCCAGTCACATCTAAGAGTCTTTCTGCCCTTAAAATCTACAAATATAAAATAACTCCTCTTTCTCCCTCTCTCTTCCAAACCAGTAGTTAAAAGATGGCAATCCACACAAGCTAAATCTTGGACTTTAATTACTAGTCTTATGTTTACACAGGAACCAAGTAGTTCAAAGTTGAATGTGCAGTAATTAAAGTATTTCCAGATGTGTTCAGTGATCCTACTCTGTTTTTACAGCCTTCAGTTGTCATATATTTTCCTTTGGCGGATGCATTAGACACGAAAGTTAACAATTTGATTTTAAATGAGGTTTTTTTAACAAGAAATATTCCCAAATGTCAGAGCTGGTGAGACCAATACCTTGATAATAAAAGCGAAACACTTCAAGATTATCCTAACTTTCAATATTTGAATCACTCTTTGTTGACTGAAATCTCTAAAAACCCAACAAACAAAGCAGAGAATTCCACAGAGAATGTGACCCACGTTGTGGAATTAAAAATAGGGGGGAAAAACCTTTTCCACCAAAATCTGCTAAAGACGATGTCCTAGTTTTCCTTTTTAAATTGTGCTGGTTTCCCCTCTCTTCCCTACCAGGCTATGTAATATGATTATTTATCATGCTTGTATTTTACATCTCTAAGTGAATACAAAGGACTGTTGAATTCCTAACTTACTTTGCAGATGAAACAGAAATAATGGCATCATCAGCTCACGAGTAAAATGTTCTTTGCACTAGGAAAAAAAAAGCACCAAGTGAAAATCTAATCTCCACCCTGGCAATGCCTGAGTGCTCCTGCCCATCCCAGCAGGAAAATTACCAATTGAGCAAGCAGCAAAGATGATAGAAGAGGTTTCTCATGCAGAGAGATGTGCTGTAAGCAAGGGAGCACAGCTATAAAATTGTTAGGATGAATAAATTTGTGCACAATGCAAAAAAAAAAAAAATACCCAAACCGTAGAAACTCTAAAAAGCTCAGCGACAGCTAACGACTTGACAAACCTTTTTCTTCCCCTGATTGGTTTTGATAGGCCCTAATTAAAGTCCTATCTGGCAACTTTCCCTGAAATCAGAAGAGCTTAAGGGAGTCATCTCTCATGTTTTCAGGCTTCTGAGCGGTTCCCCTCCACACACACCCACCTCCACCCACTTAGATGAAATACAACAGTCCAGACAAGATGAAATGCAGTGCTCCTGCAGTTTTATGTGATTTATTAAAAGGAGAAGAGTAACCAAGTGGGAGGAAAATAGGTCAAACGTTCTAGATCCTTGTGAAAAGCTGAAAGCATCGCTCTCAATTTTCAACATCTCTTTTCAAATTGGTGTTGTGTGTTTTCAAGAAGACATTAAGGTATGGGAGGGGGTTGGAGCTGAGGGAGGAAGCCTGGGTCACTTAAGGATGCTGATTCCTGGAAGGAAAAGCACAAAGATGACTTCTCGATTGCCGGGTGAGCATCCCACAGCCCAGAGGCACAGCAATGGTTCCACCCTCTTGGCCAAGGGACAGGACAGCAGAGTGAGGCACTTCTAGCAGCAGCCATGCCCACAGCTACAAGCTGAATCATAGAATTGTCAGGGTTGGAAGGGACCTTAAAGATCATCTAGTTCCAACCCCCCTCCCATGGGCAGGGACACCTCCCACTACATCAGGTTGCTCACAGCACCATCCAGCCTGGCCTTCAAAGTTTCCAGGCATGGGGCTTCCACCACCTCTCTGAGCAACCTGTGCCAGTGTCTCACCACCCTCATGGTCAAGAATTTCTTCCTAACATCTAGTCTGAATCTACACACCTTTAGTTTTGACCCATTCCCCCTAGTCCTACCACTACCTGACATCCTAAAAAGCTCCTCCCCAGCTTTCTTGTAGACCCCCTGAGGATACTGGAAGGCCACAATAAGGTCCCCTCGGAGCCTTCTCTTCTCCAGACTGAATAACCCCAACTCTCTGTCTATCCTTGTAGGAGAGGTGCTCCAGCCCTCTGACCATCCTCGTGGCCCTTCTCTGGACACATTCCAGCAGGTCCAGATCTTTCTTGTAATAGGGGCTCCAGAACTGGACACAGTGCTCCAGATGGGGTCTCGAGCTGCAGCTATCCCAGGCTCCTCCATGAAGTTGTGTAAAACACTTTTCCACAAGGAACATTTTCTTCTGAGCATTAAAAGGAAGGTACTGAACAAGAAAAAGCTATTTCCCTCCCTCTCCTCTGCCCCTCTGATTTCTGTGGGCCTCAGCCTCACCTTTCTGATTTGTCACCATATCCCTTAATTCCATTTTTCTCCATAAAAACGTCCAGCTGTCTCATAAACCTCTCTTTGCTCTTTGCTTCAGCAGCCTTACTGGTTTTATTACTCCACCTATTACCACACACTGGTCCTCTAAGGAGTACATCCTTTTTCTTCCAGGTGTAGGCCTTGCTGGGGTTGTCCTGAAACATCCTGCAGGTAATATTGTCCTTTAATTGACTACCTGTGGAAAATAGCTGGGGACCACAAACAGCTAATGAGTGTATATCTTGTGATTAGCATTAGCAGGGAGCCCCTGTTTGACTATGTTCAAGTCAGCTTTCATGCCTGGGAGAAAGGAGCAATGACATCTGGTGGTTAGACACTGCAGTCAAACCAGGGAGAAAGTTCAGATGGAAATGCAGTGATTTTCCTAAGGGATTCCCAGGAAATGACCTACCCAGGAATACAACAGCTTCTCCAAAACCTGGAGTCTTGAGTTGGTGTGTGTTGATTACTTCAGGAAGATCACCAAAAGTAGATACAAAAATGAAATAATGCAAAAACTGCCAAGTCCCTTCATAGCACCTTTGGTCTGGATTCAAGCTGGTCCTCCTGGCTCTGGGTCCTCAGTGAAGATGGATTTCACCATGAGGGTGGGGAGACACTGGCACAGGTTGCTCAGAGAGGTGGTGGAAGCCCCATCCCTGGACATTTTGAAGGCCAGGCTGGGATGGAGCTCTGAGCAACCTGATGTAGTGGGAGGTGTCCCTGCCCAAGGGAAGGGGGTTGGAACTAGATGATCTTTAAGGTCCCTTCCAACCCTGACAATTCTATGATAATTCTATGGTTCTATGATAATTCTATGATAAGATGCTCAAGCATGGCCCTTTCATCTCAGCCTTCCCTTCATGCATAGCACCCTGCATTCAGCCTCCACAGCTTCCCCCTTACTCCCACCCCACTGAGCCTGGCTGCTCCCTCTTTAGAGGACACAATCATCAGGAAGTATAAGGAAAAAAAACAAACAAAACACATTTGACAGGGGATTTTTTTTTATTATGTCATGTCACTTTTAGAAAGCACAATCTTCACAAAATACCTGAAGGCTTTAGAGGATGCCGTGCCCCTGGGACAGATCTTGTTGGCATTTTAGAGGTCAACCAGCATCCGTGTCTTTGGATTAGCTTTCTTGCATGTGACAGAGGATAAACTTCTTTTCATCCCTATATCCTCTTACAGCTGGTCACAGGTTCATTACTCCATGTGTCCCATCAAGAAGCACATCCCTTCCTCCCTTGTAGAGTAGGGGAGCAAAACATCCTCATATTTATGATGGAGATCTCACAGAATAAGAAAGATAACTTTAGGCCACATTATTTCTTGCTTGGCAAAGCTTTTGGAGGAGCAAAAATCCTGTGACGGGGGATAAAACAACATTGCCTGTCACATCAAGCAACAAGACTGAACATCCTTTGAAACATGGTAGGTTAAACTGATTTCTCAAAGTAATGAGGTTCTTCACCATATAGAAACCATTTTAATTCAAGAGACAGCTCTTTCAACAAATGTACTCTTATGGTCTGTTAAACTGGACTTAAACTGGACATGCATGGGCATACCTTTCCTATAAATTTGATTTTGGCCTATCCATGTCCATTCCTACAAAGAGATCCCAGTCAGTATTATAGTTATTCCTGAGGTTGTCACATAAAGATTATCTTCACTTTCTTGGGAACAATACAAAGTAAAACCTTTGTCCTTTGTAATTTGGAACATGAACATAAAGCAAATGATGAATTAGATGGGCTAAACCCATAGACTCACCCAGTTGCAAAAAGTAATAGTTCCTGATGTCATTCACAGCCCAATGAAGAACATTTTCAGCCCTATCTCTCAGCTGGTGCCAGGGTCACATGTGGTTATATCCACAATGTCTCTGGGATGATCCCTCAGGGATGTGGCAGACTCCTTTGATCACGGCACTGACTGGCTGATATCACCCCGACCTTGCAGCGAATGGAGTGTAAACATAAAATCAACAGATAACACAAAATGGCTCTTTTACTCCCAAGTTGAATTTAGAAATGGAAATTACAATGCTGTGTGGAAGTGAACACAGAAAATGGGGTTCATAACTTGACACACATTCAGGTTGGCCACATGAACACCTTTCTAAGAGATGTGCTACAAACTCAAGCAAAAATTATGAACTCGACGCAGATGTTAAAGGCTGATGCTCTTTGTGCTTTGTTATGTGGAAGGTGGGAATACATAATCATAGTGGTGTCTTTAAAATCTATAAATACAGAGCTCCCCGTGTGATTAAATCGTCACACACTTCCAGGAGGAAAGGGAGTTATTGTCTCCCCTTTATGGAGTGGGAAATTAGGCACAGCTTTACACCAGCCATAATTACCTTCTCCACCTATGGGTTCACAATGGCTCACTGTGTGGAAAAACTCTGCTGTGCAAGTAATTCACAAAAATGACCATGACTCATTTTTAACCTATCCCCATGACAAAACAGCCCGAAATGTGTGTAGATGTGCCCTTTCAGATGCCAGCGGGAAGGCTCCAGAGGTGGGGGTGGAAACACAGATGTGGTCCCAGTGTGTTTCCAGGAGGCTGGAGAAAGGAAGAGGGTGGTTCTGCCTGTGGACCCTCCGCTGTGCTCTGAAGGATGTGGGAGATGGGCTGTCCCCTGAGCTGGGAGGACCACAGGAATGGGAGGTAGCTCCTAGGCTACAAGCCTTGCAGGTCTTCAGCCCAAGGCATGCTGAGGGGAGCGGTCTGAACATAAGGAACTGCCTCTCATCACCAGAAGGAATTGCAAAGGGATTTTGTGCTTCATGCAGCCACTTCTAAAGAGGGGAATGCTAGCTCTATAATTTGGATTTCATATGCCAGGCCTCTGCAGAGACTCTGGATTCACATCAGAAATGCCTCACAGAAAGCAAGCCTGCAGGGAAGGGCTATTTTACTTGCTTTTGAATTTTAATAGCAGACTATTTTGCACTGTTACCAGGCGCCCGGAAAGCATCTGGATTCTCTAGAGGAAAAGATCCCTGGGAGGTGCGTTGTGTTTGCTTCTTGTGTAATGTTTTGTATGGAGATGGTCGTCTATAAATGTCAGCATGTTCTAGTCCAAGAGTGACCTAAAGTTGTAACTGGGTTTGGCTTTATCCATGTTAAATTACATTGGTCACTGTAGCTCATTTATTGTGGAACAGACAGGATTATCAGTTTGCTATGGCAAAAAGAATAGAGGGCTGGTATGGGACAAGAGGTCTTGGGATATCTGGAATAGAGGCCTTGAGTTTCTGTGTTAGATTTCTGATGGAGAGGACTTCAGGCAGGAAGAGAAGAAATTTAGGGGTTTACAGTACAGAAGGCTTTAGGCAGGAGGGGCAGGGCATTCCCTAACCCTCCTGACCTGGAAAGTCTCAAATGGGAACCTATCTGGGGGCAAGAACAAACACCCTGAGAACCCTGTTCCTACTGCCTTTTGTTGTGGGAAATATGGTCAGTCTCCAGAGTGGATCTCTCTTTTCTTCTGTGGAAGATCTCAGAACTGCTGCTGGAGGATCTGAATTAGAAGGAATCTACAGGTTGGTTTCAGCTCTACATGCAGGTGTCTACATTAGCCACATGTATGAGCTGTTGCTGAAGTACATGAAGAGCTAGTCAAGGCACTTGTGGAGTCAGAGGAGCAACTGAGCCATGCAGATGTAGGTGTCTGCTTCCTTATAGGTTGATTTGCTCCTCCATCTCCATGGTGTGTATTGACTAGCAGCTCTATTTAGCTACCCACGAAAAGTTCAGTACTTTTGAGATGCTCTGGTGTTCTACCTGGTCTCCAGTTGCTTATCCAGGAGTGCACAAGTGTCTCATAGATTCTGTGTCAGACCTTTCACATATCCCAGGTACCCCATGGTCTCTGTATTGAGCTAAGTGCTTCCACCTGGGCAATGCAATGAGACTTAGACCTCCATTGATTTAATCTAGTAGTGGGCATCTAGTCTAAGCCAATCCCCCGGGCTTCCTCCATCATCTGTGCAGGAAGTGGTGAGATGTTCACCCCATCATTCAGTCACATCTTCTCCACTATAGCCCATGGTGACATTTACCCAGCCTTCATGTAGTCTGTCTACTTGTCACCCATCAGACTCAAATGAGTAACCTGTCCCAGAGACTTCTACCTCAATGTATGTTGGTGAATGACAATTCTCGTGTTGGAGCATGGCTCCAGGGAGTGAGATAGCTGCTGGACTTCATAGAATGGTTTGGGTTTAAAGGGACCTTTCGAAGTCCAACCCCCCTGCAGGGAGCAGGGACATCTGCAACTAGAGGAGGTTGCTCAGAGCCCCAGCCAACCTCACCTGGAATGTTTCCAGGGATGGGGCATCAACCACCTCTCGGGGCAACCTGGGCCAGGGTCTCACCACCCTCAGTCTAACAAATTTCTTCCTTATCTCTACTCTAAATCTTCCGTCTTTTAGTTTAAATCCACCACCCCTTGTCCTGTTGCTATGGGCTCTGCTAAAAAAGTGTGGCCTTGAACACTTCCAGGGATGGAGCATCCACAACCTCCCTGAGCAACCTGTTCCAGTGACTCACCACCCTCACCCACAAACATAATATTGTGGTCAAATTCTGCACTACAGCACTGACTCTGAGGAACTCCATTAAGTTGGCCTAGCAAAAGGTAAACCTGAGCCTCTAACAATTGCAAAACTTTTTGGTCTCCACTGAACAGCTTTACCTAATTAATCTTCATCTTGTTCATGGAACATAGGGGAAAAAAATATGGACCAGGAAATGGAAGCACAAAATGGTTAATTTAATGCTTCAATCCTCCTGGAAAATTATGATCAGACTCAGGATGATCTCTGGACCACACAACTCCAGGCCAGTTCCTAATCCAGCCTTAGCTGCAAGTCTTGCCTGGTGGCACAGGAAAAACTGCATTGTTTCTGGGCTTACATGAGTTTTGCTGCTAGCTAGAGGACCACAGCCTCCAGGGTTGTCTAAGCACCTTCTGCCAAGACAAAATTGTCACGTGGCTTATGCAGTTTTGCTTGATTTACTCTGTTCCTTTGATGTTCAAGGATTTAGTGACATGCTTCACAATATGGTAGCATGAGACACATTGCATAAAATCAAATCACTGCTGGGGCAGAGGCTTCCACATTTAAAAGCTCATTTGGTACCACAGACACGTCAGTGCCTAACTGCAGGTTGTTTCTCCTGAGACTCCCGTGGGGCCTTCTCAGGGCCCCTCTTAGTCCTCAAACTGCAGTTACACAGCTTAGAAACCATCCTTTGAACCTCAAGGTGAATACTTTAGGTCAGCAGTAGCTGATCTGTAACATTCAGGCTGTTCCAGTGTCTCTAAGGTCTGCTTTCAGCTCTGATTCATCAGCAAGTGTCACCCTTCTCCCCTCCCTTCACCACTCTGCCAGCTGTGGATAGGGCCAGGGTGACCTAGATACATGTCACCTCCAGACTGGATTTTACCTTGATTCACAGTTTCTAAAACAGGACATGAAACAAATGGGCAGATCCTAGCTGGTTCACAGAGGAGTTGCTTCATGGTCTGGGACACGTCAAGGGTCAAGTGACGTTCAGGGTCCTCTGCTGCTGATCGGCCAGCTCCCTAACACAGCCAGCTTCTCCTTGTGATCCATCAGCCACCACCTGAGCTACGTCTCCTAGGGATGGGGAAGCTCCCGCATCTCAGGATGAAGCATGTGACATCAGGGAAAAAGTGTAATCATTGACTTCAGTGGGAAAGAGGTATCTGTGTGGTTGTTTATGAATATTCCACCTACCTATAGCTGCAGGAGATTAAATATCTTTCTCAGTCTGTCTATGCCATCCTCTCCTCCCACACCCTACCCTACTCTACCCTGATTTATTCCATGGGATTCAGGTGGACACATACTGGGCTCCTCAGGACATGCAGTAAACAATCTCTGAGTATTTCCTTCCCAGGGATGGGATCCAACTCACTCGAGTGTCAGCAATTAGTCTAAGTGACTCCTCTAAGCTTTCTCTTCATGGCCAACAGAGAGACACCAGTTTCTCTTGACACCTTCTACCTCCTATTTTAAATATTCTTCTTGGGAAGAGCAGAAACATTTTGGAGAGTTATCTACCCAGATGTTTTGTTGCATGGGGATCCCACACTGCCAGCTTAGTTTGCCTAATATTTAGATGGCTACAATGAACCAGGAGGCATCATTCCCTAGAAGCCTCCATCTCCATCACCAGGAACAACTAGAGTATAACACCAAAGACACAAGATCATCTTCTCTCCTTCATCCAGCTGTGAGCTGGAAACTGAGTGATCAGAAATGAAAACATTGACTGTTTCAGTTTGCCACCACAATGTCCTACAACAGCTCTTTAGGGCTGTGATCCTCCACGATTCAAGTCTACAGGAGCAGAGGGCCAAGGACTGATCCTGAAGGGCTACCAGTATCTGTAGGTTATCACTGCCTTTAAGAGTAGCAATTATACTGCAGAGAAAACAAAGGCAACAACCACAATCTCTATAGGAAACAACACTGAAGCTTCTTCTAGTCACTGACAAGCTTGAAATACATTTTCCAGTTTTGAAATACCTAAAAGATTCAAACAGTCTTGGTATCTCCTCTGCTCTGGTTTTGACAAGGACAAAATCCTGGACCATGCCCAAGAGCTGCAGGCACTGAAGATTGCTATTGGGGATTTAGGTTTTGAGAATTTTGTAATGAAAATCCTTCTGGAGAAATATTGTCCCAGAATCTCCTATGAAACCACAAATAAATCACTCAGAATGTCTCCTAAAGTGTCCTGGCCTCTCCTAAGACCATAGATCATATCTTCCCCACAGAATACCTTTGTACAGATCAGAGACCTGGTTCAGTTAATATTCAGACCAGGTCCATGAGCTGTATTTATGCTCATATTTAGGTGCCAATTCCCAATTATCACAGAAATCTTCCCCCCAGGAGCCACCTATTCCTTGGGAGCTCAGCTCTGTGTTTGCAGGTGTCATATGGGAGCAGATTGTACAGGGCTGGAGGGTGTTCCAGTTGCCTGTACCTGTGAGCACACCCGTTGGATTAAATAAGGTAAAGAGTGTCCATCTTTGGAGAGCACCAGCCTCATTTAAAACAAAAGGTATCAGGTAGGTGTGAGAAAAATTCTTAAAAATAGGATGGGGATGATGGAAGTGACAAAGCAGGAAAATGCACACAAGCTGCTCCGCTCAAAAGGTGGAAGTTTTGGCTTAAATATTGTATTTGCACCTAATTTGCCAGATAAATTAGTAGATAAAGAGTTGTTAGAAGTCGTCAGGCTGACTTGGGGCACCCAGCAAGCTGTCCCTGCCTTGAGCTTCCTGGTACAGAAGCAGTACCCGCCCTAGGTTCAGAGCAGCCCTTGGTGTGATGTTATGAGACCTCTGCTGTCATCTAGTGACAAAAGAGAAGAAGTAGCCGGAAAAAAGGGAAAAATCGAGGATGAAAGAAATGTCAACGCAGGTTGTGACAGGGAAGCAGAAACAGTGTCTTTTGAACACCTGGAGCTCGGTGGCAGCTGAGGTCTCACCTGTACACGCAGAGTCAGTAGAGATGCTTTTTAAGATATTCTCCCCTGCACTGCAAGGGTTGCTCTAACTCCTCAGGCACAGCCAACAAATCTCAAATGGGTACATCTATCCTAACCACGGAGGCTTCATCATCTGAGACTGCCACCACAGGCACTCCTGTGAGCGTGCACCTAGGCTATTTTAGATGTCTACTTCAGGATGGGACATCACTGGAACAGGTTTCCCAGGGGGGGTTGTGGATGCTCCATCCCTAGAGGTGTTTAAGGCCAGGCTGGATGGGGCCTTGGGTGACCTGGTCTAGTGGGAGGTGTCCCTGCCATGGCAGGGGGGTTGGGACTAGATGATCTTTGAGGTCGCTTCCAACTCAAGCCATTCTATAAATCATGTTCCCTAGAGGAGCTTATTTGTACCCATCAGCTATAAAGGGAGTGTGAACAAGATGTAGACACCTACATGGCAGTGCTCTAGAGTTAGGTGTAATGGCTGTTGTCCCTTAACTGGAAGGTGACACTCACCTGGAGAACAGGTCAGAATTTCTTGTTATCCCAATCCTCATTTTTTCTGATTTTGTAGGGGGAAAACTCAATCTGGCCATCCCACAGAGCAGCTGATCATGAGGTGAATTCTTCCTTCATGTGGAGCAAGGAGCTCCTCCAGCCTTTCTGGGACATGTCCCTTAGGGGGACATGCTGGAGGTAGCAAAGAGCACCATTGGCAGCTGGAAGAGGCTGAAGGTAGCAGAAACTATCTGGATTGAAATAAGGCTTGAGAAAAACAAGAGCTGATGGTGCATGCACAGAACAAGACATCAGAAGGTCAGAGTTCAAATCCCATGCGTGACCTTGACCTTTTGTGTGATTTAGGACAAGTTGTTTCACCAGTGTAGCCCAGCAGCACAACAGGATACTGGTTTCCCATGGGAATTCTCCAAAGGTCTTAAAACTTATTGGCATCAGACACCACAGTGACACTGGGGACAGAAGTCATCAGATACTCCGATTTCAAAGAAAATTTGGGTTTCACCGACAAAGAGCTGGGTTCCTCTCCCTACTTTTTAAATACTATGGATGCACAGTGGTTAGAAGGGCTCAGTTTTTCTCTCATCAGCAGGTCTGAAGCAACTGAATCTGAATTTTGCCTTTGTTTGCCTTTCTCCCACAGCATTCTTCAGCCGTGTTGCAAAAGAAACTCTCCCAACTCCCAACATTGTCCCGCTCTGCTGGTAACAGGCCCTCGGTTCCTTCCACATCTCTATGAATCACTTCATTAGGTTCACAGATCTGCCAAAGGATATTTCAGAGATTTTCTTTTAAGTCTTGAAAATAAAATATTAAGCACAATCAATCATTTCTCGTGACAGCTTCTTTGTCCATGAACTATTTCCATTCATTAGAAACCATCTATTTAAAGGCCACAGTGTGTGGGAGAGGTATGAAAAAAGAAAAGAAGCTGCTTATTGATCCTAACCCAGAAGTATGGTCTGACTTTCTTTGTTTTCCTGCTAGAGCCACATATTTGAGGCATAGCCATGCCTTGAATAAGGCAGGGGCATTATGGATGCTCAACAAGGTCCCAGCATCTATGGCCCCATGCTAAGGGTAAAGACTTGGCTTTCTCAACAGGTTATTTTTTGCTCACATGAAAAGCAAAGCTCAAAAACAAGCCCTGAAATGATGGAGAAATGCCTTCCTGTGCCTGCTGAGGTCCTGATGCAGGCTCTGAAAGCTCATGCTGTGAGCTTAAACCTCAGGGGGTTTGAAGAGCATGAAGTTCCTCAAGACCAGCTGATGCTGGGGACCATGTTGGGCATCAGCAGTAACACAGGTTCACACATCCAAACAAATTCCTCCTGCTACCCCAGAAAGTATCAGGAAGTCATAGAATCATTTAGGTTGGAAAAGACCCATAGGCTCATCAAGTCCAACCTTCATCCCAACATCTCCCTGACCCATAGACCATCTACATCTAGAAGTGCTACATCTACTCATTTTTTGAACACCTCCAGGGATGGTGACTCCACCACTTTCCTGGGCAGCCTGTTCCAGTGCCTGACCACTCTTTCAGGAAAGAATTTCTTCCTAATATCCAATCTAAACCTCCCCTGGCACAACTTGATGCCATTACCTCTTGTCCTATCATTAGTTACTTGGGAGAAGAGACCAACAGCAGCCTCACTACAGCCTCCTTTTAGCTGCCATGTCTATATTTTCAGGACAAGTGGGGTATTTCTGAACAGGATTAAGGACTTCTGCTCTTGTGAGACCCCACCTGGAGTACTGCGTACAAGTCTGGAGCTCCCAACACAAGAAAGACATTGAAATGTTGGAACAGGCCCAGGGGAGGGCCACAAGGATGATAGGAGGGCTGGAGGACCTCTGTTATAAGGACAGGCTGAGGGAGTCTGGAGTTCAGCCTGGAGAAGAGTAGGCTCCAGGGAGACCTTATAGTGGCCTTCCAGTATCTGAAGGGGACCCACAGGAAAGCTGGGGAGGGGCTGTTTGCAAGGACTTGTAGTGATGGGACAAGGGGTAATGGGTTCAAGCTGGAGGAAGGCAAGTTTAGACTAGATGTGAGGAAGAAATTCTTCACAGTAAGGTTGATGAGACACCAGAACAGATTGTCCAAGGAGGTTGTGGATGCCCCATCCCTGAAAGTGTTTAAGGCCAGGTTGGATGGGGCCTTGAGTAACCTGGTCTAGTGGGATGTGTCCCTGCTTATGGCAGGGGGGGTGGAACTAGATGATCTTTGAGGTTCCTTCCAACCTAAACCAATCTGGCTCTTATGTTGTGCCACCGGTAGAGGTAAGTTGAAGGTGAGGGCAGGACCAAGGACTCAGTTTGTCCTTTTCTTTACAGTCTTCCACAACAAGGAACCACAACATCTCTTGGCCAAGAAGGGCTTTTCTTATAGCCAAAGGGATGCTATGACAGTCAGCAATACACCCCATATCTCCCTGGAAGGGGCTGCAGGGTCATCCCAACCCAAAATGGTTAACGTCTGCATGGAGAAGTGGAAAAACATGGTAAATGAAGGTGACATTTCACAGCAGTGGATGGCACAGGCAGCTCACCCCAGGTAAATATGCCACAAATGAATAATAAACAGCATCCCAGTTGGTTGAAGCAGAGGCTGTCATGGAAACCCTGGCAGAGAGAGGCATCATTTAGGGGAATCACTTAGGAGTGACAGAAAAAAAGGACATCATTTCTTGGGAGGCAACAGGGTTCAGAGATTACACACCCCAAGCAAAGCTGATGTTTTGGGAACTCTTCAGCAGGTCACCCATCCAACCTGGAACATGTCGCAGCATTTCAGTGCCTCTCCTGCAATCTGGGGTGGATTTTCCCACTAGACCTGTTGAAAGGATATATTCAGCAGAATAATTCAGGAGACTGAGGGGAGATGTAATCAATGCTTATAAACACTTATAGGGTGAGTGTCAGGAGGATGGGCCTAGACTCTTCTCACTGGTGCCCAATGACAGGAAAAGAGGTAACAGGCACAAACTTGAGCATAGGATGTTCCATTTAAATGTGAGGAGGAACTTCTTTACTTCGAGGGTGGCAGAGCCCTGGAACAGGCTGCTGTGCTGCCAGCTCTCTTCTTCCTCAGGCCAACACCAAACTCAGCAACATCTCCTCAGCATAACTTCATCTTTTATTCTTTATCTGTTTGCTCTTCTCCATCTCAAATCAGCCAAGGGGGAACACACCACTAAGAGAGCTCAGCAAGCTGCCCCCAACTGGAACTCACTTCCACAGGAACTCTTCAAACTGATCAGCTCCTTGTTTCTTTTTCCAAACTGGTCAGTTCCTGGTTGATATAGCTCTAACCTCACCCACCACTGGGGGCAGTTGGGGCCTCACACAGGTGGGCCAGGTTCTGCCTCTGGGGCCTGAAACCACTTGGGGAACAAAACATACTGCTGGGTTGTGACTCATCCATAGGTCAACTCCAACTTGGGGCCCACAGCCCAGGCCCCAGCATTTCAGCCGCCCAGAGAGGTGGTGATGTCTCCATCTCTGGAGACTTTCAAAATCCACTTGGACGCGATCCTGTGCAACCTGCCCTGGGTGAGCCTGCTCTGGATTAGACGATCCCCAGAGGTCCCTTCCAACCCCCATCATTCTGTGATTCTGTCATAAACATCCCTGTGTGTTTGTACTTAGGCTACCATGGGGGAGACACTCTGTAACCAGAAAAGGTGGCTGTTGTGGTTATCCACCACAAGGTTTGGCAGCAGAGCATGAAGGAAAAGCGGTGGAAGGGCTCTGTGCACAACACCCTCTGAAATGTGGTCCAGAAGGTCATGGCTGATGCTGCAGCCTCTCCAGACAAGCATCCCTCAGTGTTGAAGGCTCAGAGCATCTCCATGTTCTCCCTTTGATCCGAATTGACACTAACCCCCTTTTTCCAAACCCCTCCTCACCAAAAGCTCACAAACCCAGGATGCTGGTTTGCTCCACCAGCTCACCAGTGTGCAAGCAGTCTCCTCATGGCCTCTGGTGCCAGGGTTTATGTCTTAATTGGCATCACCCAAGCCACTCCAGCACGAGGGTAGACAACCCGATAAACACAAGGACCCGTCCTCCCTTTGGTGCCTTCTCCACCACGTTCTCCTTGCAGGCAGCCCGGGCTTTTTTATCACTTTCTGGCAAGGCGAGCACTGCTGAGTCCCCAAACCCCCCAGCAGCAGGGAGCTGGAGATAAGGCAGGGAAAATATTTCACTCGCAAGGAAACTCTGCTCATCTCGCGCTAACGTCCCCGTCCTCTGGAATCCAAGGCAATAATTACAGCAATTTGTAGATAATTATTTGTTAATTAAAAACAGGCTTGCTGGGTACAGTTACCAATTTCCTCCGCTGGCTGCAGCGGGCTGTGCAAGGAGGCACTGGGGGATTTGCCGGCTTTGTAAAATCATTTGCTTGTTCAGTATGAAAAAAAAAAGCCCCCAGTGGGTCGTCTCCCCCCTCTCCCTACATCCTGGCAGGTCTGATTCATTCTCCCAAGATATCCCAGAGAGATCCGTGCCTGGTTTTCCCTTGGAGATCTCCAGTGAAGGTGACTGCTGTATCCCTCTGCTGCTGTCCTCTTCCCTGGTTAATTTAATGACCCCACACTCACACGGACTCATTTCCAACCACATTTAAATTAGTAACTCCTAAAGGAGGAGTCGTGACCCCAAGTTGAGGCCATGAGCCTGAGAGAAGCTCAATTCTATCCCATGTTTATATTAAGAGTAATAAATGAGCAGTGTGTAAATGGAGTTGCAGCTGGGAACCAACTGAAGCTGCTGGGGACAATTATTCTGCCCTAGGTTGGGCAATCTATGGTTCTTAGTAGCTTCCCAGGCACAGTTTCCAGGCCAGCTGTGAGAAGAAGCAATGACAGGATTTCTGGTCTCACCCACTAAATACTGTATCCACAAGGAGGGTGCCTCAATATTGTCCCACACAACATCCTTGTCTGTAAATTGGAGAGATGTAGATTTGACAGAAGAATTTTTCAGTGGATAAGAAATTGGATGGATGGTCGCACTCAAAGAGTTGTGGTCAATGGCAGGATGTCTAAATGGTGACCAGTGACAAGGGGTGTTCCTCAGGGGTTTGTACTGGGACAAGAATTATTTAACATCTTTGTAGGTGACATGGACAGTGGGATCAAGTGCACCCTCAGCAAGTTTGTGGATGACTCCAAGATAAATGGTGTGGTTGCCAGGCTGAAACAAAGGGATGTCATCCAGAGGGACCTTGGAAGCCTTGAGAGGTGGGCCTGTGTGAACTTCATGAGGTTCAATATGGCCAACTGCAAGGTCCTGTTCCTGGGTTGGAGCAATCCCTGGTATCAACACAGGCTGGAGGATGAATGGATGGAGAGTAGCCCTGTGGAGAAGGACTTGGGGGTGTTGGTAGATGAAAAACAGAATATGAGCTAGCAATGTGCACTTGCAGCTAAAAAGCCAACTGCATCCTGGGCTGCATCAAAAGCCATGTGGCCAGCAGGCTGAGAGAGGGGATTCTCTGGTGAGTCCCCCTGCAGTGCTGGGGCCAGCTCTGGAGTCCTCAGCACAGCAGAGACATGGAGCTGGTGGAGACGGTTCAGAGGTGGCCCCAGCGATGATGGGAGGGCTGGAACCCCTCTGCTGGGAGGTCAGGCTGGGAGAATTGGGCTTATTCAGCCTGGAGAAGAGAAGACTCCAGGGAGACCTTCTTGTGGCCTTTCAGGACATAAAGGGGACCTATCAGAAAGATGGGGAGGGACTCTTTATCAGGGAGGGTAGTGATAGGATGAGGAGTAACAGTTTTAAACTGAAAGAGTGTTGGTTTAGATTAGATATTAGGAAGAAATTCTTTACTGTGAGGGTGGTGAGACACTGGGAACAGGTTGCCCAGAGAAGTTATGAATACACCATCCCTTGAAGTGTTCAAGGCCAGGTTGGATGGGGCTTTGAGCAACCTGGTCTAGTGGGAGGCATCCCTGCACATGGCAGGGCACTTGGAACTAGATGATCTTTAAGGTCCCTTCCAATGCAAACTATTTTTTGATTCCATGATGGCTTTCATGATGTGGCAGGATTTTCATCTTGTGAATCCTCTGTCTCTGTTTCTCATGTGGAGCACACCTTCTCCTGGACCTACCACAACACACCAACTTGCTCCAGGGTTCCCCACAGCTCCAGAGACAGGAGGAATTATATAGTTCTGGAAGCAGGAAAGTCCCATTGCTCCTGATCTATTGCTGGATTGAGCTGGCTCTGGGAAATCACTTCATATGTCCCTTCTGTGGCACTGATGAAACAGCTCATGGAGATCTGAGAGCTGGCTCTGTGGGTTGTACACCAAAATAGCATCAGTAGCACAGAAAAAGCAAGTCCCTGGGGAAGTATGGTGAGAAGAGAAAGTGAGCAGCATCCTCCTCCTGGTTGTAGCAGAGCAGCTCAGAGCCAAGGTGACAAGGATGGGACCAAGGAATAATACGGCCATTTTTAACGATGTGCCCAGAAGCAGATTGTTCCCATCCCCTTTAGCAAAACAGTGGCATCAATGAGAACAAACCCGTGATAATGGGGAGGGGAAACAAATTAGACTGTCAATATCCTCTACATGGCAATAATCTCACAGGTTGTTAGTCACAGAGGGCTGGCTTCGCCCATCTCATTTTCTCTGTACTTGGGCTTTGGTGTTCCTCTCATCACCTGAGCGGCTCAGTGCCTGCACCACGTGCAGAGCAATCACAATTAAGCAAAGTGGCTGGATGTCATGATATATGGGACTACATCTCTGCTTCAGCAGCACAGAAAGCTAGCAAAGAGCTGAGATTAAACATCAGGTTAATTAGTACATTTAATTAGCTCCCAGTTATTAAATCCTTTCAGACCCTTAGATAAAACACTCAAAGTACAAAACATTCCTTAGAAATGCTGTTATTTATTCCCCTCTTCTCTCTCCAGGTGGGTGCAGGGCTGGGAAGCTCTGGGTTTCCTCCTGCAGCTTCATGTAGGAGCAGAGTCCATCTGAGCCTCAATGGCCCAACATCAGTCCCTGAGATTATCCTTGAATGTGTAAACCTGCTATTAGCAAATTCACAGATCTTCTGAGAGGGGAAGAGATAGTACCCTGGTAACGTGGGCAACAACAGGAGGAAAGGGAATAATGTTGGAAGAAAAGCAAGGAGAATCAAAGAATCACAGAACGGTTTGGGTTGGAAGGGACCTTTCAAGGTCATCTAGTCCAATCTCCCTGCAGTGAGCAGGGACAGCTTCAACTAGAGCAGGCTGATCACAGCCCAGTCCAACCTCACCTGGAATGTTCCCAGGGATAGGGCATTGACCACCTCTCTGGGCAACCTGGGCCAGGGTCTCATCACCCTCAGCATAAAAAATGTCTTCCTTCTCTCTAGTTTCAATCTCCAACTTTTAGTTTAAAACCATCTCCCCTTGTCCTGTCACAACAGGCCCTGCTAAAATGTCTGTCCCCATCTTTCTGACAGGCCCCCTTGAAGTACTGAAAGGCTCCAAGGAGGTCTCCCCAGAGCCTTCTCTTCTCCAGCTGAACAAGCCCAACTCTCCCAGCCTGGCCTCCCACCAGAGGCTTCCAGCCCTCCCACCATTGCTGGGGCCTCCTCTGGCCCCGCTCCACCAGCTCCATGGCTCTGCTGTGCTGAGGACTCCAGAGCTGGCCCCAGCACTGCAGGGGGGTGTCCCCAGAGCGGAGCAGAGGGGCAGGATCCCCTCCCTGCCCTGCTGCCCACGCTGCTGGACACCAGCCCAGGAGGACATTGGCTGCTGGGCTGTGAGCGCATGGTGCTGGCTCATCTCCAGTTCTCTTAACAGTTTCTCTTAACTCTGAGACTCAGAAACAGATTCACAGAGGTTTGCTGTGGACTTAGTCACTCAGCAGTGAGTCCCTTTCCATGTCCCCTTCCTCTGTGGCTGCAGCAGACAGGAATGGCAGGGAAAAAAGAGCAGAAATGGGTGGAGAAATTTCTCATGCAGGTTTTGGAGCACTGACAGTCACCATGCCAGCTAGACTGAGCTATAGGAAAAGCTTCTCCAGGCTCCTGTTAGCAGAGCCTCCTGTGTTCACCCCCCTGAATGATTTTCCTGTGGTTTTCATGTTCATCCTAAGAGTCCATTGCTCTGAAGTCCTGGAACTGCAGCCAGCCTGCTCCTTCTCCCTGTCATCTCCAAGTGCATGGTGGTCCTGTGCTAATCCACCGCACAGAGCTGCTAAGGTCCATGGGGTCAGCTGAGCTCCAGAGATCCCACGGCAGCCCTGCCAGAGGCAGTTCTGATAGAGGATTTCTTTATGGCAGTGGAATCCAGTTTCTGAGATGAGCTTGGAGACCTACCCAATGCATTTATCTTGGAAAGTGAGTGGCTCTGAACAACGTGGGTGCAACAAGCTCAGGCTCTGGGCAGGCTGAAGAACTGATTCCTACAGAGTCAAATATGTACGTTGTTGTCATCATAGTTCACTAGAAAACTGATATTTGGGGCTAAGGAAAGAGGTTTCAGCATTTTCAGCACCAAACCTTCTCTTCCCCACTTGTGATAGTTGGCAAGGAATTCAGGTCCTCCTGATGCTGGTGACCTAAACCCACAGGCTGAGAATCAACAAGAGCAAAGGGCTACAGTGGATGTGATTTGCTCAAGGGAATTTGCTTTGGAAAAGAATAATAGTACAGGATTATACTGAGGGATATTGCTCATTGCACCATGATATCACACAACCATGACTTGCCCAGTATGTTTGTGATTCTAATGATCTTAAATTATTAGCAAATTAAAGCAAAGGCTGGGATAAGACACTGTTACTCAGCCAAACAACAGTTTGAGAACAGGAATGCAGCATTCTGGAAGACAATGTTCTCTCTTCTTCCCCCTGCACTGTTTCAAAAGATAGGTATTTAATCCCTCTATAAATAAGTATGGATGTATTTGCTTCTAGACCCTACAAAATATGTCTGCAACAAAGCAATGTGGAGACATTTGGGAGTGAAGTAGCTAATTTGATACTCATAAGAAACCATAACCATAGCCTAGGACTGTATCTCAGAGGACTGTTCTGACCTTTCAGCAGCTGATGATAGTTCTAAAATGGCTTCTCATCACTGAAAGCCCAATCTAACATCAGTTAAAATAAATTAAAAGCTATCACTGGCTTCTGCGGATATTGCATTAGACCATATAAAATCCACTTGAATGCTGGGAACTCAAGGAAATTATCATGGTAAATCTAAATTCTAGTGAAGCCTTGCGGGCTTTAAAGCATCTCTCTGCAGCCCCATTAAGAATGGGTTTCTACTTAGCTCATGAATAATTCACCTTCTTTTTTCTTCTGATAGATGACAAGTACCACCACAATGAAGCCTAAGCCCAGCACAAAACCCAGCCTTCCAGTCACCTTCTTGCTCACAGCATGTTTCTGGTGGAAGAGCAGCCCAGAGAGTAAAGGCCCAGGTTAGATATTGTTTTCCTCCAAAATATCTTTTCTAGTTTCCTGTGGCCCCATAAAACTAGAAGCAACTCTCCTCAAGACTTTCTGATCTCCCCATTTCCAGTTCTTACCCCAGGCCATGGTGATGGGCACAGGCAGGATGACACGTTCCACCTGGCAAGCATAGATGTGCCCTTGCTTAGGCATGACTTCCAAAATGACCACGATCTGGAAAGCCTAATCTCCATTTAGGAGGAGGTCCTTGTACACAACTTTGTAGATCTCCTCCTGCCCATTTTTGAAACACTTGATGTTCATTTCAGAAGCAGAACACCTTGTTGCAGAGCAAACCAGCCAGTTGGGTTAGTCCCACAGCTCCATTTGCATGGGAGAAATTTTCATTCTGTGTTAAACTGAAAAAGAGAAAGAGGGAGATGAAGAGTGTTGGCCAGTCCTCCTCAGGAATAATTTCTAGCAATAGGACCTGTGGACATCTCAAGTCATGCCAGAGGAGATTTAGCTTGGACATTAGGAAAAATTTCTTCACCAAAAGGATTGTCAAAGCCTGGAACAGGCTGCCCAGGGAAGTGGTGGAGTCACCATCCCTGAGAGGTATTTAAAGACATGCAGAGGTGGTGCTGAGGGACACACAACTTAAGCCTGTTTCCTCTTGTCCTATCACTTGTTACTTGTGAAAAGAGACCAACACCCACCTCTCTACAACCTCCTTTAAGTCTCCTCCTTGTTAGGCTCGGGAGTCCTGTTTCAATGCTTTTCTGCAGGGCTCCTGCAAGTCATTTCCTTCAGTCTTAGAGCCATAATAAAGACTAACCGGAGCTAACTGCTCCAGTCCATGGCACTCATTGTCCTCCTGCCCCTCTCAACTCAGACCTAGCTCCCACCATCCACTAAGCTCCTCTGGCATCCAGTGGCTGCCAAACAGGGAGGTGGCAAAGTGGGTTAAATGTGGTCCCAGGCTGAGGTTTCCCTATGCCACTCTCTTCTTCTCCAAACACTCACTTCTCCTGTCCATCACACTCTGAGTCCTCCTCCAGCTCCAGTACTTCTCCACTGAAGCCCACAGGTAGCTAAGCCACTGCAGCCTGTTCCAAAAATCAAATTGCCTGTTACAGCTTTATGAGGGCCATGTAGAAACCCACATCACTGCCACAGGAACAGATCTCCTGCCAGATGAACCAGTTCTCCAAAACACCCAGTTAATGTACCAGAGAGGGGACAGAGCTATGAGTTGCCTCCAGCACTGCATGGATCCATATGGACCTACTGAAACAACCTGAGATCTGGGGGCTGTGGTTCATGGCACTGATGTTGCCAAACTGCTGGCCAGTGAGGACAGCACCCAGCAGTGAAAAGAGGATGGTCAGCTCTGTTGGGAACAAATCAATGTTTGTTGGAGAGCTCTGGGAACACAGTAAACCCTGTCTGTCCCACTGCCATCTCCAAAAAAGTGCTGGACACTGTTTCTGCCAGCACATGAACACTGTCTAAGGTCCACGAGCCTGTAACAGTTCACAGCAATCAACTAAGTCTCAGCAGGTGAGGAACTCAGCAAAAGAGAGTATGGAGTAAATCAGGGTGTACGGAGCAGATCTGAGTGTATGGAGCAGATCTGGGTGTATGGAGCAGATCTGGGTGTATGGAGCAGCAGCTGATGTAGAGCTGAGCTCCAAGGGCAGAAAAGCCATCTGAGAGACCATCAGCTTTGCTCTCTGACAGTGCCTCTTTTCTTTTGGGGATTGATGGTCAAATCCCTGCCCTCTCCAATGATACCATTTCATCTGTAGAAGGAAGAATATCCAGCTGGTGGGAAAAGTTCAAGTCCAGCCCTAGAAATTTGAGGCCAAACTCTCTTATGTTATCCCCTTCCCTCCACATACTCACAGTTGGCCCTGGAGCAGACGGGCTTGAGGGGAAGGACCTTACCCCTTTCCTGGTGTATTTAGATACTGTCACTGATGTTACTCTCTAATTATTCCCTAAATTAATTGTTTATCTGGCCTGGTGAGGGTTTTATGAGTCAAATAATCCTGGAAAAAAATATTCTGGGCAGTATGGACCAAACAACAGAGGAAAAACCTATAGCTGAGAGCTGTAAATGCACCATCTGTGACTGGGCAGAGAGAACACGTGACGTGCACTGAACAGTCATTACACACTCATTTAATCCTCACATTAAGCCAGGAGTTCTCTGAATGAGAGAGCCCTAATTTACTACCAATTTATATCCTGCATTTCTGCCGGGCACTGCAACAGCACCAGCTCCTTCCTGTGCTGTGATTCTCTGAGAAACCACATCACAGCCCCGTGCTAACACACAGCCAAGCTCAGCGCTGGCACTTACAGGAGGGGGTGGTGGCTGGCATTGAAACAAAACTCATTGTGCTCACTCAGGAGCACCAAGATCACAGAATCACAGAATCACAGAATGTCAGGGATTGGAAGGGACCTCAAAAGATCATCTAGTNCCCTTCTGATCCACCCCAGGATGCCATTGGCCTTCTTGGCCACAAGGGCACATTTCTGGCTCATGGTCATCCTGCTGTCCACCAGAACATGTGTGCGTCCTGGTGCTTCCACCCAGCACTAAAGGAGTGTGTGTGTCCAGGTGGTCTGCCCAATTCCCTGCAGCAGCAAGGAGGATGGATGCTGGGCTAATTGTCTTCGTTGGCTGATGATGCACTTCTAGCCTAGTTCTCACCTACCCTCCCTGCACTCCTCCCTGTGGTCGCCTGTCCTTCCTCTGAACATGTTTTTCATCCACTGGGTTATGCCCGTGCCCCTGCTCGGCAGTTCTAATTCCTCAGGATGGCCTTTCAGGGCAGCTCAGAGCTCAGGTCTAGACTGAGAGCCACGAGTGGGGACATTGGCTTACTGGGAGCAAAGGCAGAGGTGAAGGAAGGTGCTGGCAAGCAGCATGGGGACTTTGAGGACAAGAAGCTTTTCATGCATAGATAAAAAACACCACGGGGGAAAGTCAAAATCAGGCATCTACAAAGCTTTCCTCTTCTCTTTCCCATGAGCCCAGCTTGTTTCCTTTAAATGAGGTCTCTGGCCAGCAATTCTTTTCTAAGCCGAGACTTTGCAGCAAGGCAGGGATTTGTCTCCCTACAAGCAGTGTCACTACAAAGCTGCCTCCCAGCACCTTCTGGCCCTGGGGCATCACGCTGCTGTTGTCTCTGGTTTCACCAACTCCAAAGATCAATGCCTAGGAATGAGACAACCCCCAACAACAAGCACAGCAGATGTTCAGCTGCTGCCTCCCTGCAGTGGGGCTGCACAGAAGAGGGACACACATGGACCAGGCAAAGGGCAGAGAGGCAAAGTCTGGGCTGAGTTGGGAAGCAGCACTGGCTTTACCCCTTTTTCACAGAATCATAGGAAGCTTTGGGTTGGAAGGGACTTTTAAAGGTCACCTAGTCCAATCCCCTGCAGTGAGCAGGGACATCTGCAACTAGGCCAAGGAGCAGGCTAAAGGGAGAGGCTGCTCTCCTCAGTGGCAGCATGGTTTGGGGACACTGTGCTGTGGATTTCAGGGACCATCTCCCACTCTCCTGAACTCCTGGGCCCCTCTCTGGTGGGATAAGTCCCATCTCAGCCTGTGCTCAACTAATCAGGGACACAGGACTCAGTTCTGCTCTGCAAGTCTTGTTGGCAGAGAAGATGCTTCTCCTGTCCCTTTTTCAGCCTCATGACCCTCTGACTCTTTCAGTTCCTCTGAGTGGCATGTAAGAAGCAGCCATCAAGAAGGCAACTGTCTCCAGCCCTGTGGAGAAGGACTTGGTGATACCGGTGGGAAAAACTTGTACATGAGCTGGCACCATGCACTCACAGCCCAGCAGCCAATGTCCTCCTGGGCTGCATCACCAGCAGCATGGGCAGCAGGGCAGGGAGGGGATCCTGCCCCTCTGCTCCGCTCTGGGGACACCCCCCTGCAGTGCTGGGGCCAGCTCTGGAGTCGTCAGCACAGCAGAGCCATGGAGCTGGTGGAGCAGAGCCAGAGGAGGCCCCAGCAATGGTGGGAGGGCTGGAAGCCTCTGGTGGGAGGCCAGGCTGGGAGAGTTGGGCTTGTTCAGCCTGGAGAAGAGAAGGCTCTGGGGAGACCTCCTTGGGGCCTTTCGGTACTTCAAGGAGGCTTATAAGAAAGAGGGGGAGGGACTCTTTTTCAGGAAATGTAGTGAGAGGACGATGACCAACAGTTTCAAACTGAAAGTAGGTAGATTTAGATTAGTTATAAGGAATCACAGAATGATTTGGGTTGGAAGGGACCTTCAAAGGTCATCTAGCCCAACCCTCCTGCAGTCAGCAGGGACATCTCTAACTAGATCAGGTTGCTCAGAGTCCCATCAAGCCTGGCCTTAAATGTCTCCAGGGATAAGGCCTCCACCACCTCTCTGGGCAACCTGTGCCAGTGATCCACCACCCTCATAGTAAAAAATTTCTTCCAAATGTCTAATCTAAATCTACCCTTGTCTAGTTTAAAACCATTGCCCCTCGTCCTATCACTACATGCCCATGTAACCAGTCCCTCCCTGGCTTTCTTGTAGGCCCCATAGGCCTTTTCTTGTAGGAAGAAGCTCTTCACTCTCGGGGTGGTGAGACACTGGCACAGGTTGCCCAGGGAAGCTGTGGATGCTCCATCCCTGGAAGTCATAGAATGTTTCATAGAATCATAGAATGTTTTTGGCTGGAAGGGGCCTCTAGAGGTCATTTGGTCCAACCTCCCTACACAAATAGGGACATCTCTACCTAGGGCAGGCTGCTCAGAGCCCCATCAAGTCTGACCTTGAATGACTCCAAGGATGGGGCCTCCACCACCTCTCTGGGGAGCCCCTTCCACTGATCTATCACCCTCATGTTAAAGAACTTTTTTTTCTAATATCCAGCCTAAATCTCTCCTTTCCTGGCTTAAAACCGTTACTCCTTGTCCTATCGTTAAAAACCCTTTTGAATAGACCTTCCCCTGCTTTCCTGTAGGCGCCCTTCGAGGTCGGGGTTCTGAGCAACCTGCTCTAGTGGGTGGTGTCCCTGCCCATGGCAGGGGGGTTGGAACGAGATGATCTTTGAGGTCTCTTCCAACCCAACCCATTCCATGATCCTATGAAGAAGGGGTGCAGTCAGTGTCGCTTCCCCACACAGCCCGGACTTTGCCGCTCTGTGACAGCGCTGCCGGGGTCCCAGGAAGCAGCAGGACCCCTCACCACGCCGTGGGGATCCCTGTCCCGCACACCGGGACTCCCTCCCACCACCACAACCCCCAGAAACTCCATTTCCCAGCGGTCCTTGCCAGCGGGCGGCGGAAAAGGCGGGAATTTGGGCGGGGCGCTCCTCCCTTTCGATTGGCTGTCTGAGGAAGCGGCCGACGGCCATTGGTGGAGGCGGTCACGTGTGCGGCGGCGGGAGGTGCGTGGCCTCACGGGAGCCGTGTGGGAGCGGGCTGAGGTCTCCGCCATGCTGGGAGCTCGGGCCAGCTGGCGGGCTCTGCGCCGCTGCTCCTCCCTGCCCCGGGCACAGCGGCTGCGGGTCCGGGAGGCGCTGGGGGCCCCCGAGCCGGTTGACGGGGTTAAAGTGCAGGTGTGTGGCCGGGAGGTCGGGGTGTGGCTGGTCACGGCCCGGCTCAGAGCTATCGAGGAAGGGAGCGGAGCTGGAGAGGCGTGGGCCGCGCCGGTTTCGCTGCCTCTGCTTCAGGGGGAAAAGACAGAAGCTCCGCAGGGAGCTTGCTGAGCTGTCAGCTCTCCTGCACAGTCTCTCCAGGCAGCCCCCTCTGGTTTTGTTCAGTTTGCTGTTGTCTGAGCCGATAACGAAGCTCTGAAGTTACCCCCGTGCAGGGAAAGGCTGTCACAGTGATGGGGTCGTGCTGAAACACGTTCTGCCCAGGTTTGGTTTTTATCACCTGTTGGGTTTGGGAGGGTGAACCATTGCCTCAGTACTGATGTTTTTAGAGCTTTGCTTTAGGCCTTGCTCCATGCCTAGGTTAATAGAAGTGTCAAGTAGAGCCGATGATAACAGTTTAATTAATGATTGCATCTGGCTCCTATGATAAATGAAGGTAAACTGGGATAAATGGACTTTTTAACAGTGGAGCTCTTTCCCTGTCCTCAGCGCAGGGGTGCCCCCCTCCCCTCCTGTTTTTCTGGTGTTCCCGAATGACAGAGCAGTGGTTGCTGATGCATAGTCCCTGTCTTACTGTAAGGCCCTTGGCTAAAGTTGTGCAGTTGTTGGTATTTCTAGATTAATCTATAAAGGACTGGAGCACTCGATAACAGCTTTAGTCTAAAAGAAGTAGGTGTAGATTTAGATTTAGAAGGAAGAAATTCTTTACAATGAAAGTGGTGAGACACTAGAACACCCAGAGAAGTTGTGGATGCTCTATCACTGTAGGTGTTCAAGGCCAGGTTGGATGGGACTTTGAGCAACCTGCTCTAGTGGGAGGTGTCCCTGCCATGGCAGGGAGGCTGGAACTAGATGATCTTTAGGGTCTCGTCCACCCAAACCATCATGATTCTACTGACCCAAAACCCACTTTGTAGCGTGCGTGTAGATGAAGCCTAATTGAAGCTCATCCAGTGTAGGTGCTTTTCAGCTATAGTTTTATGAACAATGTAAGATGGAAAAAAATGATCCTAAAATTGTCAGTACTGCCTTTTTTAGACCCTGGGTCTTTCCTGCTTTGTTGCTCATCCCCTGTGATGGCAAAAGCGTTTTTTATATTAAACGGGATTGGGGAACTGGTCTGGCTTAAAACCAACCTTATCATGGCCAGGTTATTGGAATGGAGAAAAGAAATAAAGAATATCTGCCACTACACATTGAATATCAAGCATCAAATGTAACGTGTATGAGGTGTTCTGGCAATTTACTGGAATGCAGAGAATAAGCCCAACAACTTTGGTGTGCAATTGTGTGAAAAAACTTTTAAACATGTTAACTTATGTTGTAATTTTAAGAATGCTTTATTTGTGGTCCCGTTGAATGCTTGAAGTTTGTTCAGTCTTGACAACAGGAGTAGATGGATTCGTGTTGGTTTGTCTGATGTAAAATCCCTAAAGCTCTTGCACAGTTTGAAGCCATTGGAACTACTTGGGCACTGACAGTTAAGCAAAGGACAAAAGTGACTGGGAAAGGGGCAGTTTGGTTGTTCAGTCAGCACTGGTTTTGGTTGTTCTCTACAGGATTACTATAAGATGAGCTGGGAGCTCCCCAGCAAATAGTTTTGCTTTTAAGGGCAGCTTTGTCTCAACTCTTATGAGCTGGGGAGCAACTAAGGGAGTTTTATTTTGAAGGCTGGTACTTTTGCTTGGTACCTTGGTACTGACTTAAGTTTTAATTTCTTTTAAGGGAAATGTTTCTCGTAGAAAAAAACTCAAGACATGAGCCTGACGCGTACATGGTCAGTTCTGTTTTGCTGTTACAAAGATCCGCCGTGTTCCTGGTTTAATTCTTTTAGTCAAACTGCATAAGAATGCTTCTAGATTTTTTTTTTTCTTGATTTTTTGTTTTTCATAGGGACAGTGCAGTATTATAAGGTATAAAGAGAAACATCCAAGGCATTAATTTTTACTTTTATTTTGCATTAATATTTAACTTTTCAACTGAATCTATTGGCTGCAGCATCATTGTTTTAGTGGGCCAACAGCTCAGGGCATGTAAACAGCTACTGAATAAACTTCACTTGTAACCTTCCTACAGGTGATACAGCAACAAAAATTGGTGCTAAAAATAATCAGAACAGTCTTGAGCTTCTTACCATAAAAAGCTGTGTGTTACTGATCTCTCCAGTTTCAGTAAGAAGTGTTTTGAAGGGGCATCTCTAGTAAGAATGTGTGCTTTGCTAAAGTGCTTTTCATCTTCTTGATTTCAATAAGAAGCTGAAGTAGGCCTGAAGTAGCATGTCCAGCTCAGCTGGCAGAAGAGGATGACTACACAGAGTCCATGCCAAGAAATAACATGTTTCTTTTTCTTTTTGCTCCTAGGGCTGGGTCCGCTCTGTCCGCTCCCAGAAGGAGGTTTTGTTCCTGCATATAAACGATGGGAGTTCTCTGGAGAACCTCCAGGTGGTTGCTGATCCCAGCCTGGAAAACAGGTTGGTCAGTTTGGGATACCTGGAGAAATCTCTGTGTTGAGCAGTATTTGGAGGGGTCTGCTCAGGCCTCCTTTCCTGCACCAGTGGCTCACCAGCAGCTGACCACAGGAAGGGCACTACTGCAGTCTGGGGTCTCTGGGTGTGTTTTTAGGATGGAGAGTATCTGATTACTCTATCTCCACTTACCTGAGGCCTTGTGATTCAGTTGCTTGTCCTGTGAGATTATTTTGGATCTGATTTTCTTAATAGCTGTAGCAGTGTGGACATTCTGGACTGCTCTTGGACTTGCTTGGAAACCACACAATGTGGCCAAGGTATCTTCCCCCAGGTTTTGGAGAGCACTGTTGCTCTTCCTACAACAACCCAAGGGCTGGCTCAGGGATGCCCCCCAGACAGGCATGTCTGCTCTGTTATAATAAAATAATACACTGGTTTTACCCTTTCATTTTGTTTGTTACTCTAGATCATTCTTGGGATAGAGTTGGGAGTTTTGGGATGATACAAATGTCTAATGATTTTTTTTTTTTTTTTTTTTCTTTTTAAAATTATTTTCTTTTTTATAACCCTGGCTTGTCCCCACCATGAGCCCCTTCTAATTAAAGCCTCTTTTCCCTTCACTTGTCCAACATTCCTACCTTGTCCTAAATTCTTCTGTAGCTTTGTGAATCAATTCACATTCCCACTATGCGTTTCATAACTTTTCGTTTGATCAGCTCACAGAATGGTAGAGGTTGGAAGGGACCTCTGGAGATCAATGCCTCTGCTAAAGCAGTGTTCACCCAGGGCAGGTTGCACAGGAGTGCATCCAAGCGGGTTTTGAAAGTCTCCAGAGAAGACTCCACAGCCTCTCTGGGCAGCCTGGGCCAGGCTCTCTCACATTCACAGAAAAGAAGTTTCTCCTCATGTTGAGGTGGAATTTCCTGGGTTCCAGTTTGTGCCCATCACCCCTTGTCCTGTCACTGGGCACCACTGAGAAGAGACTGGTCCCGTCTTCTTGACACCCACCCTTTAGATGTTTATAAGCATTGATCAAATCCCCTCTCAGCCTCCTCTTCTCCAGGCTAAACAGCCCCAGGGCTCTCAGCCTTTCCTCGTCAGAGAGATGTTCCAGTCCCTTAGCCTTAAGTCCTCCTTAAGCCTTATAGCTACAGTATCTATTGTGACCTCAAGTGGTCTGGCTAAATTAACAGGGATCTCTCTTCTGAATGTAGCTGGCTTTGTATCAGCACCTAGTTAAGTTGTTGTTTTTTCTTGGTTTCTTAGGGACCTGACTTTTGGAAGCGCAGTGGAGGTGCAAGGAAAACTGGTCAAAAGTCCTCATCAGATGCAGAACGTGGAGCTGCAAGCTGAGACCATCCGTGTGGTGGGACCTTGTGATACTTTGGTATGTTACTGCAGCAGGAGTCCAGCTGGTAGGACCACTTTGGAAATTAATTTTAAAAGGTCCAAGCATCAAGCAGAGCATGCTTCAAACTGAATTTTCTTTAAGTCTGAGTGGTCCTACAGGCTTTGATTCGTCAGAGGTGTCTGTAGGGTATGTCAGAGGAGAAACACGGGACCACCATGACAGCTCTCTTCTGAGGCAGAGCTGTTTCTGCATGGGAACAGGTGCACACACTGGCAGCTAAGGGTGTGCATTTAGAGTCAGAGAATCATTCAGGTTGAAAAAGACCTCTAGCATCATCAAGTCCAACCTTTGTCCAACTTCTCCCTGACCCCTAGTCCGCGTCTTGGAACACCACATCTACTCGTTTTTTTAACACCTCCACCCTGAAGCACTTACCTGTGCTGGGTGATTTACCTGATAAGTCTGGCTGGGATATGAGCTGGAGGAGCAGTGGGACTAGTGAAATGCTCCAGGTTGTGCAGATGGAAGAACCATATCTGCCATGAGCACATTTGGAACCAGCTCATTGTTGCAAGAGGAGCATGAGCAGCTGGCTTTCAAGGGTCCAGCATCCCAAAGGTGCAGCATTTCAGAGCACTGCTACCTTCTGTTGTGTTCATGGCTCTTGCTCTGGCCTGGCATCTTAAAATCCACAAAATAACTAAAAAAGATAGGCAAAAACATCTAGTTCTGCTCTGCTCTGTAATGATGATGAGGTTTAGTATGCAGAGATGATACTCCATGAATAGCAATAAAACTACATTGGCTCCCAAGTGCTCATGCTCTTATTTTTCTTTCCTTGTTTTCAGTCGTTCCCCCTGAAGATGAAGAGGCGGCACCCGCTGGAGTACGTCCGGCAGTTCCCTCACCTGCGATGCAGGAGCAACACCCTCAGCTCCCTCCTGAGAATCCGCAGTGAGGCCACTGCAGCCATCCACTCCTTCTTCCAGGTAGCCCCTTCTCTGCAGAGCCTTATGTGAAACACTCCCCCAGTTTGGCTTCACAGGAGCACATGAGGAGGGCGGGAGCGTGGTGTCTTGGCTGCAGGGTGTGGATTTTGGACACTGTGGTTTTCTTTCTGGGCTTGAACCTGGCTAAGGCCTTGGCCAGACTGTTGCTTATGATCAGATTAGCACATTTATGGCCTCGTTAGCATCTTCCCACCCATTTCCTGTTAGTTATTTTATCCCTTTCACTAAGTTGCCACAGAATTGCCTGCGAGTGTGTGTGGTCTGTGGAACACAACAGAATAAGGAGCTGTTTAACCCATCCTCAGCAGTGACCTTACGGTCCTTGGACAGAAACCTCTTCCCACATGGAAAAATTGAGAAAACTACCAACAAACTGACTCAGAACTTCGTGTTCTCAGCTCTTACCTTTCATTGTCACATTACAAGCCTATGTGGAAGCTGTCAGCTGAGATTGGGAGACTCTGTTTTGACGCATTTCAGACGGATGGGTGGGAGGCACCTGCTTTTTATGGCTGTTACTCAAGCTGTGGGCGTGGTGCCAGCTTTGTGCAGGTGGGGTGGGCAGTGAGTTAACTGATTTCAGGTGCCTTATAGAGACTGTACAATTCTTTGCATGAGTAGATAAGGAAAGGTGACAAAGTAGATAAAGTTGGTGAGTCCTTTCTCTTAAAGCTGTTCATTGAAATAAATGTGGCTGAAGTTTAGATAAACTGGCTTCAGCTTGGGTAGAATCACATTCTGATGACAGAATTCATAGGCAGTAAGTAGTATGGCCCAAAGAAAAGGTCAGAATTGTTGAGGTTGAATTTCTGGTCCCAGATACGCTGGTATTTGTTGCCTGCAGAACCCAGTTCAGCTGGGAATCAGCTCCACACCCGCTAAGTCCACTAGATGGCATTGCCTACAAGGATTTGTGATCTCAAACATGGGTGGGGAAGCCAGCCAGGATACAAAAAAAAACCAACATCTTTCTTTGACAGGGGCTTTACATCTCCAAATTAACTCGAGCTCAGGCTCTGACATACCTTCCTGTTTAAGATCACAGAATGTTAGGGGTTGGAAGGGACCTCTGGAGATCATCTTGTCCAACCCCCCTGCTAAAGCAGGGTCACCCAGGGCAGGTTGCACAGGAGTGCATCCAAGCGGGTTTTGAATTTTTCCAGAGATGGAGACTCCACAGCCTCTCTGGACAGCCTGGGCCAGGCTCTGCCACCCTCACAGTAAAGAAGTTTCTCCTCATGTTGAGGTGGAACCTCCTGGATTCCAGTGTGTGCCTGTTGCCACTTGTCCTGTCACTGGGCACCACTGACAAGAGTCTGGCCCCATCCTCCTGACACCCACCCTGCAGATATTTATGAACATTGATCAAATCCCTCTCAGGCTTCTCTTCTTAAGGTGAAACAGCCCCAGGGATCTCAGCTTTTCCTTCTAAGAGAGATGTTCCAGTCCTGTAGTCGTCCTTGTAGCCTCTGCTGGACTCTCTCCAGTAATTCCCTGTCTCTCTTGAACTGAGGAGCCCAGAAGTGGACACAGTACTACAGATGTGGCCGCACTAGGGCAGAGGATGCTCAAGAGCTGAGCCATATTAAAAAATACAAAGTAGCATTAATTTAGCAACAGCTGCTACACTAAAGTTATTTTCAAAGGGATAAGGAAGATTTGTGCCAAGGCCTGATATTTGCAAATGCTGATGTCACAACTCTCCTAGCACTAGGAACGTCTGTGATTTCTCCAATTCTGATGGAAGAAAATCAGTCTTTTTAAATTGCTACCTCCATTATCACAAGAATGTTGCAATTTCCAACTTGACAATGTCAGAACTCACCATAACCAGAAAGTACAATCTGAGTGTTCCCACTGTGTGAAGCTGTAAAGAGCTTGATGGTCAAAGAAAATAAAGGCTCTTTTGAATGCACACTCTTTTCAGTGTAGCCAGCAGGTCAAGGGAGGGGATTCTGCCCCTCTGCTCCATTCTGGGGAGACCCCCCCTGCAGTGCTGGGGCCAGCTCTGGAGTCCTCAGCACAGCAGAGCCATGGAGCTGGTGGAGCGGGGCCAGAGGAGGCCTCAGCAATGGTGGGAGGGCTGGAAGCCTCTGGTGGGAGGCCAGGCTGGGAGAGTTGGGCTTGTTCAGCCTGGAGAAGAGAAGGTTCTGGAGAGACCTTATTGTGACCTTTCAGCAATTAAAGGGTGCCTAAAAGAAAGATGGGGACAGACTTTTTTTAGCAGGGTCTTTTGTGACAGGACAAGGGGTGATGGTTTTAAACTAAAAGAGGGGAGATTTAGACTAGATGTAAGGAAGAAATTTTTTCTGGTGAGGGTGGTGAGATCCTGGTCTGGGTTGCCCAAAGAGGTGGTGGATGCCAACCCTGGAACTACTCCAGGTAAGGCTGAACAGGGCTCCAAGCAACCTGCTCTAGTTGCAGATGTCCCAGCTCCCTGCGGGGGGGTTGGAACTAGATGACCTTAAATGGTCCCCTCTAGCCCAAAGCATTCTATGATTCTGTGAAATTATCTAGACTCTCTGTCATTTTGAAAACTTTTTGGGTTTTTTTAGCCTATTCATTTCCATAGTGAACAACTAATGCCAAATGCCTTTGGTTTGGTTGTTGAAGGCTAAAATGTCATCCCTAAATCATCTCCTGACTATTGTGGTCCATGTGGGATAGGAACGCTGTTCCTAGGCACAGTAAAATTGTTGCCATGTGAATGGCAAGTTCAGCTTTACCCATTAATCAACTTCCAGGTTTGTCAGAGCCAGTAATGGGACTGGAATTTTTAGGAGCTGTTACAAGGGGAACTGTCCAAGAGGTTTTATGGGATTCTCATCTTTCAGACCTGTGCAGTTCACATTCCAAAATGCTCCAAAACTTTTGTGTGTGGTAACTGGATCTCAGTGAGGAGCTCCTGCCAGGCACTTGGCAAGCCAAGGTTTTGGCACCTGTAGCCAAGGTAGTAGCCTAGAGCTGATTGCAGGGACTTTGCTCCCTCTTGATCATGTCCTGGTACTTCTACAGAACACATTGCGTGTCTGTGTGAACTCTTTGGTCTGAATTAATCTTAGTTTGATGCTTAGGATGGGCAGTAAGTACCACTCCTGTCTTCCAAGCCTTTTAACTAGCTGGTGCTAAGGACCAGGACCTGTCCTTAGCCTAAGGACCCACCTGAATGGTCGGTTTGTATTATTCTGATAAAAGCTGTGAAAGTAAGGTTTTAAAAACACTTGATTTTTTTAATCTTTTTTTTTTTTTAATTAGTGTCTTGTGTAAATAGACAAGGAGTTATGCTGCATCAGTGCTGGTATCATGGCAATGCTGGCACACACTGATTTTAAAGGAGTTGCCTTTGTGTTCGACATCAGTGATACAAGAGAAAACAAGTCCTTTGTTCACAGCTGAAATCAACTACTTCCAGGTTCTTGTTTTCCTTGACTTGCACAGGTGTGATGTCTGTGCTCCACCAGTGATCTCTACAGTGACACAAAGTTAGGAAGGTGGTGGTTAGTAGAGCTCTGTTCCTGGTTTTGCCTCTAACATGCTGTATGTGATTGTCTGAGGTTTGCTTTACAGAATCACAGAGTAGCAGGATTTGAAAGGGATCTCTGAAGATCATCTAGTCCAACTCCCATGCTAAAGCAGGTTCACCTAGGGTAGATCACACAGGAATATGTCCAGATGGATTTTGAGTAACTCCAGAGATGGAGATTCCAAAACCTCTCTGAGCAGCCTGTTCACTGCTCCATTACCCTCACAGTAAAGAAGTATTATGTTGAGGTTGAACCTCCTGTTTACCAGTTTGTGACCATTGCCCTTCTCCTGTCACTGAACATCACTGAGAAGAGACTGGCCCCATCCTCCTGATATCTTCCCTTTAGATATATATAAATATTGATCAGATCCCCCCTCAGGCTCCTCTAGGCTAAACAGCCCCAGCTCTATCAGCCTTTCCTTGTATGATAAACGCTCCAGTCCCCTAATGATAAATGCTCCAGTCCCCTAATGATCTTAGTGTCCTTGTTTTGGACTCTTTACGGTAGTTCCTTGTCCATCTTGAACTGGGGAGCCCAGAAATGGACATAATTCTCCCCATGAGACCTCACCAGGGCAGAGTAGAGGGACAGGAGAACTTCCCTCAACCCGCTGGTCACACATTGTTTGATGTACCCATGCACTGAAAATTGGGTTGCAGCTGGTTTAAAAGCCTGCAGAGAAACCCAGAGAATAGAGACTTGCTCTTCATCCAGCTTTCCTGCTTTTAAGGGCCTCTGCTGGATCTGTGAACTATTACACGAATGGGTAGTTCTCCAGGTACCTAGAACATGACCAAGCCAGGGTAGACCCTGTCTCTTAAAATGAATTTGACTTTGATATCTCAGAAGATGTGAGTTGGGACTGACATTTTCATGGTGGTTGGGTGTTTCTAAGGCCTCTCTCCCATGCCTTGTGTGACTTGTCATCTAACACACTCGATTTAGCACTCCACACTTCTCTTAGTGGAGAATACTGAGAGAATGTCCTCTGCCTAACGACCATCTTTCAAAACACAGGAAGAAACTGAAGTATTGAGGCCATAGGGATGAATTTGATCCAAACTGCCCAGTTCTGGAGCCCCAAATGCAAGAGGGACATAGACCTGTTGGAGCAAATCCAGATGAGAGCCACAAATATGGCCTGAGAGGTGGAACACCTCTGCTGTGAGGTCAGGCTGAGAGAGTTGTGGTTGTCCAGTGGGGAGAAGAGAAGGCTCTGAAGAGACCTTATTGCAGCCTTCCAGTATCTGGAGGGGCCTACAAGAAAGCTGGAGAGGGACTTTTTACAAGGGCTTGTGGTGATAAGACAAAGGTTGATGGCTTCAAACTGGAAGAGCTTAAAATTTCTAATTTAGATTAGAAATTAGGAAGAAGTTTTTCACTCTGAGAGTATTGAGTCACTGGCACAGGTTTGCCCAGGGAGGTTGTAGGTGCACTGGAAGTGTTGAAGATCAGGATGGGGCTTTGAGCAACCAGGTCTAGTGGGAGGTGTCCCTGCCCATGGGAGGGGGGTTGGAACTAGATGATCTTTAAGGTCCTTTCCACCCCAAACTGTTTTATGATTGTATGATAAAAATATATAAATCCTGGAGGAGGTGAGAAGAAAGGGGAATGGTGTGGAGATACAGTTGAAAAAAGCCCATAGTAACGGCATAAATCTGATTTCTTTATGAAACATGGAGAAAGAAGCAGAAATACTAAATAGTGATCTGTAAATCTTGCTAGCATTTAGTTACTCCTTCATCCTTGTCCATGTAAGGCAGAAGTTGTCTAAAAGAGAACATGTGCTGTCCTGGTTGGGGGCTCACAGCTGAGTTATGATGTGTGGTGCTTGATGCCATCCTTGAAGTTGATGTTTGATATCTTTAACTAACTTCAGTGTTTTGTCTGTTCCAGGATAATGGTTATGTGCATATTCACACCCCCATCATTACATCAAATGACTGTGAAGGTGCTGGGGAGCTATTTCAAATTGAGGTAAGTTGGGTTGCATAAAGTTTGTTTTGATTTTTGCTTTCAGAGCAGTTCTGGAGTCATTGAAGGTTAGAAGAAATGTTTGTCTTTACAAAACCTTTCCTTCATGTACTTCTGTGATTATTTTTTTAATATAGCAGTCCACTTCAACTAATAATTTAGAATTAAACAGATGAATTAGGTTTTATTGCTATTCTGTGCATTAATCAGCACCTTCTGTACTGTTGAGGTTTTTCTATGCTTGGTGCTGTGGAAAAGTTTGCAAAGAACAACAGAGGGAAGTGGAACATCTTGGTAAACAGAAAGATGTGATCACATGAGCCCAAGAGATGGGATGGGACACTCAGGACAGTCTACAATATTTTTTAGCTTTGAAATGAAGAATGTAATTCACTATGAGAGTCAGCAATATCTAAAACTCCTTTTAACCTGTGTACATATTCCCTCCCTACAAGCTACTTCTGTTGTATGTCAGAATTCTCCCCCAAGAGAGTCTCCTCATCCATCCACCGATTGACTGCCACAGTCTGTCAGTATACAAATGTCTTAGAGTCATAGAATCATTAAGGTTGGAAAAGACCTTTAAGATCATCGAGTCCAACTGTCCACCCAACACTACCATGACCACTAGACCATGTCGCAAAGTGCCACGTCTACACGTTCTTTGAACACTCCAGGGATGGTGACTCCACCACTTCCCTGAACAACCTATTCCAGTGCTCGACCACTCTTTCAGTAAATTAAGTTTTTCCTAATATCCAACCTAAATCTCTCCTGGCACAACTTGAGCTCGCTTCCTTTTGTCCTATTGCTAGTTAGAGAGCCCAACACCCACCTCACAACAATCTTCTTTCAGGGAGTTGTAGAGAGCAAGAAGGTCTCCCCTCAGCCTTCTCTTCTCCAGACTAAACAATCCCAGTTCCCTCAGTCTCGAGTCAAAACCTCCTATGAAACTTAAATACAGTTATAACCACTAAGGTCTCCTCCACAGATTTCTGATGATTCCTCACCCCCACATCCATGAATCGTAAGAAATTCCATCTGCTTTTTGTGTTTCTATATTTGAATTTCACTTTTCTGTCTCAAACAATTGCATCCGTTGCCACTTTATGCTCATTGGCTCCAGCCTTGCTGGTGAATCATCCGTAAGCAAAAGAAAAATTGTTGAGGTAGTGGTTGTTTGCTGCAGGGTCTTCCATGCTCTGCACAGTCTCGTGACCAAAAGCCTCCACGTACTGATTCTTCAGGATCTCAGGGTCTAACCTGTGCTACTGGTGATTCCCTTCCAGAGCAGTACATGTGGCTCTGCTTTTTCCTTGCTGGGACAATAGAGTTGATTAGCTAAATGAAATCGTTCCTGTTTGATTGAGATTCCTTAGTGCTACCAAAGGTTCGTTCCAGGCTGGTGCATGCAAATTAAGATGTGAAAACAAGTGGCACTTAATGATGAGAGCATTGTACAGTTTGCAGCTGTACAGTGTGTTACAGCTCTGGGACAAATTGTAGCCACTTGAGAGCTGCCGAGGACACAGGACGATGGCGTAGGTGGCTGGTGGGAAGAGAAGCACTGCTGCAAATGTTGATTGAGGTGCTAAAATGCCAGTCTGAAACTTGTATAAACTGGAGCCTGGCTAAATGCATAGTTCAAGGCAAATCTCTCTCTCTCTCTCCACTTATTTAGGTGTAAGTAATACCTGTTGTGGAGAAATGTCGTGACAACTGTGCTTGAAAGGTGTAAGTGACAAATTGGGTCCCATTAAATGGCCTGTGCCACAAAGAAAGCTTCAGAAATCCACTTGCTGCTGGGAAGTGGGAAGTTCTCCTTCATTTCCTGTTTCTTCTTTGAGCATCGCTTCATTGTCTGGCCTGATTTAGGACTTGGTGGTGTCTCTCCAAAGCTCTGTTCAGAGTTGGCCTTGGCCTGCAGAGATCCAGGATCACTTGCTCTCCTGCTGTGACCACTTCACTGGACCAGTGACACTGTTTCTTGACAGTGGAAATCTGGGGGAGAGTAAGCCTGCCTTGGACCACGCATGTGAGGTTGTTAGATGTGAAAATAAGAGTGACAGAAAAGTGTCAGACATAAAAATAAGGGTGACAGAAGACTGTGAGACATAAAAATGAGGGTGTGGTATTGGCAGCAAAGCCCAAAATCTCTACATGCTTTTAATCAGCCATTGAGACATTCCCTGTCTGCTCTATTCAGTCAGATTTTAAACTAGCCTTTAATTCACTGCTTGCATAGGCCAGGGGAGAAAATAAATTCCTGTTCCTCTCATATTTGAGCAGTAGCCAAGAATTATGGTGATGGGAATCAGTGAAAGCAACCTGCAAATTAGATTCTTCAATTTAAAAAATGTTTAAATCCTGTACTTAATTTCAAGACCTATCTTCCAGTTGCAACCAGAACATAAATTGGTGTCTTGTTGCTCCTGAATTTGTAGTAGTTACAGTGCACCTGCTGCTGGGGTTTTCCACCATTTTTTCTTTTTTTTTAAGCTCCCTAGGGTGTATAAAACTGATAATCTCCTCAGTTTAGCTGTCCTGCTTCAGGTAGAATATGTTGAAAACTGGTTGAGTAGCCTTTAGGACCCAAGTGGAGGCTGCTTCTGCACCCACTGTGAACCATTGCCTTTTAATAGCTGTCCTCTCCTGACTGGCCCAATTTTAATCCTCTGACTAATGTCTGATGGCTGCTCAGGCCCCTGCATTCTTTGGAAATGTGGAAAGTGAAGAGAGCAGGATTCTGGTTTTACATGAGGCTTGAAGAGGTGGAGAAAAAAGCATCTTGAGTTAGAAAGAACAGCCTTTTTGAAGGCATGATCTTTGATTTCTAGACCTCTTAATCCTGTAGGATTTGTGTCTGTTTATATGTTCAGCTTCCTCATTATCTTTGTTTGCTTTTGGGTGCACTGATTAGTCTGCATGTAGCTTGGGCTGAGATGTTCTCATACTAGGAGTTGGGGTGGGGGAGAATCCCTTCCCTCTCTGCTGGGCAAATCAGGTCAGCCAAATATTTTTAAATTAAAGTATCATGACAGTGAAAAGATGGTGATAAGCAGAGGAGATGTTTAAAAATGAATAAATCACAAGATGGTAAGAACTTCAGAGAAATCTTTTGCAATTGAGGCTTTCTGCACCTGAGAAGTGTAGGTTTGAGAAGTTTGAGGAGTGACTTCCAGAAGTGTGAAAAGAGCCAGGCAGACCCTAACCCACGTGGAGAACATCAGCTTGTGGATTTCTGCACCTTTGGTGGTGTCTGCCTGTGGTGGAACCCTGGAGGGAGGAAGCATCTCGCTTGTGCTGTCTTCTTTAAAGTAAATTTACTGAAAACACCAAAAGAGCTTTGAATATTGAAAGCTAAGGTGTAGTAGAATGCAAAGTAGGACAAGGTAATTCTTGAAATAGGGGGAACACAGCTCAGCAGGGTGGGACAGCCCTTTTGATTTTTTAATTTAATCTGAGAATAAGTCTTCTGTAGCAGCACAAGCAGATCTTCTCCTTGCTCTTTATTTTTTTTCTTCTGAAGTCTAAAATTCTTAGGAGCTTTGTATGTCACAAGAAGCTTTACCCAGCCCCCTTCTGGGGCTGCTTCCTAGGAAATCTGCCTCTCTCTTGTCTTTGTGACCCGGCTGCGTGTCTGCTCCTTGCTATTTTCAGTAGCCTCCCACTCTGTCTGCAATGTTGAAGGCTCCCTGCTTTCTGGGTCTCTTGCTCTGTCTTTTGCACTTTGCTCCCTGGAAAGTTTCCTTGTTTGACTGTCCTCAGCTGCTGCGGAGAAGGTGGAGGCTCCTCTATGCTCTGGAAGAGACTTTCTGGCCCAGAACACTCCATCCAGTGTGATGAGGCCCTGAACAGCCACTTGTCCTGCTGCCCAGCTGCAGTTTAAGAGAACTCAGCACAGCAGCTCTATTGGGTAGATTCAGATGAGACGTTAGGAAGAAGTTCTTCCCCAGGAGGGTGGTGAGACACTGGCACGGGTTGCCCAGAGAGGTGGTGGAAGCCCCATGCCTGGAAATTTTTAAGGCCAGGCTGGATGGGCCTTGAGCAACCTGGTCTAATGGGAGGTGTCCCTGGCCATGGGAGGGGCGTTGGAACTAGATGATCTTTAAGATCCCTTCCAACCCTTACAATTCTATGAATCTGTTGACATTCACAGCTCTTTAAAGTCAGCCTTGCATGTATTTAGTGTTGTCTGTGGCCTTACTCCTTCCTGGGGACCTTGCTGTACGTGTGAAGAGCACTGCACTCTACTTTTTGGCTCCAGCAGAGGTAGTATGTGCTCTGTGTCAGGCTTGTCTCTGCCCAGATGTGTCTAGGTGGTGTTTGACTGAAATCAGGGTCTGGATCAGGCTACTTCATTATTTGAAAGGATACTTAACTGTAAACCTGAAAAATCATAGAATCATTAAGGTTGGAATAGACCTCTAAGATCATCAAGTCCAACCATCAACCCAACACTACCATGAGCACTAAACCATGTTCTAAAGTGCTATGTCTACATGGGGGTTTTTTAACACTTCCAGGGATGGTGACCACACCACTGCCCTGGGCAGCCTGTTCCAGGGCTTACCCACTCTTTCTGTGAAGAAACTTTTCCTAATATCCAACCTGAACCTCCCCTGGTGCAACTTGAGCCCATTTTCTCTACTCCTATCTCTTGTCTCTTCTCTCAAGTAACAACACCCACCTCATACACCCTCCTTTCAGGTAGTTGTAAAGAGCAAGAACCATCCAGGTATTGTTTTTCTCTAAAATATGTCCAGAGGATCGTATGGTGTTTGGCTTCTGTGTTGGGTTTTTTTTGGCCACCCACTCACAGGAGCGAATGTAAAAGTTTCTAGGTCCCTGAAGGGTGCAAGTTCATGGCTGTTCCTGCTGTGGTGCCAGAAATAGGAGCTTGCTGCTAAAGATGCAGAAACTTCCTCCTGCTGTTCCTTTGGTACTACTGAAAAACGGCCTTGTCAGCACCAAGGAGGGCTGGGATCTGTTTGGGACTGTCACAGCCAAATACAGTATTAGTGTCTGTCAGGTGTTCTCCCCTTTAGAGATGTGTCAGTCTGGGAGGCACCCAGTCCCTGGGAGACTGGGACTTTGGAGAGGTGCTCAGCAGGGATCAGGGAAGCTGGGACTGAGCTGAGGGAGGGCTTGTTCTTGCATTTTCATAGGATCATTTAGGTTGGAAAAGACCTTTAAGATCATTGTGTCCAGCCATTAACCTGTCAAGTCTGCTGCTAAGCAGTGTTCCTCAGCACCACATCTACAGGACTTCTAAACACCTCCAGAGGTGGTGACTCCACCACTTCCCTGGGCGGCCTGTTCCAGGACATGACAACTCTTGTGGTGAAGATGTTTTTCCTAATACCCAATGAAAACCTCCCCTGGTGCAACTTGAGACCGTTTCCTCTTGTCCTATCACTTGTTACTGGGGAGAACAGACTGGCACCCACCTCCTTTCAGGGAGTTGTAGAAAATGATAAGATCTACCCTGAGATCTCTCCCAGTTTCTGCTCATTTCTACCTGGTTCATCTCTGCCTGTAATTCCAGTCCATATTTATGAGATGTTTGTCCCAGCAGAACCCCCTCCTATTGCCCAATACAAGTCCAGCTGATAAGAATTAAGACTGGAATTGCAAGGAGGACTTCTTGGAAATTAGGAATTTTGCAGTAGTTGTCTAAAAAGGAAAATTCAGTATTGTTTATGATGGGGCATCACAGAGAGCAGGTCCAGATTTAAGATGTGGTGCTGTGGAGCTGCAGCAGCACAGTGATGTGGGGCTAGAGCCACAGCAGTGATTTTTATGAGCTTTTCCAGTCTTCTCTGATCCCTTTGTGCATTTGTCTTGCACAAAGTGAAAGACACAATCGAGTGGTTTGTACTCTCCTGAAGCTAACTGCCTCCAGTAAAAGCTAATACAAGACCGACATCAAAGGGAATCATTTTAAATTAAACCATTAGACATTTGAGATGGAAACAAAACAGGTACTAAATCCAGTTGTTCTCGTATTTAGAATGAGAATAAGAAGCCTTTGATGTTGACGTCGAATCCTGGTATGTTTATAAAGGACGTTTACTTGGAGACACCAAGATGGTTCATGCAGATTCCCCCTCCCTCTTCCCTCCTTGTGATTCAGGTAGTTTTCAACTGGGGAAGGGAGAGGACTTGAAAGGAAGCACATTATTCTCCCCATATCTTTTATCAAGCAGGTATTTTGGGGTTGGGAAGTGCAAGAACAGCCCCATCTCATTGAAATAAAAGTTGTGTCTTCATTTTGCTCATCACGGACATGAAAAACAATCTCTCTGTGTCAGGCATCACCTGCTGTTTATTATTGGTCTTCTACCAGTGGCTGTGGTTGTTTATTATAAAGAAACAAGCTTCACCTGAAAGGCTGAATATAGATCTGAGGCACAGGCATTTGAAAGCGTTGGTCTGATGCTGTGGGTGAACATTGAAAGTGGACTAACCAGTGGGTTAGTCCATGTTTGTACTCATGAAATGTCACGTGGCTAATTATGGGATACTCCCTGTCTGAAGGGGTCCCTTCTGAAGGAAGAGGGAAGCATTTTGTTTTCCCTGCGTAGCACATGGATTGACTCTTGCACGTGTTCAGTAAGGTTTGTGTCTCAAAATGAGTGAGACGAAGTAGGCAGCAGGCAATCAGATGGAGATGAGGGAGTAAAATTTTATCTATCTATTGCCATGGTCCCTCCACCTTCTGTTGGAAGCTGTCCAGGAGCTGCTCTTAGTGCAGACATCTCAGGAGCTCTTGGTGGCCTCTCAGACTGGCTGCAGGTTTCTGTAGCTCCAGTTGAGCTGTAGACTTTCTCACACTCTTCCTCCAGTCGTTTACTGTTGTGTCTTTTTCCCCTGTGCCTCCCTGAGATTACATCTGATTTGGAGAACGAAAAATGACACCAAGTCATTATAAATAAACCAAACCCCAGCTCCTGGAGACAGCTGTGTCCTGTTTGTGGATTTGGGGGGGGGGAGTGTTGAGATTTCATAGCTGATTTCTTCTGGTTTTTTCCTGCTTCCAGTCTGTCTCTTTCTTGTTGTTTAGAAGTTGCATCCTACAGGATTAGGTGGGATTTTGCACTGGTGGAACAAGGAATGTAGTTGAACTAAGCTTGCAAGTAGGAGAAGCAGGAGTGGTGTGTGGCTCTTCTCTTTGGTGTTCTGGCCGTGGCTCTGGGGCTGTGCTATGGGGATGTTTGCATGTTTATTAATATCCTTATTGTTTTTGAGCAAATCCTCTGGATTTATTTGAAGAAAACAATAGGGGCCTGCTTCTGCATCCTTGAGGTTTGTTGTTTGGGTTTTTGAGAACTGCAAAACCTGTGAAACAAAGGAAGGGAGTCCTGGGGTTACAGCCACAAATTGTCCTATTTTCATTGATCTTTGCAGAACAAGGAGCTTGCTCTTTTCTTCAGTGTGATGCCGTGAAGAGATAAAACTGCCTTGTGATCTGAGGGCTTTGGCAGCCTCTGTTTTATCTTTGTGGTGAACAGCAGAGATTTTTCGAGAACAAAAGCAACACCTTCCGACTCATTGAGGAGAAAAGTGGCAGGTTGTAGAATATCAAAGGCTGGCAAACAAGCCTGAGCTAGCAACCTCCCTGTGACAAGGCAAGTTGAGGAGCAGGGTGGCTGGAGACAGTGGCACACTTAGCATAACTCCTAGGAACTATACTTTGAAAAGTGGGTATTTCAGACTTATCTAGAAGAAAATATTTATTTGGAAGTAAATGTAGAGCAACCAAACCTCAATTTAGATCCTAAGTTTCTTTCTATCTTTCTCCTGAACCTTTGGCTCCTCCAGAGTTTAGGGGTGACGTTGAAATATAGAAAATGCTGGAACAAAAATCTCACTTATCTTCATGGGTTTTTGAAAGTAATGGAGCTGTGACCTCTAGAGATGATCTACTCCATCTCACCGTGCTCAGACAGGATCAGCTAGAGCAAGTTGCCTAGGCCTCTATCCTGCTGAGTTTTGAATATCTCCCCAGATGGAGACTTCACATCCTCCCTGGGTGACCTGTTCTGGTGCTTTACCACCCGCACAGTAAAGAAAAAAGTTTATTCTTGTTTTCAGATGAAATTTTGTGTCTTTTTTAAAGTTTGTGCCTATTGCCTCTTGTCCTCTCAGTCAGCACTGCTGACATGAGTCTGTTTCCTTCTTCATTCCCTTCCACCAGGTCTTTATACACAGAGATAAGATCCTTCCTGAGCCTTCTCTTTCCACGCTGAATTGTCCCAGCTTTCTCAGCCTCTCCTCATGTGAAAGGTGCTCCAATCCACAATCATCTTTGTGGCCATTTGCTGTACTCACTCCAGTATGGCCATGTCTCTCTTGTACTGGGGAAAGGAGCACTTCACCCAGAGATCTTGATGAGCCACCAGTGCTGTGTGGTGGGGAGGGATCCCCTCTCTTTTGTCTGGCTGGCAACGCTCTGCCTAACGCAGCCCAAGAGGCTGGTGACCTACTTTGCCATGAGGACTCCTTGCTGTCTTAAGGAGAAGAAAGGAAGAAATTCTTCACCCTGAGGGTGGTGAGAAACTGGCACAGGTTGCCCAGGGAGGTTGTAGATGCCCCGTTCAAGGCCAGGTTCCATGAGGCTTTGAGCAACCTGGTCTCGTGGGAGGTGTCCCTGCCCATGGTGAGCGTGGAACAAGATGATCTTTAAGGTCCTTTCCAATCCAAACCATTCCATGATTCTATGATATGATTACGGTCAGCTTGGTGTGTGCTGGGGAAATGGTGAAGCACAGTCCTTGTGCCTAAATGACTTTTAAAATGCTCGACACGGAGGTCTCCTAATTTTTCTTTTGTGCTGTAAATTAAAAACCAAAAATATATCATCACTTTAATGAGACTCTCTTTGAGCATTTTTCATAATGAAACATTGAAGCTGCCAAATTGTCCATTACATGTGGTTTTTCATACTTAAATTACCTGCTAACCTGAAAAATAAAATAAAAGCTAAAATAAAACAGTTTATTTTTCAGTGCCTATATAATGTGTACATTGTGATGGTTCAATTCTATGTTGTTTCAGTTCTGGCATTTTTGGGGGACTGAATAACAAGTCTTCAGAGAATATTTTATTCCCTTTTTTTTTAATTCCTTCTCTGATTACTGCTTGTCTTTTTGCAATGGAAACAAATTTATTTGCCCATAGAAAGGAAATAGCACTGGCTTTCAAAGTCAGTGCACCTGACAGGGAAAATACTCCTCCATTTTCTTATCAGACTTGAAATTGAATTTGGAGGGCAGTGCTGTGTGAAGCTTCAAACTTCCAGCAACAAAGATTCTTCCCTTCCCCCCTCACTGTTCCTCTTGGTAGGAAAGAGTGAAAATCAATACCTATGTTTGGAGACCAAGTTGATGGGCTGGCATCTTTCTTTCATATGTTGCTGAGCATAATGTTCTTCAGCAGATGTTCCAGACAGATTTTCACTTTCTATGACTGCATTTCCTAGAAACATGTGGTATGGTTTCTCCACCTGGTCCTAAACTCCTGGGTAGACAGAGCCCTTGGCTATGTATGTGTTAATTTACTGAGGAGCCAAAAATCAGAGGCCACTCTAGGAAAGATGCATTTCTATCACTCTTGTTCTCAGATTTTTGCTTTTAAAATAATAGAATGGTTTGGATTGGAAGGAACCTCAAAGATCATCTAGTTCTTACCCCCCTGCCATGGACAGGGACACTTCCCACTAGACCAGGTGCTCAAAGCCCCATCCAACCTGGCCTTGAACAGTACCAGGGATGGAGCATCCACAGCTTCCCTGGACGCCTTGTGCCAGTGTCTCACCACACTCTGAGTGAAGAATTTCCTCCTAATTTCCAATCTAAGTCTCCCCCCTTCCATTTTCAAACCATTACCCCTCATCCTATCACTACAGGCCTCTGTAAAAAGTCCCTCCCCAGCTTTCTTGTGGTCCCCCTTCAAAATGGTGAACATTCCTGATATTTTATTACACATTTTGTTACCTTCTTCCTTTCTACAGTATCATCCTTAATTCAACTCATGGATGTTTAGACATAAGCTACACAGTTCTTTTCTTTGAGTAAAATTTATTGCTCCTGGCATACTCACATAAAAGGCAAGAGCCTTTAGTAGTCTGAGCATAGATGGAGAGCATTGTATTATTATTAGCCACTGTTGGATTCCATCACAGCAATGTTTGGGTTGAGTCTCATGGAATTTCGTAAGAGGAAAAAAGGAAGATAAAGCAGGAGCATTGTGCTTCTTATTCAGATACCAGGAGTCTGACTTCTTGCTCATTTTTTGACTTCCAGACACCAAATGAGGCACAGGAATCTGCAGGAAAGACCCATTTCTTCAATGTGCCTGCCTTCCTGACAGTTTCTGGCCAGCTCCATTTGGAAGTGATGGCGGGGTGAGCAAAATGAGATCTTTGGGGTCTGTTCGGTTGATAATTTTGCCCTGTTGGTATCTGTGTTTGCCAGAAACAATGAATTGAGTGTCAGTGGCAATGTGAGAGGCCAGTGTAGGCAGGGGAAGATTAGACTGTTTTTTAATTCTGGTCTACAATGTGGTTTTAAATACTTCGAGTCTCCTTCCAAGTACTTAAGAAAGGAAATACTTGAGTCTCCTTCCAAGGGAGGGAGATTGGGAATATTGGATGGAGACATAATCTTTATGGGAATGACTGTAGGTTTGTTGCTAATAACTGTAATACCTTAAGTGTCTTTTTGTTGTCCACATCTGACACATCTCAGCAAGAAAGTCTTCATTTTAGCTACCATGTTTCTTTCCTCTTTTCTCCCTCTTTTCCAAGCTTCATTTCTCTGTCTCCATCAGTCTTCCTGTTGTGTTTCTTCCTTCTGCCAATTCTCATTTCTTCTGTTGCATGGTTTTCACACTTGGTGTTTTATCATAGAATAGAATCATAGAATGGTTTGGGTTGGAAGGGACCTTTCAAGTTCATCTAGTCCAACCGCCCTGCGGGAAGCAGGGACATCTGCAACTAGAGCAGGTTGCTCAGAGACCCGGCCAACCTCACCTGCAATGGTTCCAGGGATGGGGCATGGACCACCTCTCTGAGCAACCCAGGCCAGGGTATCACCACCCACATCATAAAATATTTCTTCCTTAAATCTATTTTTTTTTCATTCCAGCCATTAAAGTAATCACAGTCAAATAGTTAATACTGACCTTGATTTGAATTAAATTATCCTTAAGCTTTTAATGCTAATATTTCACTGAGATTGTTAGGGGTGAAAGTGTCAGTCTGTCAGAGAGGCGATTCCCTTTGACTAAGGGATTTTTGTCCTCATCTACACTGAATTTTCCCAATAAATTAACTAAATTAGAACATTAAATAGAATGAGTCATATCAGCACAATCCCTGATGTTGCAATGTGGGTTTTCCTCAGACATGGTTCTTCAGCCAAATCACTGCTTGCCAGCTGCCAGAGCCTGTCAGAGACCAGCTCTCAGGCAGGTAGAACTGCAGATGTTTGCCACTGGCCAAGGGGGTTCATCCTGCACTTACAGTGACTTTAAAATCACTTTTGAAATGATATAAGTTACTCTCCGATGCAAATCTCCTGAAGATGAGAGAGATAAAGTCCTAGCTGCAGAAAATGTGAACTTGGAAGATCTACCTTTTTATGTGGAGGTTGTGACAAGTGTTTCTAATAGTATCTGCTGTCCATGTTGTCCAGTGTTGAGAACCAATTTTTATTTTTTTTTTATTTAATCACTGTTGCACAGTTTAATTGACCGCTGCTAAATAGCTGCAGTGAAATTGTTCAAAGGTCAAGTTTTGCATATAAATCAAGAGGTATAAATTTCTTCAGAAAGCTGTGTTCTGCCTGGCTTGTTCTCTCTAAGAGATGCTGTCTCTTCTCAGACCACCTAGACTCAAGTCAAAGGTTCTGGATGGACAGGATGTTTCTCCTGGTGTGCCCTGGCTGCTGTGACCAAAGCACAGGTCACTTGGCAGCCAAGGGCTGATGCGTCATCTCAGACATTAGCTGGGGAGAGTTAATGAGGAAAAGGTTTGTTTAACTGTAGGGGTGGTGGAGTTTCTGTGTCCCTGGAAGAAGATGAGATGACACACGTTTGGACGTGTTGGACTTAATTGACTGTTAGGCCTTGTGACCTTTATTGAAAGACATAATCCACAAATCAAATAAGTCCAAAGAAAAAGTATGGATTGTAATGATTAACTGGAAATACAATCTCCCTCTCTTACATCAGTCTGCTGGCTGTAAATAGCACACAGCCTGCTCTGGGGTGGAGCAGGAGGCTCAGCTGGGCAGATGCAAGACCTATCTGCTAAATGTTTTTTCCATTGATACCCCTCAGGTGCACCTCGCTCTCTAAGGATGGGTAAAAAAAAAAAATCAATGCTCTGCAGCATGTGGTACATTACGTTACAGCTTCATATTCCCATCTTACAGCAGCCTGGTGTTCTTGCAGGCATTTTAAATGGGTCTGGTACCATCTAATTTTAGCTCAGCTGTGTTTATTCATAATGGGGTGTAGCTGTTCTGTGAACCTGCTCCTTTTATTTGTATTTGATTTAAGCACACTGATTTTTTTGAGGCCCACAGCTCAAGTGGTATTGGATCCCTTCGGTCTTCAAAAATAGATCAAGCTGTTCTAGATGCTGAAGAACCTTAGTGATGCTGTGGAACCCTTTAGATACTGTGAAGGTTTTATCTGTGGTTATCAAGTTGGGTCTTACTCTGTGAATGGGACTCCTACATGACCAAAGATTATAAGTGCATAATAATAGCCAGGGCTGCTTAGCAAATGCATGTGTTGTGATGATGCTTTCAGAGTAGTAAAGACTGGGAGTCCTTCTCCCCCCAAAATAGAAGTATTTTGGTCTTTCCAAAAGTAAAGCAGCCAAAACTCTTTTGAAGATTATTCTTTGTTTTAGCCAGGTGAATTTTTTTCATGCCCAGAAAAGGAACTGGTCTTCAAAAATTCCCTTTAGCTTAAATAAAATGTTGACTTGCAGTCTTGAGGCTTGAGACAACTGGTCCCTAATAATTTGTAGGAGGAGACCAAGGTAGAAATGCTTCGGAGACCCTTCCCCATCCAGTCTTGGCTCAACTAACTAATGACAGGACAAGAGGCAGTGGCCTCAAGTTGTGCCAGGGAAGGCTTAGATTGGACATTAGGAAGAAGTTCTTTACTGAAAGAGTGGTCAGGCACTGGAACAGGCTGCCCATGGAGGTGGTGGAGTCACCATCCCTGGAGGCGATCAAAAACACAAGTAGATGTGGTGCTTCAGGACATGGTCTGGGGGTCAGGGAGAGGCTGGGCAACGGTTGGACTTGATGATGCTGGAGGTCTTTTCCAACCTAGATGATTCTATGATTCTATATCCTGTTGTGACTTGCTGTAGAATGTAGGTGGGCAGAGACAGCTCCTCCAGAAGTCCATTAGAAACTGGGTTGGAGCAGGATAGGTGTGAGAGTCAGGGAAGAATTAGTCCATGGAGTTTATGTAGTAGGGAACAGAAAGTCAGCCAGGCAGTCATGTCTGTGTGGAGTTAGCTGTCAGCTTTACAGAGCTCATGAGCAACCTCCAAGCTGTGGCTGGTAAAGCCTGGGCAGGGGAGGTATGGAGAAGACTTACCAAGTGTGTCTAGAACCAAGTCTTCTGCTGTCCTTGCTGAGAGTTCATCTGCAGCCCATGAGGTATCATCTGAGTACCCGTGTCTGTGCATTGTCCATTTTACAACAGGGCTGCTTGGTGATATTGCTGGTTACAGGAGAGAACATTTATAATTTGTGAGTTTGTAACATTTTTCTTTGAGGAGAAGTGAGATGAGGGATGTCCCTGCCTTTATTGGCTCTCTGCTGGGCTGTTACTGAAGGCAAGGTCAGAGAAGTTCATCCTGCCTCTCAGTATGACACAGCTGGCCTAGTTGGCACAACTTCTCATTTCATTGTGCTTCATCTTTGCAGTGAGGGCATCTAGGTTGACTGCTCAGGGTGTCTGAATCATTGTCAGCTGCTGTAAATCTGTGGGCTCTCTAAGGTCTCCAGAAAAGTCTTCATTCAATCTCCTCAGTCTCAGATGAGTCAGTACCCAGTGTGTGTGGCAGAAGCTTGTAGGACTTGTGTGTGTCCCGATAACTGGTTTTAAATGTCATTGGTTTGCTGTGAAGTCCTTGTGGTATTTTCTTGCTCTGTGAATCTCCAGTGATAACAAAGGCCCCTTTGGGGACCTAAACTAGGCTGGAGGGTCTGTGACAGCTGAAGATGATTCAGAGGCATATTGGAGACAGCCAAACCCCAATTGTTGCCAAGAAGTACAGCTCACTGGCTTTATTTACTGTTTTTCTCCTTTCACTGATCTGCAATTCTCACAGGCTCTACCTGCTCGTCTCCTTTCAGCTCCTTCTGCTAATAGTTTGGCAAGTTTAGTTTATTCTTTTGCACCAATTTTCCTTGCACCATGTTTCATCCCAGGCATTGTCCATTCTGCCTTTTGCATCATGAGCTTAACTAAAACAATTCTTTCTAAAAGCTCTGGGATCTATCCCCTCCCTAAATCACAGAATAAGTTATCTCCTTATTCGTTGCTTTCCCTAGTTTGGTTTCTTTTCTCTTATCAGGCCTTCAGTAGGCATGTCCTCTCTTGTTCATCTCATGTTCTCTTAAAGTTCCCTGCAAATAGGTAAAAGGCTCAGAGACAACCTAATAGCAGCCTGCTAGGACCTGTGCGGAAGCTATCAAGAAGACAAGACCACTCTTTGCAATGGTGACAGGAGGAAAAGAGACAGTGAAGATAAGCTGAAACAAGAGGAGTTCTAAGTAGATATAGGGAGAGGGGAAATCACGAAGAGATCAGTCAAGAATTGGGAAAGATTGCTGAGAGAGACTTTGTCCCTAGAGGTTTTCAAGATCCAGCTAGATAAGGCCTCGAGCAACCTGGTCTGGCCTTCTTATGTCCCTGCTTATTGTAGGGGAGTTGGACTAGATGATCTTTAGAGGTCCCTTCCAACCCAGTACATTCTATGATTCTTGCAGACCCTGATTTGAACAGGAGACTGGACCAGCAGCCTCCTGAGGTCCCTTCCAGCCAGAATTATTACGTCCCTCTAAGTTTATTCATAGAAACAGAATGTTTTGAGTTTGAAGGGAACTTAAAGTTCATCTAGTTCCAACCCCCCTGCCATGGGCAGGGACACCTCTCTCTAGACCAGGTTGCTCAAAGTCCCATCCAACCTAGTCTTGAACACATCCAGTGATGGAGCAACCACAACTTCTCTGGGCAACCTGTGCCAGTTCCTCACCGCCTTCATAGTGAAGAACTTCTTCCTAACTTCTAATCTAAATCTCCCTTTCTCCAGTTTAAAGCCATTGCCCCTTGTCCTATCACTACAAGCCCTTGTAAAAAGTCCCTCCCCAGCTTTCCTGTAGGCCCCCTTCAGATACTGGAAGGCTGCAGGAAAGTTTCCCTGGAGCCTTCTCTTCTCCAGGCTGAACAAGCCCAACTCTCTTAGCTTGTCTTCACAGCAGATGTGTTCCAGCCCTCTTGGCTTCATTCTCATTTTCCTCTCCAGCAGTCTCATCAACAAGACCATCTTGGTGAATTATCTCTCTAACTCACTTTCAGTTCAACATCTTCCCAGCACCTATGTTTTTTTTTGCTAACTTAAAATCTCAGCCTTTCATACTGACACCTGCCTGTTAGGTTTGATAGCTTCACATTTAGTTGAAACATAATTAACCTTATTCCCCTCTCCTCGATTTCTAAACCATCATGGATTTTGCTGCTGTTCTGCCTATTCCACATTTTTTCTACTGTTTTTTTGTCTCCTGGTTGCAGAGTCTTTAAAAAAAATCCTGGTCATTCAGATCATTTTAGCTGCATCTGCTCAAGTTTGTAGAGAGCTGAGCACCATGAATTTCCTGTTGATGTCAGAAGATCCTGAACTCACACTGATTTCACTTGTTAAAATGCCAGTGCTTCTCTGGAAGAGATGGAGAGAGATGGGTGTTGTTGGGTTGATGTTGAAGACACCGCAGAGCCGAGATGTGTTTGAGGCCACCTTCCATGGAAGAGGCTGCGTTTCCAGCAGTCTGGCAAACACAGCCTTAAAATTTGATGCCAGAATGACTTGCCAGCGATGGAACAGATTGCATTGTCTTGAAGCAAATATTTGCTTGACATTGTACAATTTTAAATACTTGTGAATGCAGCTGCAGGAATGATGTCCAGTTGTATAACATTCCCGTTCCTAAGAAGTAACAAAAATAAGTGTAATTATTTATCTTGGGTGCCTGAAAAAAAAATCTCTGACATTTCTTGCACAACATTTGAGTCTGACTCACGACGCAGACTCTTATAATTAGCACAGTAACTTCCATTAATTAGGCTGGCACTTAACTGGAGCTATAAAAAGCAGCCGTGACATGTCTGGTTTTAATCAATTACCACATGCTTTGGTCTGGTTCATGGCTGCTGCAGTGATTGTTAATGACCTGGTGTTACTGGGAAGCCAAATGCATGAGCTTCGTAGATACAACAGTGAGCCTCAGGTCGCTTGGCTGGTTGGAGCCTTATGTCCATATGGATATGGGTTTAAAATAAAGGGGGTAGATTTAGACTAGATCTAAGGAAGAAATTTTCTACACTGAGAGTGGTGAGACCCTGGCCCAGGTTGCCCACAAAGGTGATCGATACCCCATCCCTGGAACCATTGCAGGTGAGGTTGGCCAGGGCTCTGAGCAACCTGCTCTAGTTGCAGATGTCCCTGCTCAGTGCAGGGGGGTTGGACTAGGTGACCTTTAAAGGTCCCTTCCCACCCAATCTAGGATTCTATGATGTGCTCCTTGTCCTTTCTCCCTCTCCATCTTTTTGGGAGGTGAATCAGGAAATTCCCTTGCACGGAGCAGGGTGAGTGTGCTGAGGGCAGGGAGGTTAGACTAGATGATCTCTATCCCCTATCATTCTGTGACTCTGAGAGAGTAGCTGCAGCTCAGCCATGTCCATGGGGGGATATGAAGGGCTCCGCGCAGTCCCAGCAGTGTTTTTGGAAGATGTGCTCTTTATTTTATCTTCTGACTGTAAAAATCAAGTGCAGGTAGCAACAGCAGATCAGGTTTTACACTCATCTAGTGAAATGTGTAATCAGCTGAATTTCTTGGTCATCCTTTTACAAGTAAGTAAAGATAAACATTATGTTTCTGTCTTGAACCCAGTGCACGGTTCCTTTTCCTTCTCTGAACCTCTTATCATCCCTACCCAAAGCTGTAGTAGGTGCTATAGAATCCATGTCAGAAGATCCCAGACTCTGGGTTTGTGTCAGGCCTTGCAGCTCAGCTTCCTGCATGTGCCCAGACATGAGAGCTCCAGGGGATTAAGAAACTGCAGCTTTGTGAGTTACAATAGGGCTGTTAAAACTCTCTGCCCAAGTGTCCCCTGTACTGTAGTAGCCACATTCATGGTGGCCACATTCTGCAAACTTCTTGTACTTTATCACTGAGGCAGGCATGAATCATAGAATGGTTTGGGTTGAGACCTTAAAGATCACTTAGTTCCAACCCCACTGCCCTGGGCAGGGGCACCTCCCACTAGACCAGGTTGCTCAAAACTCCATCCCACCTGGTCTTGAACACTTCTAGGGATGGGACATCCACAACTTCCCTGGGCAACTTGTGCCAGTGTCTCACCACCCTCACAGGAAAGAATTTTTTCCTAATACCGAGTCTAAATCTACCATCTTTCAGTTTCAAACCATTACCCCTCATTTTATCACTACCCTCCCTGATAATGAGTCCATATGAAAATAAATAAATGTAAAAAAAAGAAATCCTCTTCATAGCTCTTTAAAAGCAGTTTCTGCAGAACATGTTTTTTTTCCACTCTGAAAGCAAAAATATTTAAACCTATCCCCCCCCCCATGTTGGTGATGTATTTTTATGGCTTACAGTAGGAGTCACTGGGATGATTATGTTTTGAAAAACATCTTTGTTCTCTGTTTTGTTTAAATCTTTGAAACATTTTCTATCCCTCCTTTGTAGAAGATCTCAGTTAGCCAGGGCATGGGAAATGGTTATTTGAATAAATGCTGAACTACTCCAGTGGCTTTCATCAGCCCAGCTTGAGTTATCATTGCTAATCGGTTGTTTTATTGACTTTAATTAGAAATAATAATATCAAAACTAGGACAAAACAAGACTCCACTGAGAATAAAGTGTCATGTAAAAGGGCGTAGGACTTGGGCTAATGAGATCTCTGAGCCTGGAGCAGAAGACACGGTGTGACTCTGAGTGACTCTGTTGCCTTTGTCTCCATTTCCTCCCATTCTCCTGCCATCTGCAAACTAACAATGCAGTGTCTAGGTGTGCTGTGAGCCTTAATAAAACGTGGGGTGCTTTGCCAGATATTTAGGGTATATGGGTCACGTTGTTAATTACTCAAGTGTGCCTGGGCCCTTTTCAAGCAGAGATGGATGACCTGGGGAGGAACCTTGTCCCGTTGTCATCTTTTCTTGGGGCTGAAGCCAGAGCAGAGGACGTGGCAGGAGGAGAACTGGTCCTGGAGCATGGCCGGAGGATTCTGCTGGGCACACGACCTCACAGGCATGGTAGGACCCTGCTTGGGAGGCTGCAGAGAGGAAAACTGCTGCGTTGCTTCAGTCTGGCTGAGGGGGAAGTTGGCACTTCCCAGTCCCTGTCTGGGAACTTAGACAGCATTTTTTTTTTCTTTTAATTTATGTATTTATTTTTGGCTGGTTACAAAAGGAAGTAGAGTCGCATCTCGTCGCAGCATGAATTGAAACCTTAGCACTCAGCACACCAGCACTGCTGCTGCTGCCACAGCCCAAGCCTCGTGTGCTGCTGTAAAAGCTCTTGTCAAGAGGCAGCTTTTCTCATTGTGCATCCTCAGAAGTGGTGTGTTCTATGAGGAATCTTTTCAAACTCCTTTTTCTGCTTGCTTTTTCTGGATAAAGTTCAGTCCCCCCTGCTGTCCTTTCAACAGAAACATGATTATTTTCATTGTCCAAACCACCAGACAATAGAAAATGGGAGTATTATTTTTACTTTGAGGTTAAAAACAAGGTGTATCTGTCCAAGGCTGAGGTTTTACACAGTCTACCCAGCTCAAGGATGTGAAATATCCTCCCTCTTCTCCAAGATGCTGGGCACCTGTACCTCACTAGCATCATTAGGAGCCCTGAGTTTCCAGCCCCTGCAGAAACTAGACCCTGGAGGCATTGGATGAGTAGGTTTGAATTGTTTGTGTGCATGTGGTTTCGTGCACCGGGCCAGAGCATCTTTCAACATCCAGATTTCAGCTTCCCTGAACAATCCTGGACACACTTAGGTCAAGCATTGCAGCCAACTGGTGTCTCCTGGCAGCTGAGCAAAGTCATCAGCATATTTCAGTGGAGCAGGCAGGTCCTCCGTGCTCAAAGTGAATATGGTCATGCTGGAACAAAGAGGAATTAAATCAGATGGCTCACTTCATTAATTTCTTCCCTTCCTGAGGGAAAGGGCAATGTGACTGACAATGCTAAGCTCCTGGGTGTTAGGCTCACCTTACTTTCCTTTCCTCCTCTGCTGACATCATGGATTGTTTTATCACAAAATCGTTTGGGTTGGAAGGAAGCTTTAAAGGTCATCTAATCCAACCCCATTGTCTTTGTGTTAGAAGCTCTTGTTTCTAGGTTTAGAAAAAAGCTGGGGAGGAACTTTTTATAAGGGTTTGTAGTGATAGGATAAAGGATAATGGGTTCAAACTGGAAGAGGGTGGATTCAGATTTGATGTAAGGAAGACGTTCTTCACTCTGATGGTGGTGAGAGACTGGAACAGGTTGCCCAGGGAAGTTGTAGGTGCTCCATCACTAAATGTATTCAAGGCCAGGTTGGATGGGGCTTTGAGCAACCCAGTCTAGCAGGAGGTATCCCTGCCATGGCAGTGGGGTTGAAACTAGATGATCTTTAAGGTTCTTTTCAACCCAAACCATTCTATGATTTTCTTGCACTCCAGATTTTAGTGTGTGTGTGTGTGTGGTGGGGATTGGTGGATGAGGGTGTGGGGGAATATAATGTGTTGAAGGGTCACATGCCGTGGACATGCTAAACCTGAGCATGGCCAAAAGTAAGATTTGACACAAGTCTCCTTTCAGTTTAACTCTTCACTGCAGACCTCGTCAGAGCAATCACTGTGTGTGTGTTTATGAAGACACCTGCAGGATTTTGGGGTGAGAACAAGGGCACCATACAACTGAGTGGCTCCATTTGGTGTGGTTTAGTGCTCAGCCCTGAGTCACATCAACCAGCTTCTGCCTCCAGCTGTGTCACTACCATGTGGTGTGACCTTGGCACAGGCTCTGAGCTGACTCTGCGGGGTTTGCATCTCCTTGATTCATCGCCCTGCTCAGAGTTAGAGCCCCTCGGTTCCACAGCACAAATAAGTCTTTATTACCCCGGTAGCAGCACAGAGTCCTGGCTCAGAAAAAATCCACTCCTGGCTTGGGAAATGTCAGCACAATTAATTATGTTTGGATTGCAGTGTAAAAATTGCCAGCACGGCAGAGATGCTCCAGCCTCCAAACATTGCGTGAGTTTAATTAAAAGGATGATTTTAAGCAGCTTTGGGCACAGATACTTTATACTTCTCTATTGGTTTCTATCCCTGCCTCAATAATGAATTGTCAACGAGTTCAGATGAAAAGAGCTTTCATTCTGCATGGCATAAGCTCTCCAAGGTAGCTGCTTCTGAAGAGGGTTTTACTAGCGTGCAAAATAAGGGTGAAAATGGGGAGTTTTCTCCCTTCCTGAATGTTTATAGGGTGGAGATCACAAATGCAGCCTGTGCAAGGAAGAGCCTCATCGGTGCTGAGGACAACTGGGCTCCAGCAGCTGCCAGCATCCAAAGGGACTCTTGTGAGCCTGCACCTAGGAGGTGTCCAAGCCCTTTGGTGCTCTGGGGTGAGCAAGCTCCATGTTTTGCCAGGGGGGACCCTGGCTTTTGCAGCGTTTCAGTCAGAGGGATCACTGCGGGTATTCTCTTGGCCTCAGCATTTAGCTCTCAAATGTTCCCAGAGAACTGGGCAGAGCGAAATCCAGTCTCAGAGAGGGAGCAATTAATTAAGCAGCTCTGTGCCGCCTTCTGATGTAAACCCCGGCAGCGCCTGGGAGCTGCATAAATGCACCCGGGCTGCTTGTCCAGAGCTCTGATCAGGCTGAAGGCGACTGCAAAGGGACTCCTTTCAGAGCCTCTCTTGTGCTCTTTGGTAGCACGTACAAGGACAGTGTCACAGACGTTCCTGCTCCGCCTGCAATGGCTGAGGAACAGGGCTCCATGGATTACTGCACTTGCTTTGTTTTTATCCTCCTCTGTGTGTGCTTTTGTTGGAGACGAGGAATTAGCACTACTGTTTTATTTTTTTTTTTGAAAGACTCTTGAGCCCGCACAACCTCAACTGACCGAGGTACTTTTGGAGACTTAGCCAGAGTTTTTCCGAGTTATTTTTAAATGCTGGAAGCCCGGGAGAGGTCTGTGAATGTTAAAGGATTGATTCTTTGCATGGCAGAGCACGGGACTGAGGCTCTATTGTGCGAGGTGCTGAATGCACACAGAACAGAATGACTGGGTTTGCCCCTCAGTGCCATGAAATCGGGGCAGAGTTGGTTCCCCTCCTCCTTTTTGAATATATTTATATGTGTTCAGTGTGATGCAGCCGGGCATCAAATCACAGATACATTTTTTAATAGCAGGTGAAGTACAACTAAAGGTCGGGTTTGCATGGCGTGCATTTGCTTAATGCCCTGAAGGGCAGAGCACAGCAAACAGTGTTTGACTGCCTGGATGAGAAATAATTGCTCACACTTGGAGTTGATAACAGCGACTCTATGTATTTTTAGCTGTGTGTCTCTGTGATCCAGACCTCTGGTCAGTGCTGTGTTGCCATCACCAAATGACTTGTGTTCTCTGCGCTCCTTTGATGGCTTTGCCAGCACGACATCTGGCTGCTTTCCCTTTGCCAGGGTCCCAGCATCGTGGTGAGGTTCTCACAGTTATTTGTATCTATCTTTTCCCTTTACAATTAGCCTGAGGAATGAATGGTTCCCCCCCAGCTCCCTGCAGATGGGGGTTTATTTTGGGGTTTGGAATGTGGTTGTGGGTTTTTTATTCCTTCTTCCAAGGGACAGGCAGGCAAAGTCAGCCCTACTCAATGATGTTCCATTCTCTGCAGGCTGTCACAAAGCCCTTACCCCTGCTGTTGCTGAGCACCTTGGGATAGTCCATGAACTTGCAGTGCTAATGGGTCATTTTTTAAATGTAGATGGTGCTTGGTGTAGAAGTTAGAGAGGATTGGCTCTGACAGGATGCCCAGAGCTGAGAAAAGACTGAAATTGTTTCTTGCTAGAGTTGTTCTGCACTTGTCCTCCCAGAAAGCTCCATCTCAGGCACAGAGAGAATCATAGAATCTCAGGTTGGAAGGAACCTCAAGGATCATCTGGTCCAACCTTTCTTGAAAAAAGCTCAGTCTAGACAAGCTGGCCAAACACACCCTGTCCAGCTGAATCTTACACGAGTCCAATGTTGGAGACTCCACTTCCCTGGGGAGATTATTCCAATGGCCAATTGTCCTTATGAAAAATTTTCCTCTTGTGTCTAATTGGAATGTCCCTAGGAGTAACTTGTCCTCGTTACCCCTCATCTTCTCCATGGGACTCCTTGTAAAAAGGGAGTCTCCATCTTACTTGTAGCCACCCATTATCTACTGGAACATAGTGAGAAGGTCTCCCCTGAGCCTTCTATTCACCAGGCTGAACAAACCCAGTTGTCTCAGCCTTTCCTCATTGGGCAGCTTCCCAGTCCTCGGATCATCTTGGTGGCCCTTCTCTGGACCCTCTCCAGCTTGTCCACATCTTTTTTGTAGAGCAGGGATCAAAACTGACCAGAGAATTCCAGATGTGACCTTGACCAGCACTGAATAGGTTGGGATGATGACTCTTTGTCTCTGCTGATGATGCTCTTGATTGTGACCCAGCATTCTGTTGAGTTTCTTTGCCACAGCAGCACACCGGTCAGTCAAATTGAGCTTGTTGTCCACCAGGACCTCCAGGTCCCTTTCCACAGAGCTGCTCCCCAGCCAGGTAGATCCTGTGCTGCACTCCTGGATTAGGTTTTCCCAGGTGCAAGACCTTACACAAGAGGCTTTACTCTTGCAGCTCAAACTTGATCTGTGGCTGTGAAGTGTTTAACCACAGTTGACATCTTGGAGCAACAAGGGGGTTTTAAATTTTTTTTCTTACTTCTAGGTGTCTTGCAGCCAGCAAGCCCCTTGGAAGATAAGTAACTGCTTGTCATGCCTGGGCAGCTGTTCAGTAGGAATTAAGTCACTTGGGTGACAAGTGGTGTCCCTCAGGGGTCTGTACTGGGACCAGTGCTGTTTAATATCTTCATCAATGATATAGAGAGTGGAATTGAGTGCCCCCTCAGCAAGTTTGCAGATGACACCAAGCTGAATGGTGCAGGTGACATGCCAGAGGGACAGGTCCATCCAGAGGGACTTGGACAAGCTTGAGAAGTGGGCCCATGTGAACTTCATGAGGTTCAACAAAGCCAAATGCAAGGTCCTGCACCAGGGTCAGGACAGTCCTTGTTATCAACACAGTCTGAAGGATGATATGATGGAGAGCAGCCCTGCAGAAAAGGACTTGGTGCTGGTGGATGAAAAGCTGAACATGAGCCAGCAAATGAGCACTTGCAGCTCAGAAGGCTGATTGCATCTTTGCATCAGAAGAAGCGCGGTCAGCAGGTAGAGGGAGGTGATTCTGCCCCTCTGCTCTGGTGAGACCTCACCTGGAATACTGCGTCCAGCTCTGAAATACTTAGCACAAGAAGGACCTGATGGAGAAAGTCCAGATGAGGGCCACAAAAGTGATCAGAGCAGCTCTCCTATGAAGACAGGCTGGAAAAGTTGGGCTTGTTCAGCCTGGAGAAAACTTCCTCTCCAAGGAGACCTTATTGTGGCCTTCCAGTACCTGAATGGGGCCTAAAAGAAAGCTGGGGAGGGACTTTTTACAAAGGCCTGTAGTGATAGGACGAGGGATAATGGTTTTAAACCAGACAAGGGTTAATTTAGATTAGATTTAGGTTAGACATTAGGAAGAAGTTCTTTAGTATGAGGGTGGTTGATCACTGGAGTAGGTTGCCCAGAGAGGTGGTGGAGGCCCCATCCCTGGAGATACTAAAGGCCAGGCTTGATGGGGCTCTGAGCAACCTGCTCTAGCTAGAGATGTCTCTGCTGACTGCAGGGAGGTTGGACTAGATGAGCTTTGAAGGTCCCTTCCAACCCAATGCATTCTATGATTCTAAGTACAGTTCAAAGTGCAGCCTGCAGTAACGGTGGTGTCAGTGCCTGTGCCTGGACAGTCGAGGAGAAACATGTCTTTCCCTGAAGCCAGGCTGAGCTCTGTGGGACAGGATCTCCTGCTGGCCAGCTGGGATCACACTTTAGTTCTAAGTGGTACCTTGAGGACTTCATGTCAGCGAGAAGTGAGAGACCTGCACATCAAATGGAGCAGATCTGAGCGGGTACTTCAGCAGTTGCAAACTTCTCAGACTATTTTTGTCTTGTGTCCAGTCCTGGCCCAGTCACAATCTGAACTTGTGACTGAACTCATTAACTGAGGGAAAATTCTTTCTTTAACTGAAGATCCCCAAATTGAAGTATTTTAGCAAAAGCCTGAAACATGGGCACAGGTAGGACAAGAACCTGTGGCTCGTTTCCCACTGCAGGTCAACCTCCATGGCCTGGCGAGCAAAAGTTTTTGACCAGTTCTGCCTTAAACTTCAAACAATTTTGGCCAAGTGACTCATTGTTTCATATTTGTTTGCATTGCTGCAGCAATTGAGGCTCTCAAGGTTTGGATCCAAGGATACAAGACCTTGTTGTGCCAGGTGCTGTATGAACATGGGAAAAAAAAGCCCCAAACAAAAAGGCTTTGTGAGGCAGAACATGCATTTCTGTGTAACCCAAGACAACAGATGGCTGCAGATGGGGAGCCCAAGGAGCTGATGAGGTAATACTGACCTGTGCAGTGAGTAATAGTCCTGGTACATCACTTATCTAAACATTGCTGGGGTTTTATAGACACTATAGCAAAGGGCAGTTTGAAGGAGGATAACGGAGTGACGGCAGAAGTTTACAGCAACATTGCAGCAAGGGGGGAAGAGACTGGCTGGAAACGGTGCTTGAGGAAAGATGTTTGCTGCAAAATTTGGTCAGCATCTTAGATGCTGTGATCATGGCTGAGAGAGCAGGTATGGGAGCAAAGCAGAGACAGAAAGTGTGTTTGTTGGAGCAGGGAAAGCAAAGTCAGTGGGGAAAAGAGACCTAGAGGCAGAATCTTGACCCGGAACTTTCTTCTGGCATGTTTACTGCTGGCAACTCAAGGAAAAAAAAAGTGCTGTTCCTTNTTTAGATTAGATTTAGGTTAGACATTAGGAAGAAGTTCTTTAGTATGAGGGTGGTTGATCACTGGAGTAGGTTGCCCAGAGAGGTGGTGGAGGCCCCATCCCTGGAGATACTAAAGGCCAGGCTTGATGGGGCTCTGAGCAACCTGCTCTAGCTAGAGATGTCTCTGCTGACTGCAGGGAGGTTGGACTAGATGAGCTTTGAAGGTCCCTTCCAACCCAATGCATTCTATGATTCTAAGTACAGTTCAAAGTGCAGCCTGCAGTAACGGTGGTGTCAGTGCCTGTGCCTGGACAGTCGAGGAGAAACATGTCTTTCCCTGAAGCCAGGCTGAGCTCTGTGGGACAGGATCTCCTGCTGGCCAGCTGGGATCACACTTTAGTTCTAAGTGGTACCTTGAGGACTTCATGTCAGCGAGAAGTGAGAGACCTGCACATCAAATGGAGCAGATCTGAGCGGGTACTTCAGCAGTTGCAAACTTCTCAGACTATTTTTGTCTTGTGTCCAGTCCTGGCCCAGTCACAATCTGAACTTGTGACTGAACTCATTAACTGAGGGAAAATTCTTTCTTTAACTGAAGATCCCCAAATTGAAGTATTTTAGCAAAAGCCTGAAACATGGGCACAGGTAGGACAAGAACCTGTGGCTCGTTTCCCACTGCAGGTCAACCTCCATGGCCTGGCGAGCAAAAGTTTTTGACCAGTTCTGCCTTAAACTTCAAACAATTTTGGCCAAGTGACTCATTGTTTCATATTTGTTTGCATTGCTGCAGCAATTGAGGCTCTCAAGGTTTGGATCCAAGGATACAAGACCTTGTTGTGCCAGGTGCTGTATGAACATGGGAAAAAAAAGCCCCAAACAAAAAGGCTTTGTGAGGCAGAACATGCATTTCTGTGTAACCCAAGACAACAGATGGCTGCAGATGGGGAGCCCAAGGAGCTGATGAGGTAATACTGACCTGTGCAGTGAGTAATAGTCCTGGTACATCACTTATCTAAACATTGCTGGGGTTTTATAGACACTATAGCAAAGGGCAGTTTGAAGGAGGATAACGGAGTGACGGCAGAAGTTTACAGCAACATTGCAGCAAGGGGGGAAGAGACTGGCTGGAAACGGTGCTTGAGGAAAGATGTTTGCTGCAAAATTTGGTCAGCATCTTAGATGCTGTGATCATGGCTGAGAGAGCAGGTATGGGAGCAAAGCAGAGACAGAAAGTGTGTTTGTTGGAGCAGGGAAAGCAAAGTCAGTGGGGAAAAGAGACCTAGAGGCAGAATCTTGACCCGGAACTTTCTTCTGGCATGTTTACTGCTGGCAACTCAAGGAAAAAAAAAGTGCTGTTCCTTTGGGTCATAACCTTGAACCATCATGTGACATGAGGGAACAGAGGAGTGAAGCAGAATGTGTGTGTTCCTTTATTTGCCTCCACAAGGGGCAAAGGAAAAATGCTGCTTTTTTTGTAGTGTTGTTTATTTAAGCTTCAGTTTAACAAAATTATCCTGTCCAGAAACTTCAGTGAACATCCTCTTCAAGTTGAAAGCTTGCAGAACAAGATGCAAGTCAAATGCCAACCCCAGCAATTAGTGTGCATCCTTTCATGAGTGTTTAACTGTGCTGCTTCTCTGCTGCTCAGGTGCTTTTTCTGTAGACATGCTGTCTACAGCTAAAAATAATGACGGATTAAAGATGTGGGGGTGCTGGTTGATGAAAAGTTCAACATGAGCCAACAATCCACAAGTGCAGACCTGAAAGTCAGCTCTGTCCTGGGCTGCATCAGATGAACTGTAGCCAGCAGGTTGAGGGAGAGGATTCTCCACTCTTGTGAGACCCTACCTGGAGCACAAGAGTGATATAAACTTGTTGGAGTAGGTCCAGAGGAGGGCCATGAAGGTGGTCAGAGGGCTGGAGCACCTCTCCTACAAGGACAGGCTGAGAGAGTTGGGGTTATTCAACATGGAGAAGAGAAGGCTCCAGGGAGACCTTATTGCAGCCTTCCAGTATCTGAAGGGGGCCACAAAAAAGCTGGGGAGGGACATTTTAGAAGGGCTTGTAGTGATAGGACATGGGGTAATGTGTTCAAACTGGAAGAGGGTAGATTTAGATTGTATATAAGGAAGAAGTTCTTCACTCAGAGGATGGTGAGACATTGGGAACAGGTTGCCCAGAGGGATCGTGGATGCTCTATCCCTGGATGTGTTCAAGACCAGGTTGGATGAGGCTTTGAGCAACCTGGTCTAGTGGGAGGGTGTCCCTGCCTATGGCAGGTGGGTTGGAACTCGATGATCTTTAAGGTCCTTTGCAACCCAAACCATTCTATGTTTCCATGTACCAAAGACAGCAGCTGCCCAGTCCATGTGTTTTCTGAAGGAGCTCACTCTCTCCTCAGTCATGGTTTGCTTCTCATGCAGCATGAGAGGAAACAGCTGCCACGGCATCTGCTCGGGAAGCTCTCACTGGCTTGAGGATGTCCAGGAGCCCAAGGGCTCATAGCCCACCGCTCATAGTGCTTGGAGTTCAGATCCCCACAGTAAAAATCAGACTTTTCAAGGTGTGTTGCTCTTTGATAGGAAGGTTTCTTACGAAGGAAGTGGAGACTCCAGCAGGCTGTTGTATCCCGAGCACCGCAGCGTGATGTGACTGCGGAACAAGAGAGGATGTATTTAAATAGACTCCCAGAAGGCTGCTGGAGAAAGAGCTTCATAATAGGAAATGCATTGGTTACTTCAGCATAAAATGATATCCCAGATGTGTTCTCTGCAGTAGGGGCTGCTTTCAGCTGAACCATTTTCAGCTGGGTGGAAGGAGCCTGGTTCTTCATCTCGAAGGCCCTTGCAGCAATAAACTTTGGGCTTGCCACTAGAGGGGGACTGCAGGCCATGCACCACACAGCATCCTGCTGGGCTTCACCAGCCACCTATCGCTGCTGACACCAGCACAGCACCTCCAGCAGCAAGACCCTCTCTGCTTTGTTGAGCTCTTGAGTGTCACAGCACCCATAAAGATCAGACCTTGCAGGCAAAGAAACGTGAAGGGATGTGGATGCGTGGAGCCTGACTGGTACAATGTCCAGGTGCTTCTGCAGTGATCTGGTTCTTCAGATTGTCATTTTTTTAATTCCTACACAGCTACAAAAAGAGTCCTGAGCATGAATGGTGTTCAGTGAAAGCTGGATAGGGTTTATGCAACCTCCCTGAGTCATGGAGAGGTGCGAATGACCCCTCTCCATGCCTGGATGAAGAAATGTAGCACCAGCATACCCAGCAGCACCATTAAACTAGTCAAAGATAAGATGGAAACATGAGTGCTTCCAGATCCTGGGAAAAAAGTGAGGCCTTTAAGTACAACAGACTTGGTTGTGTGCTGGGCCTGACCTGCCTGTTTCTTGTCTCCTTGCAGGGCTTTTACCCACGTGTTCACCTTCGGCCCCACATTCCGAGCAGAAAACTCACAGAGTCGCCGGCACCTGGCGGAGTTCTACATGGTGGAGGCTGAGCTCTCCTTCACTGAAAGCCTCCAAGACATCATGCAGGTGGGCACTCCCAAATGTCTGTGCAGGACCAGTGCCAGAACTTCTTCCTTCTCCCTGAGCTGTGCTCCCTGCCCTCAGCTGAGGTCGCAGCTCTGCTGTGAGTTGTGTAGAGGTTGCACAGGGATTTCCCCAAGGATCAGGTTTTGCTCAGGTGAGGCCTGGTGAGGCCACAGAGAGGATTTGGAAGGGAAGACGGAGGTGTGAACACAGCCCTCATCTGAATAAGGGGCTGCACAGTTGCTGCATTACCAGGAAATGTGTAAAGGTGCTTGACTGGTGCTATTGGAAGTGGCCCATGAAAACCTTCAGCATCTCTCCAGTGAATCTAAGAGGTATTTACAGCATGTCCCTCACTGTGCTCTCTAAAGATCTCCTTGAAAGCTGCATAGAAATCTCAAGTAGAAACAACAGTTCCTGGCATAGACTTCACTGTGACTTTAGCAGAAGGCTGAAAGAAATCCTTAGCTAGCTTTTGATTCTTCAAGGTTGACCTCTCGGTTACAGTTTAACCACATGATGGATGCTAATGCATCTTACTGGTCTCAGCATAAGACAGCTTTATGCCCAGTAGCACATGTGAGTAAACATCCACACGTGTTCTCATATATCACATAAGCTCCTTGGAAAGCCTTAGAAAGAAAAAGACCTGAGGCACTGGCTGCAGATTTATAAAATAACATCCAGGTGACAGTTTCTTCAGCCTGGGTCATATACATTCTGCTGAGTCAGTAGGGCCTGGCAGCAGAGCTGACGTGCTCTGTCTCTCTACACTCACTACTTGGTGTATTCCTAGAGCATAGTATGTGTACATGTTTACACCTTACTTCCTGAGCACCCTATTTCTCTGGGTAATCAGGAGCTGATGGAAATCTTCACTGCTTTTATCTAGTGTAATAAACAGGGACTTCTGTTAAGTGGTGTTTGAGGCCTTCAGCACATCATGAAAATACCTGTTCTCCTGTGCCTAGAACCCCCATTTCTTGACTTTTGAAACAGAAGCAGTTCAAACAATTCAGAGAATTAGATCTAAGAACTCTTCTGGAATGTGTAGGGCTTTTCTTCATGGGGAAAGGAGGAACTTCCTCTCTTGGCTTTTGCTGTTGCTAAAGATCTTGTGAAGTCTCAGCTTGTGCTCTCCTCTTTCACTTCTTCCCTCTGTCCCAAAGCCTTTGAGAAGCTTCTTTTGCTCTAGCAGCAGGTTCCCTGGCAGCCCTTGGTGTTGCACTCCCCAGAGCAAGCCTGCGTTGCGACACGCTGCCCTTTGAGATGTTCTCATCTGCAGAAGTGGAGTTCCTGTTTTGTTTATTTTTAAATCATTGGTCAATCTCTCTTTAAAAAAAAACCCAACACAACAACCAAAACCTGACAGCTGTTCTAAAGCCTGAGTTAAGTTTCTTTTTCCCCGCATAACTGACCTAAATTCAATGTCTGCTCTTGGATCTGCCCGTTGGGCAGTTTGGCTGTTTGTCGTCATCTGCAAGTTCTTTGTTCAGTGCAAAAGGCCCAGTTGAAAGCCTTGGGGGCTCTTGGCCCTGGTTAGCATCTGAACTTTGTCCTTGCATAAAGAGCTGGTTTGTTTAAAATTTATTTTTAAAATTGGTATTCAACATTTGGACTGAATACCTCAGACTTCAGCAAGGTGGTGTGCTGGGAATGCTTGGCTTCTTCAGGGACATCTTGAAGTATCTGCTTAGAAGAGCCTTGCTATAAAGATGTACATGTTTACCATTTGCTGCTGAGGCTTGAGGTCTTTCTCTCAGTCAAAGCTCCAAAAGAAACAGCTTTTCTTACAAAATAAGAGGAAAAAAGAGGATTTAATAACAAAGTGACACATATTTGGGAGCAAAGGGCCTGAAATCTTACAGCAACAGCCTTTTTTTCCCCGCTGTAATTGCACAGAGTAGTGCTCAGTTACTCCTAAATTAATAGCACACAGTTCTTGTGAAGTCTCATTCATCTTGGTCATGCAACCTAAATTTCTGTTCTGTGCCAAAATGTTTTTTAGTGCTGCAAAGAAGTTTAAACTCTGACAACACTGGTTTCACAAGACTTTCTGTGGAAAGTCCCATGTGCAGTGCTCTATGCTGCAAGGTTGGATGCAAGTATTAATACTTTAGTGTATAGGGTCTATGTAAGTGTATCTTAGAAGAGGTCTCTGTGGCCTCTTTCTCTAAGGGTCTGGTCAAGAAGTTGAGTCAAGTTGCCCCAAGACATTTTTCCTCCAAACTGTATAAGAAAGAGAGGGAATTAGAAGGTCAGGTAGCACAGTGGAAGGTGTTCGATTTGTATGGAAGTGTCTGGATTCAGTAGAGCCATCACCCCTCCAGTCCCTGAATTAGAGGTCCAAAGTCTCAAGTCTCATCTGTCCTCTGAGATTCCTGCTGCCACCCTCTCTCTTCAGTGCTGTGTCACGTAGCTGTAGTTGTAGGTCATTGTCTTCTAATTTTTGTTCCTCTGTCTTGGCAGTGGATGTAAAGGATCCACCTTCACTCATGACACTAGTGGGGTCTCAAGGAAACTATATGATGCAGTGATAGGATGAGAGGTAATGGCTTTAAACTGGAGAAGGGGAAACCTAGATTGGAAGTTAGGAAGAAGTTCTTCACTATGGGAGTGGTGAGACACTGGCAGAGGTTGCCCAGGAAGGTTCTAGGTGCCCCAACACTGGAAGTGTTCAAGACCAGGTTGGATGGGGCTTTGAGCAACCTGGTCTAGTGAGAGGTGACCCTGTCTATGGCAGGGGATTGGAACTAAATGATCTTTAAGGTCCCTTCCCACCAAACCCATTCTATGATTATTGAATTTCATCAAACACACATACAAAACAATGCTAAAACCCCCATTATTTAGGCTGTAAATTTAGGAAATGCAGAAGGAAGTTTTCCTGAGGGTGTTTTGAGTTTATGTGTAGTGTTAGTCTTCCTTAACAGGATCACATCCTAGCACCACTGTCTCTTTAAGAGATAGAGAATATATCTCTTTAAGATGGAGAATACGATTTAACACACCGTGTATGAACTGTGTCCTGAGGGCAAAAGTATTGTCTTCACTGGTTATGTTCTTCATCAAAATTAATTTGCTGTCATTACAGCCCAGTGACGTGGAGCATTATTACCTCCGTTTTAGAGAAGGGGATTTAGGCATGAAATAAAATCAGCAGTAGCACTGATTTGGGGTGTCAAGTTTCAGGCACCTTAGATCTGAAGAGGGTGTGGTTTGATTTCCAGAGTAGTTTACACTCAGGAGTACTTTCAGTCTTCAGTGCCAAGGCTCAGGCAGTTGGGAACAAACACTGCTAATCACACAGGAGAGGTTTGTTGCAGTGTCTTTAGGGACGTGGAGGTATCTGCAGGGCTAGAGGTTCCTTCTCTGAAGTGGCCTCCAGCTGCCATAGCTGAGGCTCTTCCTGTTTCCTGACTTCCATCGTCTCTTCTTATAGAATCATACAATTGTCAGGGTCAGAAGGGACCTTAAAAATCATCTAGTTCCAACCCCCCTGCCATGGGCAGGGACACCTCCCACTAGAGCAGGTTGATCACAACCCCAGCCAGCCTGGCCTTCAAAATATTTCCAGGCATGGGGCTTCCACCACCTCTCTGGGCAACCTGTGCCAGTGTCTCCCCACCCTCATGGGGAAGAACTTCTTCCTAACATCTAATCTGAATCTCCCCACCTCTAGTTTTGACCCATTCCCTCCAGTCCTACCAATACCCGACATCCTAAAAAGTCCCTCCCCAGCTTTCTTGTAGCCCCCTTAAGATACTGGAAGGCCACAAGAAGGTCCCCTCAGAGCCTTCTCTTCTCCAGACTGAATAACCCCCAACTCTCTCAGTCTGTCCTCATAGGAGAGGTGCTCCAGCCCTTTGGTCATCCTCGTGGCCCTTCTCTGGACACGTTCCAGCACATCCATATCTTTCTTGTAATAGGAGCTCCAGAATTGGACGCAGGTGGGGTCTCACAAGGGTGGAGTAGAGGGAGAGAATCCCCTCCCTCACCCTGCTGCCCACACTGCTCTTGATGCAGCCCAGGATCCCATTGGCTTTCTGGGCTGCAGGTGTGCACTGATGGCTCATGTTGAGCTTCTTGTCCACCAGTACCCCCAAGTCCTTGTTCAGCTTCGATGGCCAGTGAAGCAGTGGTCTCACAGACAAGAGCCTCCTTCCTTTCCTAGCAGCACCTCTCCAGCGTGGGCCCTGAGCTGTTGGTTGTATAGCGGAGAGAAGAGACTTTAGGACCAAGATGAAATGGGAATCTTCCCGCTGGGTGTGTGTGTCTATGTGCACACACGTATTGGGTGTGTGAGCGAGCATGAAAGCAAGAAATAATGGTCCACTTGGTGAATGTTTGGTATGTAAGTACCCTGCGATCTACACTGCATCCATATGCATGGCCCAGGCAAACACATAAACAGAAATCCTACTGGCAGTTCTTGGGACTTTTCCAGAAATGTCTTATGTAATAAAGATGAGGATTTGAACCTTTCTTGAAGTGCACAGAACCTTCACTTGCAGCTGCTGGCATTTACTGCTGGTTTGTCAATGTTTCCTCTTTCAACTCCGGTCATAATTTTACTTGGGAAGAGGATAAGTTGCAGTATGAAAAGAGCCAAGTTAAAGTTAAACAATACAATTGGGAGCTGCTGCTGAACAAAACTGGGCGGTTAACCATGAAGCTCCACAGCAACATCAGGAAAGGCTAAAATTGATACTGCTTAACTTCTTTGACAGGTGAAAATCAACAGAGAAGGGCTGGGAGGGATGAGGGAGAAGGGAAAACTTTTACTTACGTCCTAGCAGCACAATTTCTACATTTCTATCATGAGGCAACAAAATTAATGAGCTTTTGGACATCAGGAGTCCCATCCTTGAGATCATAGAATGGTTTGGGTTGGAAGTGACATCTAGTTCCAATCCCCTGCCATGGGCAGGGACACTTCCCACTACAGCAGGTTGCTCAAAGGCCCGTCCAAGCTAGTCTTGAACACATTCAATGTTGGGGCATTTGCAACCTCTGTGGGCAACCTGTTCCAGTGTCTCACCACCCTCACAGCAAAAAACTTCTTCCAAATTTCTAATCTAAATCTACCCTCTGAGATGAGCTGTGATTCCGGTGGCTTTTTCCCTGTATAAGTCTCCAGTCAAACATGTTTCTTTCAGGGTATGTTCATAGAATCATAGAATGGTTTGGGATGGAAGGGACCTTTCAAGGTCATCTAGTCCAACCCCCTCTGCAATCAGCAGGGACATCTCCTACTAGATCAGGTTGCTCAGAGCCTCATCAAGCCTGACCTTGAACATCTTCAAGGTTCAAACCAATCACTTCACCTGTATCTCAAGCTTATATGTTCCCTCAAACTAGCAAGCCAGTGGTCATGCTTCCCCACTCATTTTTCATACAGCCTACTTTCCAGTCCTTCATTACCCTATCTACTTGAAGCCATAACTTCTCAATTTGAGAGCTTTTTTTCCTCCTTTTTCTTTTTTTTCCCCTCCACCATTTGTTCCTCGTACGCATTTGGCACAAATAAGGATGAGAGCAGCGAGGAGGCCAACGCATGACCCACGTGTCTGTCTTTTCTGCCAGGATAAAAACCTCAGTCTCAAACCTGGAAATATTTCTCAGATTGTTTTTCCCATACCACCCACATCTTTTTTCCACAAGAGGAAGCTGCTCATGTTGAATGCTGTGGGAACCTAATTGTTACTTTATCGCACAGGGAGGGAAAAAAAAAGTGCTAATTAAACAACGTGCTTTTCTGAAACCAGATGATACTTTAATTTTCTAGAAAGAGGAAGCTTAATGTAAAATCCCTTCGTCTCTGCCTGGTGAAACCAGATGAATTGACAAGAAGTTTTCTAATTTCATTTGCATAAGCCTTTTTCTAGCTACTTTGAAGGAAGTTCAAAGCCGCCTCTTTGGTTATTTGCCACTCAGCAGAAGGAATGCTGGCTTTTCATTTCCTCCCTGGTGGAGTACCAGGGGTAGAACTGTTCATCTGCATATGATAATGCTCCTTATTTGGATCTTCCCTTTTTAAACAGGGGGCCTGGATTGATGCAGGAGTTTGGAGGCTGGGTTTGGCTCCAGAGGAGTCAAAATGATTTACCAGCTTCTCCAGGCTGGTGAGTTGCAGAGGGTGTTCCGTCCAAGCTGTTTCAGCAGTTTGGGATGGGGAATGAAGGATGCTTTTCTGAACATAAGAGTTTGAGTAATTTGAGCAATTTGAAGGACATGGACCTGTTGGAGAGGGTCCAGAGGAGGCCTACAAAGCTGATCAAAGGGCTGGAACACCTCTCCTATGAGGACAGGCTGAAAGAATTGGGCTTGTTCAGCCTGGAGAAGAGAATGATTCAGGGAGAGCTTATTGTGGCCTACAAGAAAGCTGGGGAGGGACTTTTTACAAAGGCCTGGAGTGATAGGACAAGGGGTAATGGGTTCAAACTGGAAGAGGAAAGATTTAGATTAGAAATTAGGAGAAAATTCTTCATTCTGAGGGTCATGAGACAATTGAACAGGTTGCCCAGGGGGTTGTGGGTGTTCCATCCTTGGAGGTGTTCAAGGCCAGGTTGGATGACCCTTGAGCAACCTGGTCTAGTGGGAGGTGTCCCTGCCATAACAGGAGGGTTGGAACTAGATGATCTTTGAGGTCCCTTCCAAGCCGAACCATTTTATGATTCTGAGTATGCCTGAAATCTCTTCTTGGCCATAGCAGTAGCCCAGCTTCTTCTTTTCTGTGCCTTTTGTTCCTCTTACCCTGTAGGATCTGATTCTTTGCAAGGCAGAGACAGACCCACTTCTTCCTCAGCTCTGCTGACTGAACATCAGGTTCATCTTTTCACAGTTAGTCTCCCTTGGGTTTTGTGGTGTCGGGGAACTGCTGCTCACCTAAATATCATTGGTGGATACTTCACTTCTCTCAACTCTACAATTAATGAAGCAGTTGCTCTGCTCACAGAAGAAAATGGGAATATGCCAGGACTTTCAGAGGTGCTTTTTGTTAGGAAAAACCTGATCCCATCCCAGGCTGAGGTGATGCAGAGTACAGCTGCATTGCTCTGTTCTTGCAAAGGAAATGAGAATAAGGAGGGTGAAGTACCTGAAAGAAGGTTGGAGTGAGGTGAGGGTTGGTCTGTTCTCCCAGGTAAGAAGTGTTAGGACAAGAGGAAACAGCCTCAAGTTGCACCAGGGGAGGTTTGGGTTGGGCATTGGAAAAAAATTCTTCCCCAGAAGAGTTGTCAAGCCCTGGCCCAGGCTGCCCGGGGCAATGGTGGAAGTCCCCATCCCTGGAGATATTTAAAAGCTATGTAGATGTGGTGCTGAGGGACATGGTTTTGTGATGACCTGGTAATGCTGGTTTCATGGCTGGACAATGATCTGGTGTCTTCCAACCAAAACAATTCTATGAGGAAGAGTTGGGATCATCAGTACTACATGGGTGTCAACTACCTGCTTTGTGCAGGCTTGAGACTACAAGGAGCCATGGGAACTCTTGCACAACAGCAAGTGTCTTGGATGGTCTGCTTTGCTTCACCAAAAGAGAAAACTACTCTTCAAACGGGTTGATCAAAATGTGGTGGGATCCCACGTGGGGGCTTTTTTGTTTAGAACCAAACCATCATTTTAATGTCTTCGTGAGTGAAGCCCGTTTTACTGGATAAGTGTATCCAAATTGGATGATAATGTCATTTAGTTAATCCCTATTAGTTTAGGGAAATGAAAGCACGTATTTTTTTTAGTTTCTCAAACATTCCTGCATTGATGTGTCCTCCACTCTAGCTCTCTGCTCCTCTCTGTATCACATTCTCTTTGCTTTGCTCTTACTGCACAGAGTCTCTCTAGCTGGGATCTGTTTGAGGGGCTGGCTCTACATGCTACAAGTTTATTCTCCTCTCCTTCAGTTCTGCCTCCTCTAACAGCAAAGCAGAAAACCAGAATTGCTCATTGCAGGGCAGACACCTCACTGGTGATTAATCTGAGACCAGTCACCCCAAATGGTTGTAATGTATGTGTTTGCAGCTGACCAGGGCTGCTGCTTCAGTATCTAAGCTGTTTTTTTCACTGGAGATACCTGACTGAAGATTCTGAGGCCATCAGCAGCCACTGAAGCCCTAAACCCATCACAGAAATAGAGGTCCCAGTCCTCTTCAGCTGCTGAGCAAGCCTGCTAATTAGGGGCATTAGCGAGCTGGTACCCTCTTGTGCAGCCTGACCATGTAGAAGGAGAGAAGCTCCTTCTGTACCCTTTGGCTGCTGTGTCTCGTGTTTTATTTATGGTCTGGGGCATCTAAGCAGTGTTAATTTTTCATGCACTCCTGTTTTCTCTATTAGGTTATGGAAGATCTTTTCAAGACAACGACAAGCACTGTGCTCTCCGAATGTCCTCGTGATGTTGAGCTTTTTCATAAATACATAGCTCCTGCCCAGAAGGTAATAAATGTGACAGGAAAGAGCTGCAATCCTGCTGTGCATCTGGGGGGGCTCTTGGCTGTAGGGAGGCTTAGTGTTTTTATTTTTAAAATCTTTTTACTGTGTTGTCTTATATTAACAAACTGTGAAGAGCTAAAAGTCAACCTGAGTTTAAGTGATTGTTTAGGCCAACAGAGAGAGAGCACACAACCTTCAGTAGCTGGTAGCTAGTGTGGTAGAACTGTAGCTGTCACATCATCTAGGAGCTTTTGAATCATCAGCTCCAGTAGTTGGATACCCTTCTAGCACTGGATGGCCTGGAGTGGGTTTTGGCCCACATCTAGATCACAAGGCAGAGCTGCAAATAAAAACTGAGAGGGAGGGAGCTTTTCTGAGTTTCCTTTACATTTTTATTTTTTCTTGTTTTGACCAAGGACAGGTTGGAACAAGTGCTGAAGAACAAATTTGTGACGTAAGTACTTTTATTTCAGAATGATCTGGAAGAAGGCTTTTGGGGGAAGCATTCCTATTCTGTATATCTTCTTTTCCTTAACATAATGTCTTCAAAAGAACATCAGTTGCAGTTCCCTTTGTACTGTTGGCCAGTTGCCCCTTCATCTCAGCGTGACACTGGCCTCTGAATCTGCTGGCCTTTGGCTGTTGCTTCTTTGGTCAAGATCCTCTTTCTCTAAGGGTATCCTCCTTCCAGCATGGACCCTGCACAGTGCTTTGCTTGTTGCCTTGCTTGGTTTTGGCTTTGGTGCTCTGCCTTGCATCACACACCCACTCCAGTGGCTCCCTTTTTATGAAACTATTTTTTTATATTTAAAACTCCCAGTTGGTTTTCTGTTCCAAATTGCTTGGGCCACTCCTTTTCCCAGTTCTCTGTGTGCTCAGGTGAAGGGTTTTGGTCTCCCTCCTCGGCCCCAAGGAATATCTCCTCTTCCCTACTCCTGCCCTTCTCTTCAAATAGTGGTGCTCTCCATTCATCCCCCAGAACATCATGGGGCTGCTCAGCCCAACACTGATTTTCCTGTTAAGCAGCTACAGCCACACTTGGGCAAGAGGATCATGGCAGATCTTCCCTGTGCCTCATGGCTGCATAAGCACCGTGGGAGACCTCAGGGAAGTTACTGTCTCCCCATTTCAGTCCTTCTCCTTTGACCTTTTGGATATTCCTGAGAGTACAGAGATGCACTGCCATGGTCCAAGGAAAAAGAGAGGGAGTCAGCCCATCCCTCTCCCTCTCTGTGTCTCTCTTCATCAGCTGCTGGCAAATCTGGGGCATTCCTGACTCTCACACATCACTTACATACATTGAACCTTTGCCAGTGATTTACCTTATTTGGAGCATGGCCTCACATAACCCAAACACATGGGGCAATATATTCCTTCTTGAGGTATTTCTTCCAGAAGCCTTCCCTGTGTTAGTGAAACCTTGTAGCTGTGCATAAAGAGCTTGTGCTCTTCAGGGACTTTGGTTTACAATTGGATTTAGCCAATGATATGGAGAGATGAAATCATTGTCCTCAAGTTATTTTTGCTTCTCCCTGTCCACAACATATTCGCTTGCTATGTGGAAAACTCATCAGCAAAAGTATCTTCCGTTGAGTCTTGATTTCCAGCTATCAAACCTGCAGCATCTTTCCCTGTACTTTTTTCCCTTTCCTCTGCCATGATGCTGATTTTTGTGTGTGTGTGTGAAAATGCTCGAGCTACAAGCCCTTGGCTCTCAGGGCTGGTACTTTTTTGCCTAACCCCACGCTGAACAGGGAGCTCTGTTCTTGGAGCTGGGCTGGTGAGGACACATTGTTTTCTTAAGAAAAGTCCACGTGTTTCTATGAAGCAATTCTCTGCAGAGCTTATTTCTGACTGAAATGCAACATTGCAAGAATCAAAAGTGTCTGGAGGGCTTAGTGCTTCCTGCCCTGCATGTAGGCATAGGAACACATACAGTTCTTGCCCTATAAAATGCTTTTTGGTTTCTGTCCAAAGGAGCATTGCTGGGAAATCTGACATCACAGCACAAGTTGGCAGGGTGGTGAGGAAATGCCTCCTGAATTTTCCAGCGTGGCGCTTAGCCAGAAATCTTTCTTGTTATTCCTTTCATAGTTATCTTAAAGACTTTTTTTTTTTTTCCCCCTCTTGCAGAATTTCCTACAATGAAGCAGTGGAAATTTTGAAACAAGCTTCTCAGACTTTCACTTTCAAGCCAGAGGTAGGTGGTTGCTTGGTGGCTTGTCCCGGTGCCTGTTCATGCGCACAGCCAGCCTGAACTTTGTAGACCCCATTTCTTTGTAGATCTCATTTCTCTTTCTGCTGCCACCCAAACTGGTACTCACAGAGGTTTTCTGCCTTCTGGATATTTGCTCGGTTGTAACCAGGTACAACTTTTGCAATACAAGAAGTGAGATCTGTAGCAGAAGAACATGTAACGTTTGCAGGGGAGGAAGTGATGAGTTTGCTGTTGAAAGACCAAGGCTTTGGCAAAAGCTCTTCTTCTTCCTCTATATGAGTAGTGCCAAGTGTTGTGGATTCTGTAGTGGTGATCTAAGGAGGGTTGTTGTCATAGTCCTCAAATCCAGGAATGATATTAAGACAGCACGAAAAGTTTGGCAAGGATTAATAAACTGAAACCATATCAAATACCATGTAATCTAGATGTAGATAAAAGAATCACTTGTCTTTCCAAAGTATAGATGTTAGCTGGGAAAAAGAATCACATGCTAGTCTTTCTAAAACTGTTAGATTATGGTTTTCTGAAGATCTTTGCCCAATTTCAAACACACGCACCAGTAGGGAGGGCATTCATGGTAGTACTCATCTCATGTGTATACTGATTAATCTTCAGCTTGTTCTGATGCTTTGAGGAAAATAATCCTCTGGGTGAAGCCACCTTCATAGCCAGTGATAACTGTCTCATCTCTGTGCACAAGTGGGTGGAGAACCTCAAATCCTCTATCTGTGCTACCTTGGTCTGAGACTTGGGATATTTTCAGATGAAGAGAGTCCACAGAAGTTCCTCTCTTTCCCTTCCACACCCCCAAGACCCTTTGCACATCCTATAATGGACTGGAGGTATCTAGTGAAAAGCCACAGAGCTCATAACTTCACTGGAAGAAAGGAGCAGTGAAGACATTGCAAATGTCCAAGGTTTCTGATAACAAAGAACCTGTTAATAGGATGCTGGGTTTTCTTAAGTGTGACAGGACACAGCAGGGAAGGCAGGCAGCCATCAGCCTAGGGAAGTTGCTTTCTGTACACCCAAGATACTGCTGAAATCAGGCTGGTTTGCTGGGTGGAGTGAGCTGGCTTTGGAGAGGTGCTGATTTCCTTTAAGCTGTGCCAAGTGTGGTTTGGGAGGTTTTGTTTGTTTGGGTTTTCTTCTGATTTGATACCAGATGCTTGGGCTGGATGCAGGGATGATCTGGCCCTGTTCTGTGGAAGTGAAACTGTTCTTATCATTGCTTTGCTCTGCCTGAAAACTCATGAAACTCCACCTGCTGAGCAGATTTTCCCCGTGGCCTATGTGAGAAGGTGCTGTGCTTGGTTTCATGTTATTCAAAGCTGCACCTCTCTCCTATGCAGGGATTTTGCCATGTCTCTTACCACGGGCAGGATGCACCAAAGCAGGATCCCAGGTCTCTTTTGCTGTCTTTACAGTGGGGCTGTGACCTCCAAACAGAACATGAGAAGTACCTGGTGAAGCACTGTGGTGAGGTTCCCGTGTTTGTGATTAACTACCCCTACGACCTCAAACCTTTCTACATGCGGGACAATGAAGATGGACCTCAACACACAGTGAGTCCATAGGTCACGCTTCCACCTCTTCTTTGGCTACTTAAGTGTCTTAGTCTACTGCTGGATAGACATAGGAGAGTAGTCTTTTGCTGGGCCTTCAGTCAAGAAGTCCAAGACAAGACATGACTAACGGCTGATCCTTTTCAGTCATTTCATGCTGTAGAAGAAATCTTCAAAGCAGGAACACGAGGAGGATTCAGGAGTGGGGTAACTTGAAGTCATAGAATGGATTGGGTTGGAACGCACCTCAAAGATCATCTAGTTCCAACCCCCCTGTTATGGCAGGGACACCTCCCACTAGACCAGGTTGCTCAAAGCCCCGTCCAACCTGGTCTTGAACACATCCAGTGTTGGGGCATCTACAGCCTCCCTGGGCAACATGTTACAGTGACTTGTCCTTTAAGGCAAATTTGCTCTAGTTTCTTTTCCTGGTAGACTTCTGTACTACCAGGTTAAATGCCTGTAACCACATGGCTCCACACAGCCAGTGATTCTCTTGTCATCTGAATCTACCATCCATGTAATTCTCAAATAGCAGATGGACACAAGATGTAAACTATTCCCAAGTCTCATGCTTTGAAGGTGTGGTTTCCCAACTGAACTGAGACAACCTGAAACATTGCTTCTAGTGCTAGTTGCTTCAGAGTGACTGTCCCACCACGTGCTGTTGTCGCTTCACTGGCTTTAATTCTAGCAACGGTTCAGCTGTGGGTAAGAGAAGTAGCTCTACAAAGCAAAACAGAAAACGAGCCCAAACCTAACAGCATAGATGGTAACTCTGGGATCCTGACACTTGGATCAGCACCTCAGTGCTATGGATCCATTGGTGTCATTACCACTAGAACTGGCTCAAAGACTCAGGGCAGACAGGGTAAGCCCAAGCATCAAAGCAGTTTAAACTCCAAGGGAATCAGGGCTTCAGGAACCTTGCTTGTGTGTCTTTGTCTCCTCATGAGCTGCTCTTGAGTTCTTCATAACCTGCACAGGCTTGCCTACGTGCACAGGCTGTCACCAGAGTAACCCGGTGGGGTTCAGTTCACCTGCTGTAGATGTCCTCAGTCTGGAGCATCATTGTTTAGGTTTTCTGTAGGCTTACTGATGTTTATCATTGTAAAGTTTCCTCTCAGCCTTCTCCTGTCAATGAGGGACTTTTCCAAGTATTTGCAAATACTTGTTCTGGACTCAATAGAAGAATTGCAGTAGCTTTTTACAAACAGCCACCCAATGCCAACTGTTGTTCTGCTGTAGACTCCATGGCTACATGGCATGACTTATGTTGGGTTTCTTTCTTTCAAGGTTGCAGCTGTTGATCTCCTTGTACCAGGAATAGGGGAGCTGTGTGGAGGCAGCTTGAGAGAGGAGCGACTGCCCTTCCTTGAGTCACGCTTACAGAGGTATGGAGAACCCTCAGGTGCCAGGAGACCAGCCTGACCGGGAGAGGGTTTCATCAGCCCTCTGTGGTTGGCAGATGGAGGAGGGCAAGGGCAACTAATGCCATTTTTAAAAAAGCTGGTTTTGTCTTTGAGATACCTCTTTATCTGAGTAGGTGATTGCCAACTGGTGAAGACGTTCTTGTGCTTCAGTTGTAGGTATGGAAACTGCCTCTTTTAGCTCATCAGAGAAGGGTTTATTTTATGCCAAATGCCTCAGCTCTGCTGGGACTGTCTGGAGCAGGGTCTTGTGTGAAGCACTTCATCCTTGAGCCTTTTCTTCGCAGCTTTTGTGGCTGAGAGTGGATTGAGAAGGTGGAAGTTGTCACGTAGACAGATATTTGTCGTCGCGTTGTGTAACTGAGGAACTGTGGAGTTGGTCAGAAGCTTTGCTTGCTGTGAGGCAGCGGCCTCAGTGGCATCATTTAAGAGAATAGAGTTCTTTGCTAACAGCTTGGTGGGAAGCCTCATTGGGAGCTCCTGGGACCTCTACTGAGTCATATGGCTCTTTCCCTTCTGCTTTGTTCTGGATCATGTGACTTTGAGTGAGTTTTAGGCTAAATTCAGTGTCAGAATAGCAAAGCTGCTGTTTAGTTAACAATAATCGACATTATAGATGGAGTAATTCTCCGTAAACAATTACTCCCTGGATCCTGTCTGATTGTTCGAAAGAATTTCTTTCATAACTCAGATGAGTCCATTTGGGCCAGTTGTACACTTGTGCAAAGCAATTTTGGAGGAGGATTAATCCCAGAGTAACATCATTTGCACATAGGGGAGGAATTTGTTACTTAACTCAGCCACATGCTCACAGAGATACATCCAGTCGGTGGAGGGGAGCAAAATCCATTTCAGCACAGTGAATCCAGAAGGTGCAGGGCAATTAAAATCACAAGAACATTGGTTCTCAGTTGGTGGTGTAGGATGATATTGTTCCTTGTGCTTCCCATGACTCTCTCTGTGAGCTCTCCCAAAGCAGGCCTGCTTTGGGTGAAACAAAGGACAGTGTTGCCTGCTGCACTTTTTCACTTTGAACTTTTGCCAGTAAGATCTAGAGCCCACAGCCCTCAAGGTGTTGGGCTGGAGAGGTCCACGTGGAGGTTGAAGCCAGACTGTCTTGTTTGTTGAGAAAGTCATAGGATATATCTCAAGCTACAAATGTGGTGTGTCTTCAGTGACCTTAAAGCTCTGCATTGAAGATGATTTGGAAAAATAACACTGCTTTTCACGTGTTTTTCTTAATTTTGAGTACTCAGGATCTGATCTGCTGAGACCGAATTCTTTGTTAAGGCTTTTAAATTCTACTTCCAGCATAACTAAGAGAGATAAAGAAGGGGATTCTTGTCTCCTCACACACACTTCATACAATAGCTCTCTAAGTCCCAGTTGGAGACACCTGCAATGCACTGAATATTAGAGAAGTCATCTCTCTTTCCCTACAGAGTTTTTTGTTCATGTTCAGAGAAATGGGGAAAAAATCCAACAACTTTGCTCTGTTTCTGCCAGGGCAGGAAGAGGAGAGAGGGCATACTAATGGCAGTTAGAAGAAGACATATTTTATTTAGTAGTTTTACAGAAGTTGACACAGATTAATAAAGCTACAGGAGCTCAGTAGTTTTGTGCACTACCTAAGGGGAGTCACGTAGCCACACACGTGAAGAGATTTTGACTCATTTATAAATGATGTTGGTTGCAAGTCATTGTAAATTGAATATTCAGGCCTCCGAACATTCAGAAGCAGAGTTTACTGATATACTTCAGAATATGCACAAGTCTGCATGAAGCTGAGATCAACCCTGTGTGTTGACAAAAACTTTGCACTTTAAGAAGCATATTGGGAATCTGTTCAAGATTGTCTATTAGCTACAGAACTAAAACCCACTGGTCATGGCCTCCCTTAATTTCCTGCCTGTCCTATTTGGATTGAGTTTAGTCATCAGACCCTCCCTTTTCTTGTAACATTCTCTTGCAAGCAAGGGCTGCTTGTGGGGATCTCCTCTGTTCCTTCACTTACAAGGGATTTTCTTTTTGTTTCACAGATTAGGACTCACAGATGCCTACCAATGGTAAGACACTACTTTGGTCTGCAAGCTCTTTTTCTTGTTTTGAGACCCTTTATACAATTATTTCGTGGATTTGATCCTGTTCTCAAGGGGACGTTTCTTGGCCCAGTTGCCTTGTCATCACTGCCAGACTAAATGTAGCAACCAGTTCATTTAAACAAAGTTTAATCTAATGCTACTTAGTTTATCTTCCCAATTTGTCCACTCACAGTACAGGTCATTCCTTTCAGGATTGCCTGAAGTGGATGAATTGACAACCCATAATGATTTTTGATATTAAATCATTAGGCTGGGTTCAAAGTTGAATAGATTGTGACCACCACTGCATGAGATAAACAGGTTACAGAACCACAAGCAAGTTGTGACCTTTCACAGCTCTCTGAATAACTCCCTTTGCAATTGATGGGGCAATTGGGTTGAAAAATCTTCCCTAACAAAGTGGCTGCAGCAATTAAAACTGTCCTCCTGGGGAGACAGATCAACCTTTGAATTAATGCTTTAGCCTATTAAAATGACAGAAGGATCTTAGTGTTCCTCTTGATGAGTGTTTCTTGGTCTGTACTGTGTCATAGCTACTGAGAGGGTGAAGAGTATATTCAAATACTCTGCAGCGTTTGGACTGATCATTGTGGAGGCTGCCTTCAAAAAAGCAAAGTGTAGGATTCTTCACTCCTCTTCCCACAGTAAGAGGAACAGCCCAGTGCATGGCTGACCTTTACATCATCTAGAGAGCAGCCCTGTGGAAAAAGACTTGGGGGTACTAGCGGGTGAAAAGCTGGGCATGAGCCACCAATGTGCAATGGCAGCCCAGAAGGCCAAACACATCCTGGGCTGGATCAAAAGAAGTGTGGCCAGCAGATGAAAAGAAGTGATTCTGCTCCTCTACTCTGCCCTGGGGAGACCTCACCTGGAGCTCTGCATCCAGTTCTGGAACCCCCAGCACAGGAAGGATGTGGACATATTGGAGGGTGTCCAGAGGAGGGCACCAAAATGATCAGAGGGCTAGAGCACCTCTCCTATGAAGACAGACTGAGAGAGTTGGGGCTGTTCAGCCTGGAGAAGAGAAGGCTCTGGGGGGACCTTATACTGACCTTCTAATACCTGAAAGGGGCCTATAGGAAGGTGGGATAAGAACTATTCACAAGGGTTTGTAGTGATAGGACAAGGGGTGATGGTTTTAAGCTAGAAAAGGCTAGATTTAGGTTAGACATTAGGAAAAAGTTCTTTAATATGAGGGTGGTTGATCACTGGAACAGGTTGCCCAGAGAGGTGTTGGAGGCCCCATCCCTGGAGACATTCAAGGTCAGGCTTGATGGGGCTCTGAGCAACCTGACCTAGGTCCCTGCTTATTGTGGGGGGGTTGGACTAGATGACCCTTAGAGGTCCTTTCCAACCCAATATATTCTATGATTCTATCATCCGTTCGCAACAGAGTGAATGAATTACTTCCTTCATTATTTGTTTTTATAGCCCAGAACACACCTATCACTTCATCTGAGGGAAGGATTATCCTGACCAAGGATGATCAGTTGTGTGGCTAGATGCTGAGATACAGCCTGAGGAAGTCTGGAGTTCAGTGACAGAGCCTTCCAGCACTACTAAGGTAGAGCAGCCCTGCCTCATGCTTCCCTCAAGAGAGAAAATTAAGACATTATCTGTCAACCACTTGCCTTGTCACATGATATATAGCAATCACATTCCGGAAATTCCTCCTGTGGTCTCATTTTGGAGACTCTTTCCTCCCTGTTTACTCCATCACAGATGATGTAACTTCCCAGAGAAGATCAAAACTGTTGTTACTCCCTGCCATGGCAAGGTGTGGTGTCCTAGGAGGGTGTATGATAGGAGTAATCTTGGATACTTCCAGACTACAGTCCAGAATCTGCCAGAAGACAGGCAGGTGCTCTGCCAGCATCCATCTTTTTAGTGGAGGTGGCAAGAAAGACTGAAATTCATCTCCTCCAATTTAGTGATTGAATTTAGTCTCCAAAGCTGGCTCACAAACTCCTTGAAGAACAGTTGAGTCATTCCTTTTTAAATATAACATTTGCTGACTTCAGAAGGGGCAGCTGTATGAGATGTGGCCCCCTTTGAAAGCCCTTATTTATTTTTGTATCTCTGTTTCTACCTGTTTTCTGCTCCCAGTGAGCATGAGGATATGGTGGGGGTTGACTGCTTCTAGGACAGCTTCTAGGAGCGCCTTGTTTGTTGGAGAATCATTGGGCAAAGAGGCAGCTGATGATCTGAAATACTGCTGTGCTTCTGCCCATTCCCTCCTTTTTAGAAAGCTCTTCAAAACAAGTAGATAAAGGGACATGGTCAAAGTCCTCTGAATCTTCTTCAGCTCACTACATCTTTCCTGGTGTGCAGGTTTCTTTCCATAAAGAAGGAGTTGCAAAAGTTGCCTTGATTTTGCAGTTATTTTGTCTTATTCTCATACCTTCCCTTGACCTGTAGATAAAACAGAGCTCCATGCTGTAGATGATGATCTTGGCTAGACTGAGAGATGTCCATGGAAGGGAGGTGGGAAAGGAAGTATTCAGTGTATTGCCTTGTGGACAGGGGACTGGTCCTGTTTGGAGCCTCCAGGTGCCAGCTTAGCACGAGCAATAACAAAGCAGGTCTTTTGTAATGAGCAGCGTGTCCCCACCACCATCATCTTGAGCAGCATTTGAGTCTTTCTACGTGTAAGGTGCCCATTTCCTCACTCTGGTGGTCGTCACATGCATCAGTGGAGAAGATGGCCTCACTGAACCATTTACAGTCCAGGCACCTTTCTGATCTCCTGGCATAATGCTGGTGAAAGCACATAGTGACAGAGCAGCTGTGATCTGCTGTCTTGGCCTGGATATTAACTCTGTTGTCTTGGCCTTGCTCCTGCTCTAGATGGAGAAGATTGAGCTATGTTGGACTCTTTAATTTCTATTTTTTCTAATGTTGAAGTGTTCTCTTGGGTCCTTGTGTGGCAAGGTAGAAAGGAGGAGTTGGACTTCAGGAACAGCAGCCCATGGTGAGCCACTTGCAATCCAGCGTTCATATCATCCTCTAACCTCCTTCAGAGCCCAGCAAAGACAGGTCTCCTTGCCAGGCACCTGGTCCTATTACTCCTGCTTTGGGGAGAAACCAGAACACTGTGCTGGGCCATACACAGGTAGGCAGAAAGTCAGTGCTAAAGCCAGCCAAACCGTGCCCAAACCCCTCATGTGTCACTGGAAGTGCTTTAGATTGACCTCCCTGAATGGTTTTTTTGTGGATTCCCATGAAGTTGTAGCAGAGCAGAAGTGCCTGAAACCAAAGACAGCATTTTACCCAGCATCAGAACCTGGCCGTGCTTTGCATGTTTAATTCCTGAAACACTCCACAAAACAGTCTTTCAAATGTCATTTCACTAGTAGTTTTTCATTATCCTCTTTTTTTTTTTTTTCCAGTAGAATATTCAGTTCCATGGGCTGTGATACCTTTGTTCTTTCAGCCTTTTTTCAAACGGCTTCAGGTCTAACAAGAGGGTTATATAAAAGATCAGGATTATGTTTGTTTTGAAAGGAGGCCGAAAAGAATACATTCTGCTTGTGAATGGTCACTAAGAGAGCACTGATCTTCATAATGCCTTGCCGTGCAACACAGGAGCTCATGATGATGATGAAAGGATATACATTTTTAAAAGGATGAAAGGAAATGCTCCTCTAACTTGGCACATAACAATGTCCTGGAATTCATTGCTGGGGGATGTTGTTGCAGCACATGCTTTAGTAAGATTCACATCTCTGAAGAACTAACAGTCCTCCAGGTCGAGAACATGAACTGCAGGGGCACTTCCCCCATGGAATAATGTTGTAAAGTCCCCTAGTTGCCAATGGAGGGCTCAGCTGTCCTCTTAAATATGAGTTACTAGGAGAAATAGCCAGACTAGTTCATGATTTGTTTTGAGGTGAGAAACATCCAATGTCTGCAGACTATTGAATGAAGAAAAACCTCAGGGAACATTTTCCAGCCTAAAGGGAATTTTCTCTTCATCTGCAGGCAGTTACTTTTTCTTTCATCTGGGAAGAATGGAAAATGTCTCAATTCCTTTGCTTCTTCTAAGCACAGTCATCAGAAAGGATTCACAGTCTTGTTCCTCAGCACGTTTAATTCAATAGACTTTTTCCATTAACTCTAATGGGTTTTGTTTTGCTCCTTTTGCCAAAATGGCTTCTCAGAGTGCTTTGAGATCTACAGATGAAAGCCCTGGATAAGCAAGGGTAGAATTTATTATTATTGTTCATCTGGAAGAAGCTGAGTTATTTCATCTTCTTACAATGACTATAAACTTGCCAGCAAAAAGGGAGAAAAGATGCTTGACTTATTCTCAACTGTCTTTGCACAGGCTGAGATGCACTTAGAGATGTCATCAGAAATGTTTGTGCTGTTATTTATATTACCAGTTGCAGCTAGAGTTGTCACCAGCTGGTTTGCCAGTTCTGCTCACAACTACTGAGCTGGTACAGATTGATCTGCCATGGACAGCACCCACATCCCTCACATTTACAAGGTCTTTCCTGTTTCACAAGTCACCACCCTCAGTGTCAGATCTGCCCATCATCCCCAAAAGCGGCTAAGTGGAGCTCCTGGAGGGCAGTTCCCAGTGTATTAGTGGAAACTCAGGTTGATGCAGTCTGTATGAGGTGGGTAGAGATGAAAACCACCATGCTGCTGCACAGGCTATGTGTTCCTATCATAGAAAGCTTTGGGTTGGAAGGGACCTCAAAGATCATCTAGTTCCATCCTCCCTGCCATGGACAGAGACACCTTTCTCTAGACCAGATTGCTCAAAGCCCCGTCTAACCTGATCTTGAACAATTCCAGTGATGGAGCATCCACAGCCTCCCTGGGCAACCTGTGCCAGTGTCTCACCACCCTCAGAGTGAAAAACTTCTTCCTAATTTCTAATCTAAATCTCCCCTCTTCCATTTTGAACCCATTACCCCTCATCCTATCACTACACAAAAAGTCTCTCCCCAGCTTTCTTTTAGGCCACCTTCAGATACTGGAAGGCTGCAAGAAGGTCTCCCTGGAGCCTTCTCTTCTCCAGGCTGAACAACCACAACTGTCTCAGCCTGTCCTAAGCATAATCTTCCTCACAAGGTGTGGGGTGGATAAAACTGAGCCTTAGCAAGCCAAGCTAACACCCAGGAGCACAGATAGAAAGCACATGGGTCCCAAGGATGTCCCACCCTTGAGCCTGCAGTCTAGGTATAACTGCACTTCTGTGTCAGTGCTAGAGGGAAGAGGGAGGAAGTTCTATGATCTATGAAGTTCTGGTTTTATCCTTGGGCAGTGCAGGGGAGGGGAAAAAAAGCCCTGAAGGTTGCATTGGGTGTAATAAATGGCTTCCCAAATTTTAACTATTCTTAATGAAGTGCAAATGAAGCCATTTATTATAATCAATCCAATCCTATTTTTTTTTCACCTTACTTTTCCCCCTCCATTCCACTGCCTAAGTAGTAAAACATTTCTATTTAAGTGTACTTGATTTTTTTTTTTAAACTGGGGTGATAAAATATTCATACACAAAGATTAGAAGCATGTAATATATCTGGAGTCTCTCAGTCTAGTGGGAGGTGTCCCTGCCATGGCAGAGGGGTTGGAACTAGATGATCTTTGAGGTTCCTTCCAACCCAAACCATTCTGTGATTCTATGAATCCTTTACTAGTGCATTCATATAAAGAAGAATAACTTTTGTGGCCTCAGCAAGCTCTGAAGTGGCCCCATAAATCAACAGAACCACTGAGATGTTTTTCACTCCTATTAAAATAACTGTTGGTGACAATTTATAGCTGCAAATACAGTTCCTGTGTCTCACATCAGCTGCAGTCCAGCAGGAAAATTGGGAACTCTAAACAACCACCCATATATTGGAATATCTGCTTCCCAACATTTTCTGAGTTCTCTGTGCGCAGCAGAAAATGTTCTCCATTAAATGTTCCCAAAATGCAATGTCTTGTTCCAGATCTCATTTTTGGAGAAGACATGTCCAAGATTTTTGCTGACTTACTGTGGAAATAAATGAATCAGTCTGTAAGAGTGATTGGGGGAAAAGTAACAAAAAAGCCATCATAATTACCTTAAAAGAAAAAAAAAATTCTAAATATTCAGTGGACAGCAAAGACCTATTTAGGCTTCTGAAGAAATTACTGGAAATGAAATGACTTAGACCACTGCAAAGCAGACAGAAAATGAAAGAATTTATCGTAGGGCAGATTTCAACACCAGCCTGGCCAAGGGCTAAACAAACTCAAGCAGGCAACTGCATCTCCAACAGTGGAAGGGGTTTGTGATTCTGTAGGAAACTGAGTTTGTGCCCCTGCTGCAAATATTGTAGCTACTAAAACTTACAAAGATGCTCAATACGAGCAGAGCTGTGATGCTCAAGCTGTTATCATAGAATCATTTAGGTTGGGAAAGACCTTTAAGATGATCGAGTCCAACCATAACTCTACTCTACCTAAAGTCTCCTGCTAAACCATGTCCCTCAGCAGCACATCTACGGGCCTTTTAAACACATCCAGGGATGGTGATTCAATCACTGCCCTGGGCAGCCTACTCCAGGCCTGACAAACCTATCAGTGAAAAAAATTTTCCTGATGTCCAACCTAAACCACCCCTGGTGCAACCTGAGGCTGTTTCCTCTTGTCCTGTCACTTGTTACTTAGGGGAACAGACGCGCACCCACCTCTCTACAACCTCCTTTCAAGTAGCTGTCAAGAGTGAGAAGGTCTCCCCGAGCCTCCTCTTCTTCAGACTAACAACTCCAGTTCCCTCAGCTGCTCCTCATAAGACTTGTTCTCTAGAACTTGTTCTTCACACCCAAATGAGCTCTTCCTCCTCAACAGAGCAGGCTCTAGCGTATTGGCAGAGCAGAGCTGGGCTGGTTTGAATGTGTCCATGCTTGGGGTTCCTGCTGACACAGCTGCCTGTCAGCAGCCCCACCTCTTCACACCCCTGACCAACGCCACTGCCTTGGCAGGAATCCCCAGTGGTTAGGGTCAAAGGGAAGTAATTAAGATGGAAAGCAAAACCCTAGATAAAAAGCTCTCTCTGATTACCTCAGCAGAACCTGCTGCACACGTAACTCTCTGCTTGACTTGCAGGTATCTGGACCTCCGAAGATTCGGCTCGGTTCCTCACGGGGGCTTCGGGATGGGCTTTGAACGCTACCTCCAGTACATCCTGGGAGTTGACAATATCAAGGATGTGATTCCTTTCCCCAGGTTTTCTCACTCCTGCCTCCTGTAGCTCAGCAGTTAGCTCACGTGGAGAAAACTGCTGGTGTGACTGTATGTATATAATGTACTGGGATACGACCAAGTCTGGTTTAGGGGGAAGTCAGGATAATTTTTGTATCAGTGAAGCTCATTGTAAATGGAATACTGACTGATTAAAAATAATGTGTGTTCTGGTGAGATTATGGGAGCACTCTGGCCGTTAATTTGATAGCAGTAGGTGTCTTCAGTGCTCTTCAGGAGTATTAATAAATCCCCCTTAACTAAAGGATAATGATTCTCGTGAGATCAGTACAAGCCATGGAAAGTACTGAATGGACATTACTGGGAGGTAGTGAGGGGTTTATGTGAAATCACAGAATCACAGAACATTAGGGGTTGGAAGGGACCTCGAAAGGTCATCTAGTCCAACCCCCCTGCTAGAGCAGGATCACCTAGATCAGGTCACACAGGAACACGTCCAGGCACATGTGGAATGTCCCCAGAGAAGGAGACTCCACAACCCCTCTGGACAGCATGTTCCAGTGTCTGTCACCCTCACCGTGAAAAAGTTTTTCCTTATGTTTACCCATATGGTAGCATGGGTTATGGTCCAGCTTGTACCCGTTGCCCCTTGTCCTATCACTGGATGTCACTGAGAAGAGCCTGGCTCCATCCTCCCGACACTTGCCCTTTGCATANATTCTGTGATTCTATGAATCCTTTACTAGTGCATTCATATAAAGAAGAATAACTTTTGTGGCCTCAGCAAGCTCTGAAGTGGCCCCATAAATCAACAGAACCACTGAGATGTTTTTCACTCCTATTAAAATAACTGTTGGTGACAATTTATAGCTGCAAATACAGTTCCTGTGTCTCACATCAGCTGCAGTCCAGCAGGAAAATTGGGAACTCTAAACAACCACCCATATATTGGAATATCTGCTTCCCAACATTTTCTGAGTTCTCTGTGCACAGCAGAAAATGTTCTCCATTAAATGTTCCCAAAATGCAATGTCTTGTTCCAGATCTCATTTTTGGAGAAGACATGTCCAAGATTTTTGCTGACTTACTGTGGAAATAAATGAATCAGTCTGTAAGAGTGATTGGGGGAAAAGTAACAAAAAAGCCATCATAATTACCTTAAAAGAAAAAAAAAATTCTAAATATTCAGTGGACAGCAAAGACCTATTTAGGCTTCTGAAGAAATTACTGGAAATGAAATGACTTAGACCACTGCAAAGCAGACAGAAAATGAAAGAATTTATCGTAGGGCAGATTTCAACACCAGCCTGGCCAAGGGCTAAACAAACTCAAGCAGGCAACTGCATCTCCAACAGTGGAAGGGGTTTGTGATTCTGTAGGAAACTGAGTTTGTGCCCCTGCTGCAAATATTGTAGCTACTAAAACTTACAAAGATGCTCAATACGAGCAGAGCTGTGATGCTCAAGCTGTTATCATAGAATCATTTAGGTTGGGAAAGACCTTTAAGATGATTGAGTCCAACCATAACTCTACTCTACCTAAAGTCTCCTGCTAAACCATGTCCCTCAGCAGCACATCTACGGGGCTTTTAAACACATCCAGGGATGGTGATTCAATCACTGCCCTGGGCAGCCTACTCCAGGCCTGACAAACCTTTCAGTGAAAAAAATTTTCCTGATGTCCAACCTAAACCACCCCTGGTGCAACCTGAGGCTGTTTCCTCTTGTCCTGTCACTTGTTACTTAGGAGAACAGACCAGCACCCACCTCTCTACAACCTCCTTTCAAGTAGCTGTCAAGAGTGAGAAGGTCTCCCCGAGCCTCCTCTTCTTCAGACTAACAACTCCAGTTCCCTCAGCTGCTCCTCATAAGACTTGTTCTCTAGAACTTGTTCTTCACACCCAAATGAGCTCTTCCTCCTCAACAGAGCAGGCTCTAGCGTATTGGCAGAGCAGAGCTGGGCTGGTTTGAATGTGTCCATGCTTGGGGTTCCTGCTGACACAGCTGCCTGTCAGCAGCCCCACCTCTTCACACCCCTGACCAACGCCACTGCCTTGGCAGGAATCCCCAGTGGTTAGGGTCAAAGGGAAGTAATTAAGATGGAAAGCAAAACCCTAGATAAAAAGCTCTCTCTGATTACCTCAGCAGAACCTGCTGCACACGTAACTCTCTGCTTGACTTGCAGGTATCTGGACCTCCGAAGATTCGGCTCGGTTCCTCACGGGGGCTTCGGGATGGGCTTTGAACGCTACCTCCAGTACATCCTGGGAGTTGACAATATCAAGGATGTGATTCCTTTCCCCAGGTTTTCTCACTCCTGCCTCCTGTAGCTCAGCAGTTAGCTCACGTGGAGAAAACTGCTGGTGTGACTGTATGTATATAATGTACTGGGATACGACCAAGTCTGGTTTAGGGGGAAGTCAGGATAATTTTTGTATCAGTGAAGCTCATTGTAAATGGAATACTGACTGATTAAAAATAATGTGTGTTCTGGTGAGATTATGGGAGCACTCTGGCCGTTAATTTGATAGCAGTAGGTGTCTTCAGTGCTCTTCAGGAGTATTAATAAATCCCCCTTAACTAAAGGATAATGATTCTCGTGAGATCAGTACAAGCCATGGAAAGTACTGAATGGACATTACTGGGAGGTAGTGAGGGGTTTATGTGAAATCACAGAATCACAGAACATTAGGGGTTGGAAGGGACCTCGAAAGGTCATCTAGTCCAACCCCCCTGCTAGAGCAGGATCACCTAGATCAGGTCACACAGGAACACGTCCAGGCACGTGTGGAATGTCCCCAGAGAAGGAGACTCCACAACCCCTCTGGACAGCATGTTCCAGTGTCTGTCACCCTCACCGTGAAAAAGTTTTTCCTTATGTTTACCCATATGGTAGCATGGGTTATGGTCCAGCTTGTACCCGTTGCCCCTTGTCCTATCACTGGATGTCACTGAGAAGAGCCTGGCTCCATCCTCCCGACACTTGCCCTTTGCATATTTATAAACATTAATAAGATCACCCCTCAGTCTCCTTTTCTCCAAGCTAAAGAGACCCAGCTCTCTCAGCCTTTCCTCATAAGGGGGATGTTCCACTCCCTTCATCATCTTAGTGGCTCTCTGCGCTGCCCCTCACCAGGGCAGAGTAGAGGGGAAGGAGAACCATGACCTGCTGGCCACGCTCTTCTTAACACATTCCAGGATGCCATTGGCCTTCTTGGCTGCAAGGGCCCATTGTTGACTCATGGTCATCCTCTTGTCCACCATGACTCCTAGATCTTTTTCCCCAGAGCTGCTCTCCAACAGATCAGTGCCCAACCTGTACTGATACATGGGGTTGTTCTTCCCCAGATGCAGCACTTTACACTTGCCCTTGTTGAACTTCATTAAATTTCTCCCCGCCCAGCTTTCCAGCCTGAATGGAAATATTAATGAAATATTAATAAGGAGGTGTGATCTACGATGGACTGGGAGCCAGGACAGCCGTGGGGCTTTAAGAGGCTTTAATTAAATGCCTGAACAGGGCTTTGAAGGTCGAGTGTTATAAAACTGTGGAGCGTTGTCACGGCTGTGATGGGTTTGCTCTTACAAAACGGCGACTGCAAAGCAGGAACTCTCCCCACGCCAACTTAAAAGCAAATATTGTTTACCTTGGAAAAAATCAGCCAAACCTAGCAAGGAAGAATGTTGTACTGGGACTGCTGGAGTGAATTAGGTGAATGGTGTTTGGTTTTGTGAATCACCAATAAAGCTGTAGTCTGGGTTGTTTTGTAACTCTGTGTGATTTCTTTTGTTATAAAACCATAGCACTTCGCATCACAGTGTTCCCTTCGCTATCTTTGGTTGCACAACTTCTGCAGGAGATGGAGCTGGTTTCTGTCTCCAAGGGAGCACATGTTCAGAGCAGGAAGAAATGTTCACTTAGATGAGAGTTCCTTCATCTCTCAAGAGCCAACTTGCAGTTTATTGGTGTTTTGTTGTTGCTTTGCTCTTTTGTGGTTGTTACTGAGAAAATCTCTCATGTGCTCATCGGACCAAGTAGTTTTGTCTGTATTTTGAAACAACCGACGTATGCTCCCAAGCATTACATACGTATTAAGTAATCGCTTATCACTATAGGATCTCAGCTCCTTGCAATCTTTAATGGGTTTGTGAAAGAAATATTCATCTCTGTTTTGAAGACGGGATTTCGGGAAGATCAAGTGACTTGCCCAAGGCAATTGGAAAACAGTGATTTATTTGGGACTGGAACTGAGGTTTTCCAGCATCCTTCTTCCCTTCCAAATTATCACAATCCAGCAAGTGGTCATTTGCACAGTGCTTGCTACTCTGGAGCCCAAGATGGCTGCAGTATAAGTAATATATATAAAGAGAAAAAGCCAGGTAACAGTCTTACTGCTAATGAACCCCATGTAAATTGCCATATACAATGTGAAGTGACTGCAGAGCAATCATGAAAACTTCTTTTCCCAGTAGATGAAGGAGATTAAAAAGTAGTAATCAACCAGCATTGAGGTGGTCGTATTGCAGTCACCCTTCTCTGCTAGGGCTGTATAATCCTGCACCTGCAGTGTCTAAAAATACATATTTATGTCATGTGGCACCTGCCATGTTTCCCTTTGGCCCACGACTGGGGCTTTTACGTGTTATCATCATGCAAACAACATCACCACAAGGTCATTACTTTGGGGTATTTGTTTCAGGCGCTGAGACATCCCCTGCATATTGAGATTTTTTTTCATACCTCCTTGGTCTGCTTGATTAGGCAGGTGTTAACCATGCGTTTGCTGGTTTGCATCTCCTGGTACAGCCTTGAGTTGGCAAGTCTGGTTCCACGGAACAGTTCAAGCACCTGCCTGCTCTTTGAAACCACTGAGAAGTTCCTGTGACAGACACCCAAGTACCTTCATAGAATAGAATCATAGAATAGTTTGGGTTGAAAGGGACCTCTAAAAGTCATTTAGTCCAACCCCCCTACAATAAGCAGAGACATCTCTAACCAGGTCAGGTTGCTCAGAGCTACATCAAGCCTGATCTTGAATGTCTCCAGGCATGGGGCCTCCCAACACCTCTCTGGGCAGCGTGTTCCAATGATCCACCACTCTCATATTAAAGAATTTTTTTCCTAATGTCCTGCCTAAATCTACCCTTTTCTAGCTTAAAACCATTACCCCTCATCCTGTTGCTACAAACCCTTGTGAACAGATCTCCTGCCTTCTTATAGGCCCCTTTCAGGTATTGGAAGGTTGCTATAAAGTCCCCCCAGAGCCTTCTCTTCTCCAGGCTGAACAACCCCAACTCTCAGCCTGCATTTGGACCATCTCTCCTTTTCACGCGTTGTCTTAAACGTTATTGCTGGCCTTTGTGGAATCACTTCTCTCAGCAGAAAGATGTGGGAGTACAGCTGCCAAACCCCAATCCATACCATGTTCCTAAATAACTGGCGATGAGCAGGTGTCCTTATTGAGGTCCTTAGTCATTGGGTCTGTCACAGTTGCTGTAAATGAAGGTGCTTCAACTGGAATCCCATCTGCTGAAAACAGAGTGGGTGGATGGCAAAACCACCTCCTGTCCACTCTGCTCTCATCCCTGCAGCTCAGGGCTGGCTGTGGGGGGGGTTTGGCATCAATGAGCTGTTGTCAGCTGGAGGTTGTTGATCGTGCTGTGAGGTGCCAGATCTGATGGGCAGGGTGGGGCTAAACAGCAACAGGTGAAAAGGTGTAGAGAAGAAGACAATAGAAGGTGCCAAAAAGCCGTAGGGTGATGTGGCATGAGTCAGAAGTCTCAGGGAAGGCTAGCACGACTATTTCAAACAGGCTTGCAGAGTGGTTGTCAGGGCCTCATATGAGGTGACAGCTTGCAAGAACCAAGAACTGGTGTGATTGCCTTGAGAAGAGCTGTTCAGGATAGAAGGAAAAGGGTGAAACTTTGACTCATGGATAGAATCATAGAATGG
>VYZX01032796.1:101170-154505 GCA_013401335.1 Brachypteracias leptosomus | reverse complement strand
AGTGTCATGAAGGAGGATCTCTTTCTCTCCATTCAGATAAACTGCTACTACTTTTTCTTCAATCTGCATTTTGCATAATCTGTCTTGTAAGAGAATAGAGTTTTCCTTTGAAAGTTGATCCAAGTTCAGAGCTTTTGAAGGTGAGGACATCCTGAGTTGTCAGGTTTTGTCTTTAAGATGCAAGCAGTCTGAAGTATCCATTGTAAAAGATGTGTTTATTTTACAAAGCTAAGCAGGAAGTTTTCACACTGGCAGAGATACATTCGGCATTCCTTCATATGAGCCACTAATAGGCAGCATTTTGTTTTGAGATGAAAAGTTATCTCAGACCACTTGCTACAACCAGTAGTCGGCCACAAAAGTGGAAATATATGGGCATTTTGGGAAGGACCACTGTTGTACTGCATTTCTTTAAACCCTTTCAACAAACTATAGGTGAAAAACACTCATGACAAAAGCAGTTAGTGCATAGCAGCAACGTTTGAATAGAGTCTTAAGTTGAATCCATGAGGCACTTTTATTAGCAAGTACAGCTTGATAAATTAAACTATGCAATCATTTCCTTTATATGTACACAAAAATTGAATTTAGATATTATTTCTCATATTAGTTTATCTGTAGTCCTCAACACTTACAGCTAAGCATCCTTGATACATTATGGCCTCAGAAGAGTAAGAAATTATAATTAAGACCTGTAAATTATCCCTGAAATGATGTTAGTTTTTCCATAGATAAGTAAGTTCTTTTTCAAAACCTGTTACAAAAACATTATGGATGAAGGGCTAAGAAGTCAAAAGTTAAGAAAAAGTCATATTAGCATATACAGCCTTAACTCAGCTGTGCAGGCATAGCTAATATGTTCTCTTAGTCACAGTCATCGCAATATATCGTAAGCAAGCAGGATGCAAGGTTTTGTGTATGCTGATGTTGTTTCTGATAAAGGCTGGTGCATCCATATGGTTTTATTAATTATCTGAACAGTGCATTAGTAAAATTCATGTGGCACAGCAGCTGTGGCTTTCACAAATTTTCCGAGGAATGACAGGCTGTATGTCATTAAACAGTGAAGTGTCAGATAATTTTAGAAAGAAAGTGAATCCTCAATATTTCTGCTTTTTGGAGTAAGTTTAATTTTCTGTGAATGGGAAGAGCATCTGTATTTAGAACCAAAATCCTTTCTTTTACAGCCAATGTATAATGTAGTCTTTGACAACTAAAAAATTTTACTGTAGTTCTCTGTTGATATTCTGATCCTCAGAGACCATTATCTGTTGCATGAGAGAATAATTTGCCTTTCATACATAACCAGCCTTGAGCTTCATCTGAAAAGAATTACCCTGATGCTATATATGTGAATAAAATCCTTATTCAAACAATTCCCTGTTCTCTTGTATTACAGTATGAAAGATGTTTAAGGAAATAGTCATAAGCAACTCAACTCCTTTTGCCTATTGTTTGGTCTGATTTAATAATAGTTCAAAAAGTTCAGCAAGTACAGTAATTAAAAGTATGATGTATTCCAGAGCCATGTATTCCCAGCAACGTTCATGTGCCATGTTCATACGTGCTCTGTATTCCCAACAGTATTCGGAAGGGAGATGGGTCTTAGGATTGAAATTCCACAGTTTATTATATCACTAAGTATTAAAATCTGGAGGTTTTTGTGATAACCCTAAAGCAGAAGTTCAGATCCACATGTTGCTAAATTTGTCTTGTTTTTACTTAAAGTCTCATAAAAGCCTATGCTTCATTTAGTTGTAGGAAATCTCTGATTTTGTTACTCAAAATGTCTATGTTTTATGTATTTCAAATAAATGTGTGCATAGCTAGGACACTGGTATTTTCCACTTCAGGAAGAAGGGAAAAGAGGCTGAGAAAAATGTGAAAAGAATGGCTTTTCAAATGAAAATATAGATTCTGGTTCTCTACTGTATTATCGTGTGATAGGCAATCATAAGATCTGTTCCTGGTGATCAAATGGAATAAATAATCACAGTCAACAGTATCTTACTTCAAAAGTGACATCACTGAAAGCAAAGAGAATATTTGCAGTGAAGGGCCTTGCTCAGAATAGGTGATGTTGCCAGAATTTTGTGTGTTTAAAAAAAGGCTTTTGCTGGTTAGGAAATATAGGAGCCAAATAAAGATTCACTATGAAACAGAGGTTCCACATGGCAAAGGTATGTAGGTTCAGAATTGCTTGATGACATTGAAGAATTTATAGGGTTCCTGATCTTAGACATTGGTAAATTTGCATCCAAAAAGTACTGAGTCCTCTGAGTGCTTGGTAATGCTTTCCAATTTTTTAAAGCTTCTGTTGAGGTTAACAGGTCTCCTGAGATGAATAGTAGGTGGGGAGTCTGTCAAATCCAGAAATGGAGAGGATGAGGGAGAAGAGATCCCAGTTAACATCCTGAAGCTTTGAAATTCAGAGTTAATTACATTTGCAAAAAAACTCAGCCATCTGAATATGAGGAAATGTGCTTAAAGGTGTCCAAACCATATTGCATACCTTTCCTTTGCATGCAGCCTGTGTATACCATTCTTTCTCTTGCAGCTATTTTGTTTAACATATTCTTTCTGGGTCAAGGGCTTTTTCTAAAGTTTTATGGAGCGTATACCTTGCAGTATAGATTTTGAACGACTGCATGTAAACCTCGCAGGTAAGCTGAAAATATATCCAAGGCCCTGAATTAGAGCTGCTGTCATGTTTCCCCTGGGGCCCCACTCTTAGAAAACAGCAAAGTCCCTGATTTCTGCTACACACTGCTCCCTCTCTCTGCTGAGCAGCCATGGGCCAAGCTCCCAGTTGTGTTATATAGCCCCTTTAAAAGCCCATTATCAAGAAGCCGCAGGTGTTTTGGTAGCCTACAGGGCAATTTCCAGAAGTTGATGTCTGTTGCAGATGTAATTCACGCAGAGGTTGTGCTCGCTTGCCCTGTGGTTTTCACAGCAGTTTCCTAGGTTACAGTTGGCTACATTTTGTTGCTAGTTACAGCTTTCTTTTAAAAGCTTTTAAGTAATCACACCTTCCACTCCACATCACGTCAACCAGGAGATGTCTGTCTGTATGTCTGTGTTCTGGATGCCCCAGGCAGCCCCAGTGCACCTGAGCTATTCAGTACAGACGAGGTCCTGGTGCTCTCCACTCTCAGCAGAGTTGCAGATGCTCAGGTGCACTTCCCAAAATCTGAAGCTCCATCTCACAAGCATTAGGAAGTGCTTTGGTACATGGGTGCCTCTCTGGAATATTTATGGGCAGAGTGGTAGAAATGACTGGAAAACAGAGACTGAGTGCCAGTCCCATGGGTAGAAGTGAAAGGGAACCATCCCTTGACAAGCCACATGAAGGATTTCAGTTTGCACGTTTCAGAAGTTTCTTAATTACTTCCCACAGTCATTCAATGCAGCGGATAAGATTCAGGAGCTGTGACTTGCTGGAGATAGCACAGTGTGTTAAAAAAAGAATCAGAAGTCAGTATTCTATTTTCCATTTCTTAGATAGAAATTATACGAGTGTTTCAACTACTGTTAGCTACCTTGGAGATTGTTATCAAGGTACTATTTCAACAATTGATGAGCATTATTCTTTCAACAGATTTAATAATAATAATAACAATAACAGTAATAATAGTAATCATCATAATAATAATTCTTCCATGGATGTGTTACTTGCAGAAGCAAACCTATAGCTCCAAAAATGGAGATAGCAGTCATAATGGCTTCCAAACATAAAATAAGGCTTGCTAGTAAACCAAATTTAGTTGCAAATCTGTTTATGTCATCTGACGGCTTCAGCATCTTATCAAAAACTCCTCTATTGTCTTTGGAAAAATATACTGGGTTTCTTAATGTTCTTAGTAAAAGCAGACCAAAATATTGCATTTGTTTTCTTGTCATCATCTAGCAAATAATCAAGTTGTAAATTATTCCATAGCAACTTGCATTTTCACTTTACTATCTGAGTAGTTAATTTACATTTGGCCGAAATACATTTGCCCATATTTATAGTTGATGACATATACAACTGTTAGCTAGCTTGGGAAACAGGTTTTTTATTATTCTACCCAGTGTGACAAAGTTTCTACAAACCCCTTAGATGAGAGGGCATACATACATAAGGAGTCTGATTTCCTCCACTTGAGAAGTATCTACGTAGAAAATACCAATACAAAGTATAACTGAATTTTAAAATCAAATTACCAGATTAAATTTACTCAGATTATAAATGTTGTAAAATCAATCTGGAAAGAAACTTAAAATCAATATACACATTCCCTTGTGCTTTTTTGGTTTTAAAATATCCATTGATCAGTGAGAAATCTGTTTACTTTAATTTCCACATTAGTCCTTACAGCACAGAAGGAATAGCTCTGTGCTAGTATAAAAGGTCTTGAATAAAAATTTGTTTTGAAATTTACTGGGAAGAAGAACAGACCTGTATTGCCTCATTTAATTACCTAGGCTGTTTTTGAAAGTAAACTGCAAAATGTGAAACATTATCAGTTTTATAAACTAAAGGGATTTAATTTTTTTAATAGGTTATGAAATATAGAGACCTTTTAACCTAGTCAATTCACATTAAAAAACTTCCAGGATTGCAAAGAACAATGTGAAAAGAAATTATAAAAATAACTGTGATCTGAGGAAGTTCAAGGGTAAAAAATGTACCAAGGTAGCTAGCATTCTTTTTTGGCTTTTGTTCATAGTATAACTAAGAGAGAATTTAATCTCCCTGTTTCAAATATCCCTTAAAATACTTTCTGATTCCACTTTTCAGCAGAAAATCAAGATGGGGTCAACTTTATGAGAATGGATCTGCTACTGAGATTTATAAAGATACATAGGAGTGCTATTGATCTGGAGGAACTGGAAGAGCCCCAGTAATGAAAAAAGAGGTTAACTGCTGTCAAGGACTGCTGTTTCTTTAACCTGATACTGAAGGCTGTATAATTTGTAACAGACTGAGGAGAAGAATTGGTTTTGAAGCCCTTAATTTTAAATTTGGTTTTAAATTCTCCTTCCACATATAGTTTTCCATTGCTTAATGTTGTGCCAGACCTGTTTTTACATAGTCAGCATCTTATACATGAAGAATGAGTTCCTGTGCTGCTACGCAAGCGGGGGCATCACAGAAGATTCAGTTTAGTGCCAATGAAGCTGTAAAGTAGTGAGAAATGCTTTCCATTTTGAGTTATTTCTGGCATTGATATGGCCCTCAACATTGTTTAATAAGCCACAGGGTAGATCAGCTTCCTGTAGCTCCTGCAGTCAGCTGGTATAACTGCCAGAGCATGCACTAAGGCCTCATTTTTGGCTCTACTCCCCAAGTTCCTACTGCCAGAGCTTGTTGGTGTCAGTGGTGGGTGGTACCAGTGCAGGCACCATTGCCCTGGTACCAGTACCAGAAAAGCATTCAGTTCTAAATCTGTGTTACAGTGAATTACAGCCAGTATTTCTGTGCTCCTGCCACCCTGGGCAATTCATCCAGTCTCGCTGAGTCTCCCCTGACACTGCAGCATCTCTAAGCACCTGCCCGAGGGCAAAGAGCTGGCACATGCCTGGACTCAGCACTCAGGCAGAGGCAGGACATGCTCCTCCATGGAGGGTGATGACCATGATGTGCCAGGTCTGGGGTCCACAAGCCTCTATGTTGTTACCAGGAGTAGCCATACACAGGTCCCTAAGAAAAAGAACAGACAAAGAAACTGTGATGCTCTCTCTTACACCTCCTCAGACTCCAGTTAGCTAAGGGTAATTCCTGAGACCACTGTGTCTTTAGTTATTTCCATTGGATTTCTCTTCCGTGTACTTGAACAGACTATCTTGAAAAAGTTTACATTTTAAGCTTGCTTATCCTTTGGCGATAAAGTCCACAGATGTATTGTGCATGGTGTGAGGAACCGATTCCTTCCAATCAGCTGCTTTGAACTTCATTCCTACTATCTTCTTTTGATGCCCCCTAAATCTTGTACTGAATCAGGATAAATAGCCACAGAATATACACTGAATTTAACCTGCCACTTTATCATCCAGTCTTGTAAAGTTCTTCTACGGTTCTTCACGATCAGCCTTCATCCTTGCCTCTGTAAACAATGTAGCGTCTTTTGCTGCAGACTCCTGGCTGGAGGTAACAAAAAGCAGCTTCCAGCATACATCCCTGGGGAACTCCACTTATGTCACACTTGCACTGCAAAAACTGGCTGTTTACTCTCTGCTTTGTGTCTGCCTGCAAAATACCATCTATTAATTTCTGTGTAGGCCTAAGCTGTAATAGTCAGTCTTCCTAGACCCTTTGTGAATTCTGTATGGTCCCTGTGAGCTAATAAGACATCTATCTGCCAGCAGCTCTGTGCCGCTCTGTAACACCTAAATCAAATTGCTGTACTTGTGTAAGGTTCCGCATTTCATTCTAGGACATTAAATACTGCAGTATTTAACTTCTGTGCACCCAAGTCCTTTACTGGATCTAGCCTGAAGTACACACCAACATCTTTCCTTTGTATAGAAACAGTAGAATAGAGAAGCATTTGAAGGTACTACCTTTTCACAGTCCTTTACTGGGAAACCCAGCTACGCTTCTGAAAGAATGATAAACGTTGGGCTGAGGTTATCTGCACAGTCAGGATGCTGAAGTCTTTCTTTTGCCTGGTCTTCCTCTCATACTTCTCTCTCATCAGTAAGTCTTTGGATCTCTGAAGACATCTATCACTGAAATGGGGAGGCTTACTTGGAAGACAGAACTAGATGTGCTTTGGATCCAGGGCAAGTCCTGCTGCAGGGAGTCTTACTCTCAGTTTTTTGCAGGTGGATCTCAGCTGTGTCTGCTGCACTTGAAGCTGCAGGATCCCCATCCCAAACACACACCAGAGGGGATTGCATAGTCCTAGAGGTTAAGTCAGTTTTAGTAAATGGCTTCACGTCGTTCAGAGGATGTGAAAACTCCTCCTCAGTTATTACATTTGGTCTCAATAGAATTCATTTATTTTCTTAAACATAATTCTCATAAAGATACTGAAAGATAAACACTGAAGATTAATCACTATAAAATGATAGTTACAGGAAAAAATCGTAATTGACTTGTCTTTTGAACCCCACAAGCATTTACTCTAATTGGGCAGTGATGCATTCTTACTATATATTACAGTTGGACCTTCAACTATCTAGAAGCCATAAAGCTGAACAGCCCCACTTTTTCTTAAGCATGCTGAAAAAAAAGGAAAGAATTTTCCATCTCTGGAGGTAGATTTTATTAAGAACATACCAAACATATATGTATACACACAAGTGCACCCACAACTATACATTGTATACATATCCATATTTATAACCCATATACTGAACTAGAATGAAGTAATAATTTTAAACAGAGAAAAGCTGGTGACTTTAAATAAAAATGTCTGGGAAAAGGTAGATCCTTCAGCGTGCCATTACGAGCGCGCCATTACTCCTATATTGCTTTTCAGCCTATCAACCATTTGTGACTTTGTAGGTTGCAACAAACTTTGCCAGATTTTTATGACCTCATCTGCTTTCTATGGTGGGTTTGCTCCCTTCTTCAAGCAAGTCCCCTGTGCCTCCTGGAAGAGTCCAACCCTGTCCCAGCTGCCAGGCCCCAGTCCCTGTCCCACTCGATACTCCCGCAACTTCTCCCACATCCATACAGGCCAGCAGAGCAAGCAAGCTCCTGCTGCCCTGGGAGCACTCAACAGGAGGGCAGCAGCCATGACAAGGCTAATGACACTTCCTTTCCTCTGTTCTGAACTTTTTTAACAAAATCATGGTATTGCAGTGACTAGAATGTCAATTACAAATGAAGTACGCTTTTGTACCCTCTGTTGCACACATAATAGGGAAATGGTTCAAAAGCTGTGTCCTTAAATATTTATTTACTATGCCTTTTATGTGTATGGTAAATGGGGTATGTTTGATGGGTCAATCTGTTTGCCCTTACATCGTGTACACTTGCCAATGCCCTCTGCTGTAGTCAGTGAGGTAGTATATCACATCAGAGCCTGATCAATCAGGAAACCATAAAACAAATACCTTTAAAATGTTATTGTTTTGTCAGCTCTGGGGGAGAGTCTACATAAGTTATGAGCTCTTATAACATTGAATAGACACAGATGATTCAAAGCGTATTACTAGATAATAAAGGTGTAAGGAAGAGCTTATTTTTTCTAGCTGGCTTTTTCTTGACGGCTTTTGTCCATGAGCTCACGTTTGTTTATGACATCAAAATTATCTCTTTTGGAAATAGCTGTGGTGTTGCAAGCACATCATTGTAGTCTTACCATGAATGAATTGGTAGGAAGGTTGAAAGGAAATGACTTCTACTCAGCTTTCTTGCTAATCAGCAGTCACGGAATAAAAATATTTCCTAGAACAGAATGGGGATTATTTAATAGGAGAGAGATTTTGGAGTTGTTTATAGAAAAGTCCCTAAAGCCTTTGGACTAAAATACAGCTGCAGTGCTGAAAGCAAATCAGATGCTGGGTTGTATTGCTGGGGTAAACAAAGTGAAGCAAAGCCTGGGAGAGGATGATCTTGTTACATAAGACACCAGTTACATTGCATCAAAATTGCTGTAAACCCTATTGTGTCGTGCACCTCAGGGTATAATTGCTCTTGAAAAAAAGGAACAAAACAGAATGATCAAAATGGTAAAAAATTTCAAATATTTAAGCTCTAAAATGTTGAAAAATACGAGGTTTTCTTTCCATGGAGAAAATTTTTTAAAAATAAAATAAAAAAGGAAAGAAAAGAAAAGAAAAAAAAACACCTTTGATCTATTGAAAGTGTTTGGGTTTAGCAAAAAAAAGCTAACCTGGATGTAGATGCATTTCTTTTTTCACAGTAAAAGAGAGCAAAAAATGAAGCTAAGTAATGTGAAAATCAGATGATGGAAACATAATGAAGGCTAATGATCACATAAAATAGGTTACCAAAAACCTATTGAGGGCCTTTAAAAGATATCTCTCTGCCTTTCAGAATATACAGCAGCAAAAAGGATAGAGAGTTACAGGAGCATGAAAGAAAATTATATAGAAAGCACAAAGAGGAACAGATTTAACAATGGGACATGTCACTCTGTTCTCTACTCTCTAAGTCCTTGCCCTGTGTTCATCACTATGTATCTGCTCCACGTTCCTGTTCCCTCTTTATCGGCAGACTTAGCCTGTCAGAGAGTGTGAGATGAGCTCTCATTTTTTTACCCTGATTTTGTATGGAAATAAATCTCATGCAATAGCACTATTTCTGTGTCTTTGCTGATCTTTCGCACCTCTGCAGTAACTTGGTAACTTGCGGGGCCAGTTTAAACCATATGTTACCAGATATATTTCCAATTTTCATGTTTAGGTATTGGGATAAAAGAAAGACCTTTCAAATGTCCTGAGCTGCGTTAAGAGCTCAAGCCTGATTAAATATCAGAAAATTCATATCATCTCTCAAATTCATTATACAAATATCTGCAAAACTGTCGTCTTGATTGCTAATGCTCATAGAAAAATACTTCTTAATTTGTTTCATTTTGGGGAATGCCTAAAAGGGAGAAGCTTTTGGACTTGAATCATACTGAAGAAGACTATACATCCCAAAGCCCTTCTCAGTATTCTAGCTGTACCAAATAAAAAGGTCAGTAAAAGACAATACCTGTCTCCAAAAATCTTGCTCTTGAACAAGATGCTACATTTCTGCAAATATACTATGAAATAAATAATATCATATTAAATAACTGTATAAATATCAGGGATGGATTTATATGCATCTTTACAGCTAAAATAAGATATTCAGAAATTCTTACTATGTGCAGTCTTGCTATTACGCTGTTTGAATGTTGAGGTATTCATTCATTCATCTGCTTTTGTATCAAAGCTATATTTTAGTCTTGCATATGAATTTTACGCAACGATTATTCACAGAAAACTTAAAAGATAAACTCTCTTTTGAATGTGAACTACTTCACTAATGTGGAACTCACTGCTTCAAGAGAACAGTAAAACAAGTCATCTGGTGAGATGTTTTTAAAAGTTGAGTTGCAATCAATATTTGGACAGTTATGCCAGCCAAAACCAATACTTATTTACAGATAGAACAAAGAGGCCAGGCATTGGTTGTTCATGGTGGTAGTCTGGACAAAAGTTTCCCATCTGTTCTACCTGTAATTGATTATCCAACAAAATTAGGAAGGATTTTCTGTGTTCAAAGAATATGGTTGAGAAATTTTGTTAATAGCATTTTTTAAAGGTTACTGCAAGAGGGAACTAGAACTTGTTTTATTATCTCTTAGTATTTATTCCCATATAACTGAACAGGGTTTTTTTCACAAATGCAAAAGACAAAACACTGCAAATCTGGAGTAGTCCCTGATACTTGATAAACATCATTCTGGGCTGCAAGATTACTTTAAAGTTGTTTAAGAATTGAATAGCAATGATTATTGGTTTGTGAGTATCCTCTGGAAAAGGATTCCATATTTTCTAAAAACTTCAACCCGCTAGATTTTGTTTGATGTACAAATTATTGGAAATATTATATTATTATACTTAAATATATCTATATGAATTAAATTATGGGCTGCAAAATTCGTGTCTGTCCAGGGCTGTGGTACAATCCAGCACAGTAACTATAGCATTCCAAATGCCAATCAGAATTATAAATAGTAGTATGCCTTCAGAAATATTAAAGTGTATGAAACAAAGAAAAAATCTTTCCAAACTATCTCTTCCATTATTTCATTTTTGTTTTAATGAAGAACCTTTGGGGGAAATTGTTATGCTTGAATAGCATAGAGAATGTACGTGACATTTTATTTCACTCACCTGTGACCCTGCCTGTTATTCTCCTCAGCAGTCCAAAAATGAAGCATTTCATAAGCTATTTGCTCTTTACTGGCCATTTAATTATTATGCACCTCATTTCTTTTGTTTAGTTGTTAAATTAAAAAAAAATACATTTAATTTCCTGTAAGTTTGAGGCTATTTTATAATTTCATAGCATACTCCAAGGTGTGTATGTTACTGTAAGATAACACTGGCAGGTCACTAAAAGCATTTGCCTCTGCCTCATACCTCACAACACCCACAAGGCATGCGTTATCTCAGCATACCATGCATCTTGTTAAGCCCTACAGTTTCTGTGGCTGATGGACAAGCTTACTGCAGGGTCTTAACAGAAATGCTACTTTTATATGTTTATAGCTCTCCCATTGTCTACAGTTCAGTGCTAAAATGCACATCCATCGTATATTGGATGTGTACAGTGGGAAAGCACTTAGACCTAAGTCAAGATGGGCTAGACATAACCACTAGTTTCCTTTGAAAATCTGGAGAAGTGTGGGCAGATTCTGAGTGCAGAGCTGCTAATAGGCTGAGATTGCCCAACAGAAACACCAAGAACATCACCAATATTTCAAATTATTTTCTGCTTTAGAAAAAAAAATCATTAGAAAAGACATTAATAAAACAAGATTTACAAAGGTGCACTGTCGGTTGACTTGTCAATTATCAGGTGTAAAAAAACCAATGTATTGGGAAGGCCTCATGTAAGTAATCAGGTGTTTTAAATCACTGAAAATTTGAATTAAATAAATTTGCTGTGAACTAGGAGTAAAGACATAATGCAAAATATTGCTTAAGCATCTGCTTTTGCTTGAAATCCATTTCAGTAAGTCTATTCAAATGGTTTAAGTTAAGCTCATTCTTAATGGGGTCTTAATGTCTAGCCTGCTACTCTCAGGCATTAGACATTGCTCTCATTAAGAATTATACATCTTAATTCCTTGTGCAATGTCATGTGTGTATGTCCTTAGCAGTCATTATGCAAGGCAAAAACATCTAATTGGATCCCATAGTGACAGAGGCATCTGTTAAAATCAGAAAAATTCCTTTTCTTTAAATGAAGGTTTTTCAACAAATAGCAAATGTGTACCTTATTCCTTGACTTCAAGGGCAATTCCTTTCTTTTTTCTATTGTCATATTACTAGTTCAGGCAGCATGAGCGTTATTATAAATGCAAAAAACAATGGGTTTGCATCTTATAAAGTCATTTCCCTTTGGAAGCTCATATATGATTCATCAAGAGAAGGTGCTGTCATGTCATTCTGCTTGGGTGCGTGTACTGAGCAGATGGCTAGGTAGTTACTTCAAGCATCCAGGATGGTGGTCAAGTTAGAGCAAATAGTTGTTAATTCTGACTTTCTAATCTTATCTTAACAAGTGATGAGCATTTACCAAATTTGTGGAACTGGACACTGACTCTTCAAGCGCTTAGAATCCATGAGCAGAATAAGATGACCTGAACCTAAGCAGGGGATTCGTTTCCAACTTGTTCCCTGAATGTGAGATTGGACAAAATGTTGATACAAACCTTGAATTTTGCAGCTTGGGACCGTTTTTAATTTGAAAACATAACGCTTTCTGTTAATGGAACATAGAGATAACTTGAACTGTAAGTCAGATTGTATCCTTTTCCCATTAATACCTACCAGGTTTTCATGAACTACAATTTTCTCATATAGCAGCTGAGAAAAGTGATGCACACTTTGTTCTTCAGTGGGAAAATAACACATATCACAACTTACAGGGACAAATTAAAGTCCGTCTCTATTTGACAAACGTGATTTTGCCACTTGAATGCAAGCAGGCATGCTTTTCCTCTATTTGTTTTGCTATTTATAGAAAAATTCTGACCTCCTGTATATCTAAAAATCAGATTGAAGTCAGAAGGAGCTGTGGCACAAAGTTGTGGCACACAGTTGCAGCAAACATACTACATAAAGGTAACACAACATAAGACTCAAACCAAGGTTTGCTAATGATCCTTATTTAATAAAAAGATACTGTAATAGCCTCCAAATACTACAATAAAACAACTGGGAGCTGTAGTGGTTTGGGGCCATTATTGTTGAGGGTTTTTAATACAGTTTGCAAAAGTAACCTTTCTTTGTTTCCTGTGTGAGCTGGCAGGTTGCCTTTGAAGCCAAAGAACAAAAATACAGTGGGGTCATACACTAACAGTGGCTATTTTCTTTTTTCTTTGCATTAAATTCCCAGTAGCAGAGGGATTTGAATTTTGAGGGGAAAATAGGAAAAAATATTATCTTCCCCACCAAATTATAATTATTTCAAGGTAAGTGATACATTTCTATTTATTATTGACCCATTGGTATGTTTTCTTCTTCTTTAATTTATGCAAAAAGAAAACCCCAAAAAAGGCCAAATTATCATGATTAGCAACAGAATAGAACCACAGGCATGTATGCTCAAGTAGTGGGGATTAGACATACACTAATAATTTCCTCAGGCTGAGTTTTGTCTGAATAATATATAGAAAAAAAAAGCAAAGTTTCCCTTTTTTTTTCCCCCTTGATTAATTATCTGCTTTTTATTAAGGTCCAGAATACAGAATTTAGCTCATGCTACCCTACTTACCATTGTTTCATTTGCATAGAATGCCTTAAGGATACCTCGGGAGGTGGAAAAGTTGAATGTCTCCAAACACATACCTTTTTGTTCCTACCCCAAGAGCAGTCCAAAGTCATGTGGCTTCATAGCTGGAAGTCTTCCAGGGGTGGCTGCTGCTTCAGCCTTTTGAGAGCAGGGAAGGGGATGAAAAGAAGAGATGATACATCTTGTGTTAGACAGGAGTATTGTTCTTACCGGTGTTGGTATAGTGATATTGTTAGCATTGTTGTAAGTGTATTATTGCACTCATTAAGTTCTAACAGTGATTATGAGGCTTTTCCCAGTCCCTGGGAGTCCCCCCATGGACCTCTCCATGAAAGAAACCCCCAACTGAGACCCGGCCCCTGAAGCCCAGGCCCCCCTCCAAACTGGGACCCCCCCTTCAAGATCCTATATGTCTGTATTCTCTATATTCTTCCTGAATCCCTGCTCCCACCTCTTGCATGCTTCATTTTTATGTCTGAGTTTACTGAAGATCTCCTTGTTCATCATACTACTGACTTGGTGTGGGGGTGGAGGAGGTGACCCTTGAACACCAGTCACTGTCCTGGACCTCCATTTTCTTTAGGATCTGCTCCCATTCTTCAAAGCAGGTCCCTGAACAGGCCAATGTCTGTTCTCCTGAAATCCAGGCTTGTGGTCCTATTTTTTGCCTAGTTCCCTCCTCTCAGGATCCTGAAGTCCATAAATTGATGGCTGCAGCAGCCTAGGCTTCCTCCAGTCTTCACATCTCCAACCAGTCCTTCCTTGATGGAAGTATGAGGTACAGCAGACCATGACTTGTGTCAAGGAATTGTCAGCAGTGCATTTCAGAAAACTTACAGATTGCTCAAGCCCTGCTGTGTTGCCTCCCAGGCAACTAGAGAAACACAGTGCATGTTGGGTGATTTTTAGATCTGTCAGAAATCCAAAGGAAAGTAAGAAAAATGTCGTTGTATTTTTTTTTTATGAACATGAAAGATTTATGGAGCATATTTTTTGTAGACAAGAATCTTGCTACCTGTCAGTATATGCTGATACAGGACAATATTTGTTAGTTTTATACACATGTATATTTATGCAGAATCTGAATATGGAGGGGTTTTTGCTAAAATGTCTATTGCATGGTTCGTCAAAATGGTACTGAACGTGAAATTGTTTGCATTTCCTGTAAACCAACTCATGTCCTGAGCTCACATTTATTTCAAGGATCATTTTTTGGTAGTTTGCATAATTACATTACAGAAAATGTCTAGAATCAACAAACCAGAAAGGGATCAGTTTGAAAGGTCAGACAAGTCACACTATTGACTGGATATACACTCTGTGAACACAATTAGCACAAACTGTGTAAGTTTTTTTAAAAAAGCATTCTTGTTCCAGAAGAAAATTACTTGAAACCACACAAATAGCCTTTGCACTGAAAGGAAGGTGTAGAAATTCAGGGATCCTTAATGGGAGCTCTGGGTTGTGACAGGGTATTCCTGACATGAACCAGCCCAGCTATCATAGATTTTTGATCAGACCTGTGTTTCTCAGAAAGCAGCTGCTTTTCTTCCTTGAAAGATGGAGCATGATATTTTCATTATTATTTCAATGCTTTCCTCAGCATTGTTTATAGAACATTTTGCAAAGATGATGACCCATTCAGGAGAACCAGATATGAAGGTTTTCAAAAATTCTTGCAATTTCTTTTTCACTTCTCTTTTAAACAATTTTTCTTTTAGTTTATTCCTCTTTGAAATGACTTGGAATTGCAGATCTTGAGTCTAATTCCATCCTTCAGAGCTTGGAGTTGATGGAGCTTCAAAGTCTGGCTATATCTAATTTTAGACTGATGTTTAACACCAAGTTTTTGTCTGTTTTTGAAATTTGCCCAAACTTTCTCAATGTTGTTCAGTGTCGATATTCAGGCTTAGAAACACTTCTAATTCAAATAATCTATCACAGGATTTTTTTTGTAGTAAAGTACTATTCACATTCAGTTGAACTGAATGCTGCTGATCTTTGAGGAGAACATGGATTGGATTTGACAGTTGTAGATTGGTTATTCCCTAATTTTAAAGGATTCACTTCTTCATAAATAAAAAAAAATGAACTAGGAGCTGAATAGAGAAAAAAAGAAAGAATTTATGTCAGAGAAGTATCTTAATGCCGTGCTTAATCTGATCACTAAGAGGAAAGGCACATTCACTGGACCCTTGTGTAGAAGCTAGGAATTTCCTTAGAAGAGAAGGACTTACAGAAATCTGTTATTTTATGCTCTCCCTAGCACATAGACTAGACATGTTATAGTTATAAAAACCTGGTGTTTGACATAGGACATAGCACAAACCAAATAAAACACTTAAAACAGCATCATAGTTATCCGAGATAGATTATTTATGCTATTTTATTTGCTAGATGTTTGATAGATATTTAGAAGGATGTTCTTTTATAGGGCTTCACCTGATACAAGATTCAAGAAAAATAAGATGCAATGCCCTTGAAACAAGGAGCACCCCTTGCTCCTTTTTGTGGGTTTCAGCGCCCCTGAATACCATTTCTTCTTTATGAGACTGTCTTTTCAGGACTGGTTTTGCATGTATCAGCTGTTAGCAACCCTAGACTGGATCTTAGCTGTTGACTATGATTTTTTTAGAATCTTTTTTCATTGCCAAAGCTTAGCAAGGCCTGCTTGTGTTGATTCCTGTGTCACTGCTGCCATCTTCTGGAAAGTTTTCAATATTGCTGGGTGGACTTTTTAAAATGTAGATTCCAGCAACCAGGAGGTTAACAAAATATGTGCTTCTTGCACATGGTTACAGGAACACAGCCTGAATAGCATGGAATAAAAATTCGTATGTGGGGTGCCTTGGTTCTGCTAGGGATATTTAAAACAACATCCAGGGAAGTGAGTGGCCTGATTTCTATTGCAATTCGGTGTGAATTAGGCACTGGGTAATTGCTTAACTCTCATCAGCTTCCCAGCCTTTGTGTTCAGTAGTTCATTTCAAGAACCATGTTAATGAATCCATCAGATTTCCAGGTCTGTTTGCACATATAAACGTGGAGCTAGATGCTCAAATGCCCAGGGCATGCATGCATAGCAGCAGTATTATCATATGGAAATGAGTTTGTCGTACTGTTTAAGGGCATATTAATTGGACTCCAAAGCTGCTAGAGCAGGAGCTAAAGCCACAGGCAGTAAAATTCATTCCTCATGACATTCCTTGTGAACTGATATATGCATTCAGAAACAAAACATCTTTTTCAACCTTGTAACAAGTGGTATCTTAATGTAGCTTCAGCCACTTCATTGCCAAAAAATCTACTTTTCGTGTCACACATGTAAAGCAATGCAACTTCTGCAGGAAAAATATTTGCAAACAATACACTGTTATACTTGTTATAAAATGCTTTTTCTCACTCTGTCTAAAGGCATCTCAAGATAACCGTAATTTTCCCTCTTTGCATTCTTTTTCCTTAAAAATAATGCTTTCTGCTGTATAAAATTTTACTTCTTATTCTTCTTTGTATCCATTTTAGTGGTGACAACACCAAGCAGTGCTGAAACATCTACCAAGCATAATACAGCACCATGCAGAGAGAGTAGTCTAGATCTCATATGTGCTGTAGCTGCATTAGCTACAGATTACTGACATGGCTGTGAGACTTCCAGCAGGGCTACCTTAAAGCTTATCAGCAGTGTAAGCTGCAAGTAAAATTCAGGTTTGCCACCTGAAGAAGAATGAAAGGGACAAAGCTACTGCTGTGTATAAATGGAAGGCAGAGATGAGAAGCAAATGCACAGGAATAGAGAGCAGAGGAAGATGCCTGGCTCTGACAGCTGGTCCTGAAGGAGGGGTCAGAGTCCACAGCAGCATCTATTTCTGGGGTTAGGAATTGCTCCTCAAAGTAGTGATGTTTAACATCTGAGGTCTTGCCGCAGTCCCTGTAGCATGACAAGCTGGAAGCCTTGCGCTCTCTGCTTGCTGTCCACAGCTCTGGCACAGGTGACATAAGTAACAGGGACATGAATGTCTTTCTGTGTTCAGCAGCAGGCTGCTGTAGACAGCTGCCTACTTCGTTTAAGCTTGTTTGGCTTTTCCGGAGGTACCTTGGTTGGCATCAATCTGGGCATCTCTTCCCAGTGCTTCAGGGCACAGTGTTGTTCTGCTCCCGATTAAAGCTATGCAACTGTGCCAGGACCAGTTATGCCTGTTCAGACAACCAAAACCATGGTCTACTTTGAAAATTTTGCAGTGTTTGAACCCATGTTTGCAAGGGTAGTCAGCTATCAGGTAGGATTCTTCAGTGATAACAAAACCTGACTCTATTTTGCACACATGATAGCACAAATAAATCAGTTTTGTACTTCCAATATACCACATAATCTTGTTACTAACTCTGCTTTATACTCTTTTCATTCTTATTTTCTGGAGTGGGTTGGTAAGTCTCACATCCCAGCAAACGTGCTAAGAACAAGACTGTACAATACCATTATGAGTAGATAGGAAAAAACAAGATATGTAGAATCTGGAAAAAGCAATATCCCTTCTCCTACAGGGACCCAAAGTCATTTCATTTGGGAGAAGCACCTGGGTTCCTCTGAGCTGCTTTCTTCTATTCTATCCCTTGCAGCACTCAGACCACAAGGGAATTCAGAAGAGGGCTGGAACGTAGAAGTAAAATTGCCCATCCACATGAATCAGAAAACAAAATTTGGGGAGGTCTGGGACAGGTTTTCAGAGCTTATGCTATCCACTTTACCAATCCATCTTTTAGGTTAATGTTGCCTGATGTAAGGTAGGCTCCAGGAGAGTCTTTATCTGCAGACACAAACTCATCAGCATTCATTGAAGAGCCTTGGGATGTACATGCTGTCATCTAGATCTTAGGGAATGAGCCCGTGGGTTGCTTTGCAGAAGTCAGGAGGAAGACTTTCACTTTCAGAATCAAAAGAAAAACATTGAAATTTCTAAGACATTTTGATGCAGTCCTACACTTAAAGCTTTTAATGTTTATAGGAAACTGCTTTTTATAGTGTTGATGGCAAATTGCCCTTAGATTGCAAAAGCTGTACAGAGACTGCAGCTATGCTTTTGACATCATGTTTTGACAGACTGTCATGCATCTCACAAAAGTTTGATTTTAGATGAAATATGCATAGTAAATCTGTGTACTTATTATAAGGAAAAAGACCAAAATTGCTCTGCAAGTGCTACTAGGCTCTGCGATTGCATTATAACTGATAAAACCAGTGTCATTAAAAATGGATACTTTTTCTACTGTGGCATTTATCTTCATTGTAGCACTTGCCGTTTTTTCTGTAACTGACAATTGTCAAAGCCACGAATACTAAGTAAACATAGCAACTACAGATGGTATATATTCTGCTTTTAAAGTTTCTAGATTTAAGCACAAGAAATATCAAAAGAAAGAACGTGTGGATGATGGTCTCGCACTTGGTGCAGGATATGACAAAGTGCCAGAGGCAAAGTCAATCCAGTACCCAAGATGTGTGGTTCACAGCAGTAGCATGACAAGGATGGTGACATTCAGGGGGGTATTTTGACTTTGGATGGAAATAAGTAACAAAGTACATAGTTTCAAAGTAAAAAAAAATGCTTAATCTGTGTTTATGGACGCTTGAACTCTAGCCAGGAATCCAGCTGCTCTCTTACTCAAAAGATATACTATATGGTAAAACCTTTTCAGTGAAATTTGGGTTCTGGGAGCTTTTCTTAAAAGAAAAAAAAAAAAGAGGACATAAATCTGTAGGTATGTATCACTCACTACAACATTAAAATTTGTTCTTTGGAAAGTGCAATTGGAAGCTACATTTTTCTAAACAGAAACACTTTAGAGAGATGACTTCAGGTATTATGAGGAGTATATGTCATGTTCTGATAGATTTGATTTCCTTTAATGCATGCTTAGATTTTCAGTATAAATCCTTGCTCCAATCAGCAGCCTATAGTTGGACTACAAAGGCTCATTTGGGATTGAAATTTGATGCCTTACAATATTTTACATTTTCAAGGGGTTTTTTTTGACCAGGTGATCATGTTGTCAAGTAAAGAGAAGGAACTTCTTAACCTTTTCATTGTTTTATTCATATTATTTAATAAAACACTCTCCATGTAAATGAAAAAAACCAACCTAGTTTAAAAATCCTGCCAGTCTGATAAAAAAACAAACAACTATACATTTGCCGGATACAATATAAATATCTGCTGGTTAGAACTCATAGGAGCCTCTGTGTAATTGGTGACTACCTATTTGCACTTATCATATTTTCATTTAACAACAACAGCCAAAAAAAACCCCACAAAATGAAACACCATGGAAATACTTTACCGATTACCTTTATTAGCCTAAGTTTTGACCTTATGAAACCACTGTGTCATTCTTTTGAGGAATGATCTCAGGTCATTAGCGTGGAGTCTAATGTTTAAAAAGTGGAAATCTTCTCCCTTGCAATGCTGCTATGTGATCTTGGACAAATCTCTTTGTGTGGATCCTCAGTGGCATCTTGGTTTCCACATCAACTCAGTTAAGATCCTTAAATTTAAGGATTTCTATGAATTATGCTCCAGTCACTAAAGCAGAAATAGTAGCATTTTGCTGCTTTACAGGAGTATGGTGAGAGAAGTTCACTCACAATTCCAAGATGTTCTGATGCTCTGGTGATCAAAGCTATGCAAGTATCTTAGAATGCTACATTATTTTGCTTTGATATATAATATATAACCAAAATGGTTTTGAAGGCATAGAAATAAGTCTGTGTAGTTCTATATATATCTTAGATTATGCTTGATTTCCTTTGTATTCTCTATAGAATTGTATTCTCAGTTTACAATAGCACTTAATGTGTAATGCTCATTAAATAATAATATTAACACCTGTCAGCTGTGGTTTATTCACCCTTAGCACAAATATGACTATAATGTAATACTCTTCTTATTTGGTTTTGGACTTGATTGTAGAGGAAGGAGTGAGTAGAGGCATTGAAGGTCGATTTCTTGAAGTACTTGTTTGCCTGAAAAGCCAAGATAAAATTTATAAGCCCTGAATTTTAAATGAAAGATGAGAAGTTCTGTGTTGTTGGTTTTTGTTGGCTTTTGAGGAACCTTTACATCTCTTGTGCACTAGTTTTGCACTATGGGCAGAAAGCTCCAGTAGTGGTGGATGTGTCCATCCTGCCTTCACACAGTAGCTTTAATTTTCATTATTCCCATCTTTAGTGAAGTGTCCAGACAGCCAGCACTGAATGAGGGAAGATCAAAGAAAAAAAGATAGAAGAACAGAGAAGACAAAACTATTTTGATAAGATTACTAGTCAACATATTCTTATTGACAGCAGGTCATATCAGAAGAAATTGACTTCATTCTATGATGAGATTACAAGTTTGATAAGAAAAAGTAGTTGCACAAAATCAATTTCATTTTTGTAAGACTTCAGACTACAGAATATTCTGATAAGGAAACCATCATCCATATGATATATCCATAAAAGGCTCTAGGAGGCAGGGTTCCAGCTGACATGGTTAGAGTCTGTGCAGCAGCATTGTCTTATCACTACCAGATGATACAGTATAGATGCCTCACTGGACTGTGGTCATGTATTAAGAACTGGCAGATCATAGAAAGTAGTGTTTTCTGCGAAGAATCTTTGTGTGGCAGGGTATTGCTAGCAGCAAGCAACAGGGATTGACAGCAAACCTGTCACAATTCAATGCTCAAAAGTGATCCAGAAATAAATATAAAGACTGCTGATACAGCACAGTAATGATACAAAGATTAGTCAAATACCATTAATGAAAAAAACAAGACAGTCCCCAGAAAAGTGCTATGAATATGATTTGGGGGTGGGGAAGAAAGGGACGAGGAATGGCTTAATCAGTGAAAAGCTTAAGGGTTTCTCTGTTTAGGTAAAGCAAATTCAGAGGTATCTTGATTACAGTACCTAAGCACCTTCACAGGAGGAAAATAGGGGATACTGAGAGGGGATACTCTTTATTTTAACAGAGAAATGAAAAGCAGAAAATAGTGGCTGGAAGCTGAAGCCAGAAAGGGTCAAAGTAGACGTTAGATAAAACTTCTAACAGTGATTTTGAATGGCCATTAAAACACTGTATTAGAGGTGTGAGTGCATGTTTCTTCATCTGATGTCTAATCTGGATGTGAATGTCTGTTTTGGAAGATACGTTTTGGCCAAAGTATGTACCATAAATAGTCTGGTTTCAGTCTAGCTAATAGTGATAATTGTAGGAGCGAAAATGTGGCAGTCCAGATTTCAACATGGATTGCAGAATCCTGGTGAGAAATCTGGGTACATGCTTGAGTTGTTAGCTCACGCAGAAGTTCCTACCGGTGCACCTACAGTGCTGCAGATTAAACCGTGACTATGACTACCTCACTACAACATTGCCTTCAGTCTGCTGTGTAAACACATGGGAGGAAGTAAGGGTGAAAAAGAAAAGTAATATCTGAGTTGAGAAGTAACTTCAAAATAACAGTAGGGAGCTCAGACTTGAAGTTTTGTATAGGGATTCAAGATTGGGAGTATTGTATTGAAGTTGGAAGAAAGACAATTTTAACTGATATTTTTTATAAGCACTATTAGAGAGATATTATCAGAGACCAAAGAAAAGGCATTTCCAGTAGGCAAGAGAGAGAATGAAAGCTGTGGTGGTTGGTCCAAGGGAAAGTAGATCTTGGAAATGTTATGAAAAAGGAATTGGCAAAATCTTGTTTCCAAAAAAAACCAACCAGCATAGCATGTAAATGACAAACTAATTTTCTTTTCATTCAAAAAGAGAGCTACATTCTGCTTCCGCTTCCAGACTTTGAACACTTCATACACTATAAATGGGCCAGTCAGGAATAATTGAGACTACAGCTTGGTTTCACCATCCTAGTTTTTATTCAGCATCACTCTTGGCACTATAGATGTCATATGTGGGGTTTGAAGCTGACCAGAATTCAGCCTGATTTTACCATTTGTTGGAATTATCATAAAGATAGGAGGATTTTAAGAGCAGGATCTGGATCACTGTTGAGGTTTCTAATACCTCCTATTCCGAGGTCACTTGAATTCAGGTTTCCTGCCTAGGCCCGTCTCATACATCTTTACAGATATTCAAAAGCCTATAATAGCACACACAGAGGTTATATTAATTTCCAGTGCCTAAATCCCTTAAGTGCTTTGGGGATTTCCCTGCTAATCCTCTTTTTAATACATAAACCTAGAAGGTAGGTTTGGGATCTTTGGGATTTATTCTTTATGTTGGTTGTTTTCCAACTGTAGAATCTTTCAAGGGTAACAACAGTAAGTGCTAAATACACAAAGACACAGAAAGTTTATATGCTGTTTATATTATCACAGTAATCTGTCAGGTTTTTTTTTTTTGGCAAGTGAAGGGAAAGAAAGTGTGGCTATTATTAGTAATTACACTATTTGTAGTTATTTTAAACACTTACTAATATTAAATTCATGCAAAAGTGTTAATTTTTGACTGAAAAACTTATATAATTTTCTTTCCAAGGACAAAATAACTGTATTAATATTAATGAAGCCATAAAATACAAGTTAACTGACAACATTTTTTGCAGTTGCTATATTTTATTACTGAAATTTTATTATATTTTTCATGTCTGAATGTAAAAAATGAATAAAACTATCACAAACTGCTCTTGTGGTAAGTGACATGTCTTTTCTTTATGATGCATGCTTTGCCATAAAAAGAGAGTGCTTAATGCATTTCTGTTGGGAGATGCCTATTTATTCTGACAAACTGATCAGCCTCTGGGGTGTTCTTTTGCCACAGAACTGATTTTACATCTCATCCATTATCTAATAAGATGTGAAAAGAGTATCCTGTCTCATTAAAAAAAAAAAAAAAGGGCTTTGTTTCATGACAAGGATGTGGCAGGCTCACTCATGGATTTACTTGCAGGATATACAATTGTTAGTGAAAGGCTCAGTTAGACACTCGTGTGTGTTTCCAGTACAGCAATCCTATGGGGAAAACACTAGTAACTTTGGTCCTGAGGATTTTTTTATTTTAAAGGTAAGTATAAAAAGTGTCCCCTATAATAAGAAAATGCATTTCACATCTTTAAATAAGATGGTATGAGTTTATGGATTTTATTATTTCAATAAATAGCAATACTACATAAATTACATTGTGAGGCAGCCAGAATGTCTTCGTAAAATATATTCCCTGGGGTTTTTTTTCTTTCTTTGGTATTTCCCCCTTTTCAATGTTTATGAAAGGTTTAAAATTGCACTTGCATGGGAAAAGTGAGAGAGACTGGAGTGAGGAAAGCAAGCTGAGGCGTTGTGTGATAAGGCAGTGGTAAAGCAAGTGTATACAAAACCCTTTCAGACAAACATTTTCAGCCAGATGTGTCCATAAGGAAATAAAGTCATGAAGAAAAAAAAATAGGACACATAGTAGGAAATGCAGTAAAATCTTAATTGGAAAGGGATAACAAGTCTTTGAGATACTGGGTATCCAGGCAGAGAGTACCTCTCTATGTATATTTGAGTGGTGTTGAACGCGGATGAAACTTTTGGCCACTAACGCAGTGCAAATTGCTGTTGTAATGAAATGATGCTCTATTGCAATAATGCAGCATCTCATACAACATACCTTGTAAAAGCTGTTTGCTAACAAGTGCAAGTGAATTAACAAATCAGTGTTTGTGGGAGTAAAATAAAACATTTTAAATCATTGACAATATAGTGGAGAGAAGTTATAAGAAAACAAACAAGTGATTAGGTTTGATATCTCTGGAAATGAGAACACCCACTCCACTCCTCCACTCCAAATTTCCCTGACTTTCTGAATAAGGGAATCAATCCTTTTGGACTTGCATGATGCTTCTTTTCATAAAAGTGCAGTTTCTTTAGCATGACAATGAAATGTGATTTTCAGTGCTTAGGAAAGTGACGATATAGCTTGAAAGAGTTCTAAATGAAATTGCAAAAGCTAGAATTTGTGGCAGACACATATTCTAGTGTCACGTCCTCCTGATATCCTTTATTCATTATATGTGAATGCAGCTCTGTATCTAAAAATCAAGGCTGCTCTATCAGTCTTGCTTATAATGCCAGTCAGAATGGCTTACTGCTGAGAGATCTTTCAGAATCTGGAATTGCATTAAGACAGCATAGCTTTAAAACAGCATAAAAGAGACCCATTTTACATTATTGACTTTTCCCCTTACCAGCAAGGACACAGAATTTAATGCAGCCATGATGGGTCAAAGATTTTGACACATGTCAAGAGAGATATCTTCATTTTAGAGATTAGAAAAAAGGCAACAAATGATACATATGAACCAGTTTGGGTGGCAGAGGCAACTCAAACTAAAGTAGGGAGAATTGTTTTACTCACCTGCAAAAGTTCTTCCTTTTCAATGAGACCTTATGTAAAGGACAAATTAATTTAAGGAAGATGAAACCAGAACAATTGCTAGAAATGCAACAAGGGTCTAGAGGTAGTACTCTAAACCCCATGTTAAGTAGCCTATCATTGTGTTCCTTCTATGGATCTTTTAAAACTATTCTATAAAAGTCTATTGCAAGTATATAATTTTCTAGAAAATGGTATTTCATGTGACCTATATAAAGTGATCATCCTCTAATAGAGTCAGCAATAGTTTTCCATAGAGAATGCATTTGATTCAGGTCTATGAATAGACTATTTCCATTAGCAAACACTATAAAGCAGAACTGCTTGTTTCAGCCAGTACCCTTCTTGTATAAACAGATTTTACTGTAGGAGAAACACACCCAGAAGTATCTAGTATGACTTTGTGTCCCTAAATGGACCATGTAGCAAAATCTCATTTTTAATAGTGGCATTTATATTATTTCACCGATTAAATGTATAATAACAGCAAAATAGTTATGTTAATGATCAGAGTGTATAATAAGATGCACAATTAGGAGGATTATGTGAATTTAATGGGATGAGAAAAGGCAAGAGATCATCTGCTGTATGATTTTTCATGATGTAACCTGCTGTCTATATCCCTAATGTGTTTTTATGACTTGTGTGCTTTGGTTTGTTTTCCAGTTTGTGTTCTGCCATGAATGTAAAGAAGAATACCATGAAGGGGAATGCAGCTCTCTCCTCAGCACGCAGGGAGCCATGGCCCAGAAGGTAGGGATCCCACAACTCATTACATCCTGATCATTATCCCTGGCCCAGCTAAAGCAACATTTGTCAAATGGGTCCTAATTATAATCCTAAGTAAAAGCAATTATGTTCATTCTGAATTACTCCAGCCGTCGGAGTTGCCGAATTGGCTTTGCGATGGATTGCAGTCACTTTGATTGATAGAGTAGCTGAGTTCTGTCAGCAACATACAGGGCTCTGCCATCAGTTCATAAAGAAAAGGCCTTCTCATGGGGCTTTGGGGTTGTCCCTATTCAGTGTGAACACTTTTGAAAGGCTTTCTGTAGTCTTGCTGCCTTTCAGCTTATTTTCAGTGCACCAGTCAGGAAACTGTGTGGGTTTGAACTGAATAACAGGGGTTTTATGCAGCCTATGCAGAAAGTGCTGTTGATAATTTATGTTTTAGCTTAGAGAAATTAAAAATTGATTGCCTACACTGGAAGCTGTTAGATGATAATTAATCTAGGCTGCTCTATAATTTTGTAGCTATTGTAGCTATAGGCCTGGACAGGAAATAGTTTTTCTTTCCTAGCATTTCTCTTCATTTGAGATTCAAGTTTCCCTGCTCTCCATGACAAATAAATCACAGTCTTTCCAATTAGAAAAAAAAAAAAAAAAGAGAAAGTGCAAAACCAGGAGAGAGACCCCTTAAATATCTTGCAACTTGATGCCCAGGGTGTGCTCCTAGGAAGAAGAAAACTGATATTCAGATGTCTGGCATCCTTTGATGCTAAAAGGAAAATTGAACCCTGAGTTCACACACAGTCCAACATGGCAGATGCAGGATTGTGGGCAGGTGCTGGTGGGGACTTGTCCTGGCCAGCTCTCATGGAGGCATGCCCAGTACCTGCAGGCAGATACTATCTGAGGTTGGCTTTTGGGGCCTATAATTCTTTGAACACAGAGACTGGGAGGGAACTGGAGGCCTACCAGAAACATTTGCCATGTACGACCATGAGACAGTTCATTTGCCATACTTTGGAGAAGCTGCATTAGGCTGTGACCTATGTAGAGATTTTTCTCTTTAGCCTTTCTTAGTGAAGTTCTTCTAATCTACAAAAAGAATTGGCACTCATTGAGACAGTGCTAAATAGTCTGTATCCTAGTAGTCAGTCAGTGTATCTACCTCTGGTGCACTGGAACATGTGTACTGTATGAGAACCAAAATCCATCCACATTTCCAGCCTCTAGTGATTTGTCATTCAGATGTGGTATTTTTTGTTTAGCAGCTATCAGCAAATTTTTATTTCATGAATTTGTGCAACCTCCTTTTTTGAAACCATGTATGTACAAGGAGATTTGCATCTTAACTACTCTCTATGAAGAACAATCTCCTTTTGTTTGCAGTAGCCTTAGAACAGTCTTCCAAGCTCCCACTTGCATTTATATAAAAACAAACCAACTTCAACACAGACATTGAGAGATACTTAAGAGTATCCAATAGCCTAGTAAAGTAAGGCTTTATGTCTTACCTGAATTAAATGGAGCTAGGCCCTGAATACATTTTAACATGAACAGTGAGTCCTATATACATTAAGCTATTTATTCCTAGAGTTTTGCCTAGTGTACTGGAAGTCATCATGGCACCTTACAAATGAGTTCAACAGTATTGTCTCTGTGGAATTTAAGAGTTTGTGTAATTTCCAGGTTCTAGGGCAGAGATTAAGGTGTGCCAGAAAAAATCCATACCATAGAAGAAGTGTTTTATTTTAAATACTTGCATATTGCCTTAGCTGCTCCTGATCATAACGGGAGAACTTTGTCCACCTGATCCAGTATCTCAGCACATGAATTTCACCCAATTAGACCTCTTAACTTAGGAAAGTTGACCACTTTTACTGTTCCAGTTTAATGTAAACATTTTTGCTGTTCCTGAAAAATTTCTTGTACTCTCAAAGAGCAGTTCCGGAATAGCTAAATGATAGTACCAGAATAAATCTTCTTGCAGTTATGCAAATCAGTTCCTCAGTATAGACAAGACCACAGACCACACAAAATTCATTTAGACTCCAACTTAAGCTGAAGTTAATTGACTCAGATCAGCTATCTTTCCTTCAAACTAAGAGAGCTGCACTAATTAAACTTCTCCACAAGGTGGTGATATAGCACTGAAGAAATGTTTCCCTCACTTTCTGTAATCAGGGGAGCAAACAGAGGCAGCAAAAACATGGCAAGCCCAGGTGCTGGTAAGATGTTGGTTTCATCCAAATAGCATCATGTGCTGCTAGCTCTCTTCTTCCTCAGGCCAACACCAAACTCAACAACATCCCCTCAGCATAAGGTCAATCCCAACTCAGGGCCCACAGTCCAGGCCCCAGCACTTCACATCATTACAAAGCTGTGCTGCATACAACTCTCCCATGCAATGCATACAAAAAATTCATAGGGCATATATGGAAAGAAGCGTGTGGGGGACTGTTTTCATTTCTCTTTCACTGAGATTAATTTAACCATTTATCCACTCGTGCTTTCAGATTTTTTGTTCTTTTTGGCCCTCCTCTGCAAGGTGCACAACCTTGTGTGTCAGAGTTAATTTGCTATTATTGTATCACTTGCTGAGGCAGTGAGAAGGATTGTTTTATCTTTGACCATCATCTGTTTCAAAGTAGGAATAATACACTTCCAGAGTTGTCTTCAGCTCCTGCAGTTCGACTCTTATCCGGATCCTTTTCTACATCATTTATTTTAGGAAAAGATCTTACTGTCACAACTCCTGCTGTTCATATTTCAAGGCCAGCCAGACACACTGCCACCAAACTGTTCCTCTCCAGAACTAGTGCAGGATACATGGTCTCAGAAAGATACTTTCTATAAGAAAAATGCAGGTTTTACTTTAGCCTCTAGTGACTGCAGTAGTGAAAGAACCTCTGTTGTCCTCACATTTCTGCAAATGCCTGCACATCTCTGATGTGCTCGGTACAAGAGGAAACACTGCAGGCAGGTTTAGGCCTAAGTCAGCATGATAGAGATGAATGTGATGAAGCACAAGGAATGTGAAAGAGCTGGAGTGTTGTTACAGAGGAACTGGGTAGCAGGAAGTTGATGGCAAATGGGGAGTGGGAAGTGACTCCTGATGGGACTAACTGTTACCTGTCAGAGATATGGTAGAGGCTCCAGAAAAAGGAGAAGGAAGAGATAAGAAAGACAATAAGCCTGTGAGATGACATGGGTCAGCTATAAGGGTCCAAAAAGCAGAAATGGTGGTGGTCAGATGTCAGAGGGGCTAAAGAGGAAGCCTCAGGTCAAGAGAGGGGAGTGGAACTGATGGGACTGTGGAGCGAGTGAGGGCAGCAGGGAAGGGGAAATGGAGTCAGTTGGGAGGAGGAAGAGGGCAACTTCTGCTGCAGAGCCCAAGAAGGACAAAGCAGGTGCCACGTATGGTGCTTAAGGCTAATCAAAATAAAAGGATTTGAACCAATAATGGTGGGAAGCTAGATTTTTCAGATCTATTGCATGGTCCATCGGGATGGATTAAATGTTCCCTTTCTACTGAAATGTCCATTTTTTGGCCCTGATAGGCCACTGTAAGCTCATCTTAAGCATTTACTGGTGCAGAACTGATTATTTCACATCTTAGTTTGTAAGTTACATGATTTCAGGGAAAATAAAATTTATCTCTGGCAACTTAAGTCAAGAAGTTTTCTTTTAAAACCATTGCAGACTCTTGAAGCTTTCTGAAGTATGGTTTGAGAGAATTAATCATATTTGATGGATTAAAAGGCAGTGTGAGTGATGGAATCAATGAAATATTAAAGGTGACTCCAGCCAGATTTAGGTTTAGAAATAACCACATAATTCCTGTTATGTACGCCACAAAACCAAGCTTCCTGGGCCCTTTTAACCTCATCTATAGATAGTCTATGCTGATGGGGAATCCAGCCATAAACCAGCATCCTCTCTAAGTCCCCAGCTTAAAATTAGCCTGGCTTTCCTAGCACAAAATCTTTCTAGACAGTTTGCTTTTTACCAGGATAAGTAATGCACCTTCTTGCTCAATAGCAACTGGACAATAAAATGTGACAACATGCTAGATTTGAACATGTATAGAGTAGCTCCCAGGACTGTTTTGGTGCTAGGCATGTTGATAAGACACCTACAAGGTAAACTAATAGCAGTAGCAATGTCACTGATGTAATGTGGTGCTTTCAAAAATCCTCTCAGGCCATATCTAGTCTTAGTCCGAGCCTTAATTCCGGCTAGTTCTAGCAAACCCGACAATCCAGCAAATTTCATCACTAACCATGAATCTTTATTTACTGATGCAGCTAAAAGTTGTTACCAATTTCTTGTGCAGAGATTACAGAATAGATTGTGTGAATTTCTGCCATTTTATTACATTACTTGCTAAAGGTATTCATTTCAAATCAGGTTCATTGCATATTCAAAGTAAAAAAATTATTGTTAGTCTTATCAAAGTCTTAGAAATCTAATCAAAGTACTATTTTTTAGTCCATTCACAATAGCACTAGGTCTTATAGTTCAAATTATATATAGTTACAATAACAGATATGCAAATTTTCTGTTAACATTCATTTCTCTGGTGTTATGTTTAACCTTCCACTGCCTCTATGCCTAGGCTCAATGGCTTCAGTCTAGGACAGACTGGCCTAGTGAGTCCTTTACCAGGAGGAACATGATGTATATTGAAGGGTACTTTTCCTTCTCACTGTATGATTTGCTTGGGTCACTTTTATAAGCTTGTTAATACTTCCTTCACTGGTCTGCAATTTGATGTTGGGTTCAAATTAACTATGATGTGTTTTACCCAAGTCAGTTATGTCTTTGTTCTCTTTGTTTTCCGTAAGACTGTTTTCACCCAGCTCTCAAGGCTGCATTTGGGTAACTGACCACTGGCAAGTTGTTTATAGCATAAGGGCCTCCCATATCTTCCTCTACCTGTGCTTTCAAGGCCTCTATCATCCTATGCCTTTACTCCTCTGTGTAGCATTTTACTGTAGGATTAGAGACAGTTCATTCTGCCCATTATACCTATACTTGTCATTGCTGTCTGTTAGTTACAAAAATACATAGAACATTATTAAACCACATAATTATACAAACACAAAATTGGTAATAGTCATCTGGTCAATAGATAATTGCTATCACTTGCTAAACCAAATCTCTAGGCAAGCCTAGAAAGACTGATGGGTCCTGAGGTCTGTGATGCTGCCTTGACACAAAGGGTTTGGCCCCTTACAAGAAACAGCAACAGCGTTTTTACTGAGCCACAAAGCTACGTGTTCTGAACCTTCATCTACAATGTACTTTGTGTAAGTTTATAGCTAGTGCTGTTAAACTTAACTTCACTCCAAACCTGTGAGATGTTGCCTTGGTCACCCAAATCCCAAAGCCTATTCCCAAACCTACCACCTTCAAATCCAACCTTGGCTGTTTGTTGTTTGAGACCCAGTCCTTATAGTACTCAGGTAGCTAATGCAGAATCCAGATACTAACTTTGCTTTTCTGCCACTGGCGGTATAAAACTTATCCAGATCCCTGTCAGTCCAGGAACCCATCAGACCAAACTAAAAGTATTGCAGTGCCTCCATTGAGTCAGTGCATACCTGTTCTTATTCATCAGCACATGCCACCTGGGCCCTGACTGCAACCCCAACCATAGCTTCTGGCCTCAAACCTAACTCAGTCATGACCTCTCAGGCAAGCAGTCAGCTCTGAAGCAGACCCATTTGATAGCTTCCCAGAAAGGCTTTCTGCTGCACAGGTGCAGCATAAAATCACACCCATGTACACACACACATCCAAAAAAGCCACATAACCTGGCACCCTGCTGAAGTCTTCTGTAATGCTGCTCCTAGAAAAGCTCCCCAGCTCACTTGGGCTGCAGGTTAGCCTCTAGCCCATCTTTTGCTCCTGTTGTCTCATATGTGTAGGTCTTGAAGTTGCCAGGAGGTGGTATAAAATATACAGACGTTGCTTGCCAGGCTTCCCTTTCCATCCACTGAACAACATCTGCCTAATCTCTTATGCCTGTAGATTCCCAGCAAGCATGTAGGGTTGTGAAGGCTGGTCTCTATGTAGGTGGTGGTTTGCCATAATTATGCAGCAGAATGTATTGGCCCACTGTGAGCACAAGATATTTCAGAATTTGATTCTAATCTGGAATTCCCAAATAAAGGTGCTTTCAAAATATCCTTAGCTGAATTATTGTATGCTAAGATATTAAATATTTAGCTAATGCTTCATAAAAATCAGGATGGTGCAATGTATTTCTTACAATATCATTGTGAAATTGAAAAACTATGCAGTGTGCATATTAAATTGTAACAAAGATATCATGCTGATGAAATTATGGAATTACATATGCCTCCTGACTTACTGTATGAAGGAAGCAGCAAGATCCTTCTTGCTTGAACCTTCAGTGAAGGGTAAGTTGTTAGGGAAAACGTATATTATATTGGATTGCTCAGTTACATGATCTCTGAATCAATTCTTGGTTATCAGCATTTTCTGTTTATACTCTTAATATTGCAAATATCATTTTCACTGTTTTTAGAACAGTGGAAAACAGAAAGTGAGGAGTTTGAAATGGTGTACTACAAGCAAGACTTAAAATAAGAAACACACATTTCTATGGAAATTTCTCTACTTGAAAGAGGGAGAAAATTAATCAAAATGATAAATAATAAATGCTAACCACAAAACCCATGAATTATTTCACTGCATTTTAGTGAAACAAAAAGCTACTGAAGAAGTTTATCATTAATAACATCTTTCAATGAGTCCTGAGTCACAGTATGAAATGTGGAACATCTATTATTAGACCATTGATTTTTTTTTTCCTATCAGATAAATTTAAAAAGTTAAATAAAACATGCAATACAAAAACCGACACACCTAGCTTGCTTTCTAAAGCATCTTAAACAATTAGAAAAGAAACGGAGGCTTATGGGTTTAGTAGCTGGTATATTCACAATGTCAAGCATAGGACATTTCAACCCACAGATGCCTAATTTAAGGAGCAAGAAAAATAACTACAACTAGGAAACGTCGTGTAAAATTAATACCTATGTTATAAATAAAAATGCACTGAAGGAAATCTGAGAATAGGTCTTAAATTTCTGTCTAATGAGAAATAGATGGGAACTATAGAGGAAGAATTTTAGCTTTCCTATTTTCGGCAGCAATAAAGTAAAAAGATGTGACAGGTTGCTTTTGTTTATGAGGTTAAGCTGACAGTCGTTTGCAGCTGTGTTGCCACTTACAGGAGAAGGCATGTTCTTTATTTCACTCACGGAAAACAGTTATACAGGAATGACCTGTATTAAATTAGATTTTCTGCTTTGAGGCAGTGTAAATTCAATATTCACCAGCTACCTGAATTTAATTCATGATGATACGAACAGCCCCAGCATGCAGAGTCAGAAACTTGATGTGCATTGCCACCAATCCTGAGTGCTCTGATTTTATTTAGTGAAATTCTCTCTTATCTTGTATCAGACCCAATATCCCGTGTGTATCACTTTGATTTTAGCAAGTTGCTGTCATCACAAAGCAGCTCTTTTTCTACAGCAGAATTCCCTAGGCACACCAGACAAATTGGCTCACACAAAACTGCTTCATGTGAATTTAGCTGGATCACTGCGGCACTGATACCTCTATTTTTCCTGTGCGGGAAACATATTCCATCTGATGAGTATCTTTCGTATTCCTCATCTATAGTCGTGTTTCAGTGTTTTGATTAGCCCAAATCTCCTCTAGACTAGAACACTAGCCCCATAGCAATGCACACCTCTCTTTGTGAGACTTTTGACTCTTAAGTGACTCAAATAATGCATTTTTTTTCAAAGACCCTCTAGCCTGTCTGCTGCCCTAGACATCTGCTATTTTTTCCTCCACAACTGAAGTAAAAGACACCACTAAACAATGACATGAGGTTAATTCATGTGAACATGTCCATAAAACAGCCCAGTTGAAGCTGAGAAGACAAAAGAAATTTAAATTGTGCTACCACCATCCCTTGTAGATCAGATGTCAACAGATGAGACTGCTTTTGCTTAGAAGTCTAGCCCAAAATAATTAGTGGGCTGTGTTAATCTAAAGGTTATGGTGAGCTGAACATTGCTTTGCATACAATGAATTCCTTTCAAACACTTTCAAATATTCATAGTTGTTCTCACATTCATGCTAGAAAATGAGACATCTAAGCCTTTTTAAAATTCTATATTTCACATAAAATAATAAGTTCACATATTTCTGTTTATTTGTTTTTTAAAATATACTATTTTTCCAAGGAAAATTAACTTAAACTCAAGCATTTCTGAGCAAAAGGAAAGATATTTCTGATTTAAAGGAAGCTGCATTAGAATACATTTTTAAAACGTATTCATGACCAGCTTTTTTACTTATCATAAAGGAATTAAGCACCAAGAGCAAACAAGCAGGACTCCAGAAATTACATTCAGCAAAGCTAAGCACAGCATAATGTTAACAGCTTCCTATTCTATTCTGAAACAAGCTTCATATTCTATTCTGAATAAAGGGTCCTCAGTTTTCAGATATTGCCTATGCTAGGCAACGTAAGCATGATCATATGTACTTAACAAGACAGTATATAATGTGGTGCATATTGGAATTTAACATTATATATCTAATGCTTCCAATATTTTGAACAAGAAGTTTTGCCATAAGTGTTTTCAATCTGGATGGTACTGCTTAGTTGCTGACTGTGAACACATACTTCATTTATTTTATGTAGTTCTACTGAAAAGTCAATGTGTGCCCTATTATCTGAATGAGATGCTGCTTTAAGGACACTTTATTTCTATTTCAAAATGCTTTCTGTCTCTGTAGGACTTTTCCCAGTACTGCTTGATATTGATAACTGCATAAAAAGCTTTCCATGTACATGTTCTGGTATTGCTGTATGATGATGCTCTGCAGGCTCTGTGGTCTCTTTATGGCTATTAGTTTTTCCAAAGGACTCAGTATAGAAACAGAATAGAAGTAAATCTCTGTCCTTCAGTGTGACCCAAAGGTAACAAGAAAGACTTCTCCCCTATCTTGCTAAGGCAATATTGCAAAGGGGACATTGAAAAATGTAGGTTCCTGTTATTTATGGATTATGACCATTTCCTGGTCATAATGTGCAGCATTATTGAGAATTAAAACAAATATTCAAAAAGTGTCATGGATGGAATCCATTAGCTTTTCACTAGCGCTCGGACAAATATTTTTTAATAATTGGGGAACTAGAGCATATTGTGTGGAGTCAGCATCCCAAGTGATCAAATTCTCCTGTCCTCAGCAAACTGACACGTGATGCACACCTGGAGCATCTCTGAACCTCCTATCCAAGACCAGGCAGCCAAATAAAGTGAGAGCCACCTCTGCTTGATAGACTGCTCTATTACCTAGGCAATTGTCAAGGAGATTAGGTTTGCTAGCTTAGGATGGAAGAACGTGATTTAAGTAGACACTGGCAATGGAGAACTGACATACACCTTTCCTTTATTGTTTGAGGGAAAAATGCAGATAGATATATGTGTGCTTGCAGTCATTGTATGGGGAGCATTAAATAAAGCACACGAACACTGGAGGCTCATAGATCAGTATGGTATGATTTCTTTAATGTACTATTTCTCTGCTTTTGCTTCCTACAGCAGGAAGTTTTTAACTTAACATTCAGCAAAACTGGGCATAGGAGGGATGTTTCAGCTCTAATGGGCTGAAAATATCATGCTGCTTCATCTATTTCATGCTAGAATTTTTGCAATGGAAAATATTAATGTTATAATTCAGTCTGATGTTTTCAGCAATTTGTTCTTTGTTGGTGAATTGCATATGTGTGGTTTGAAGTTATTTAATTTATTCCTGAGCTCTCCCAAGCTTCTATTTGTTTTCAGAACTAAGATCAAATATCTTTCTACAAATCAAATTAGCAATTTGGCGTGTGAAATTTTGCCTCAGTGTCATTTGCTATTAGGGCACAACAAAGACAAGAAGATGGGGAAAAAACATGTTCCAAGTACTGATCCACAGTTTGAGCCTGGACTGTTTGGGAAAAACAGAGCCACTGTGAAGTTTTTCTGGATTGACTACAGAAGTTAGAAATAGTTATGGGCTTCTCGTGTGAGAAAGAAACCTGGAAGCATTTCTTTACTCTGAAAAGAATAGCAATGTTTTATCACTGCTGTAGTGGTTTTCATCTTGAATAATCTGTATGAATATTAAATTATTAATTCCCATTACAATGAGATTAAGTCAATATAATCTTCTTTCTGTGACTGGGCAAACTGAGGCCTAGGTGAAGCCTTGTCCACTCTCCTGATCTTGTGTTCAGGCCTCTCTGACTTAGCTCAGATTGCTTGCTAAAGTTGTCCTTCCTTAAAGATCAAGGTGTTGCAAGATCAATACTAGATTGTGTTCTTTGTTATTAGCCTGAGTAGCTTTTTCTATTTTCCAGAACTTACTAATGTGCCATTGTATAAAGGTCATCCTTTTGCCAAATTGCTGAGGGTGCAGGGTCAAGTTCCCTCTCCAGAAGCATAGAGCCAAAAGTAAAAGTCACTTCTAGGATACCGTTGAGAAGACTTTGTTCACTTTTGTCACCTCTACATCAAAAATATTAGCAAATTGGAAAATATTGAAGATCAGCAAAAGGGATTCAAGGGCTGAGGAGACTGATGTAGGTATTAAAGTAGAAGAAATAATACCATAAACACATTTTTGAGGTTTCCTGATTGAAAGAGTCTGTTTGGATTTTTTAAGATGCATATTGCAATGGCCACCAGATGAGCTGGAAACTAATTTCTCCTGATATTGCTCTTCGTTATTCCATTTTAACTCAGGTGACTTCAGCCAAGAAATAACATCTAGGTCTTACCCACTGCAACAACTCACAGATTTTTTCAGTATGAGCTGAACAGGAATCAAGAGGAGTTATGGTTGTGTTGCATGTTTAAAAGTTGGGCCAATTTAATTTTTCTGTCTTACTAGACAAATACATTTTTTTAATTCTTCATGTAAATAAATATTGAAAGTCTATCCATATAACAGCCTACAAATATATAGAAGGTATACACAAAGAAGTCATAGGAATTTTTACAAATTATATAATTTAGTATAAAGATCATAATTTTCCCACATGCTAGAAAAAATCCACATTAGGAATGGAGAGAGAAGACTTCGAGTCTGGAACCTACATACATTGTTCACAGTTACTATCTACATAGTCACCAGCTTTGTGTGATAGAAATGACCCAAGGCGCTGCCATCTCTTTTGTCCTTGTACTATCATTTTAGGTAGGAAATTGCCAAGGAGGACACTTGTGTAGATTATGTAATTTTGTCCCAGTCATAAATAGGACAAACACAGGAGTCCCTTTTGAAACACTCTTTATGGTGACTTTTTCCATCTGTGTTGTTCTGTGTGGGGAGCTACTTGCTTTCTTTGTTCACTGTTTGTTGGGGGTTTTTTTTATTTTTTCTCCAAAATTTCTGTGATTGTTCTTTGTGTCTCTTAAGACCTCTTAAATTTATATAGATTTATGTTTTAATGAAAGCTTGACTGCATCTCTCACACAGTCAAGCCTACCTGGCCCTGAAGTCACTCCTGTCTGTCATGGGTAAATAGTTATGACTTCATTGTAGACATCTTGTCACAGCACAATCTTTCAGTACTGTGCCCACAGGTGTTTGTTCTCTCTCTTTGCAGGGATACGTAGTTGATGAACATGCAGCCAAGCAAGCTCGATGGGAAGAGGCATCTAAAGAAACAATCAAGAAGACAACCAAGCCATGCCCCAGCTGCAATGTTCCAGTAGAAAAAAATGGTAAGTTATTAGCTATATCATACCTAAGTGTCTTTTAAAATTCATTGTGCAATATAAATATATGAATGTGTATGTGTACATAGGCACACTATTATTCGAGAGGGAGAGCACACAGAGCTTGAATCTTCCCCCTATCATTTTATCTAAGTTATCTACTAATCACTAAATCTAAATCACTTAGTTCTAAAGCCACTAATTAAACCTCACAAAATGCCCAGCTATTTTGTTGTTAGGAAAGGTGAGGCACAGGGATGTAGCATTCATATGACTGAATGTTCAGCTAGTTGTCTAGATTTTCTATTGTCACTGGAAAAAAAATAGGCATTTGTAGGCAAAACTCATCTCATGACAAAACAGAACATGTGTCTAACGTAAGCCAAAAGAATCACACCTGAAAGTGGGGTGTAGAAAATTAGTCCTGCTGTAGATGTTTACACAGCATGTACCCAAATTTAGATGAGATGAATCTTAACTAAGAGACATGCCCATAGTAGAAGAGCAAGTCAGGATAAACATGAGTCTTGACAAAGCAGTTGCACTAATCAATGCTTATCATGTACATAGAAAACTAATCTGCTGGCACTGAGGTGGTTAAAATGGCAAATGGGAATAGTAAACTCGAACCTATAGGTTCATGCTCTTCCAAGATTTAATCGCATTTATGTTAATTAATCAAAATATCTTAAATTTATTCCCTAAATACTATACAAATAATAAATATTGAGGATGCTTTGTCACTTACTCAAATGGGGTGCTGAAAATGCCAAAATAAGACAAGAGAACACTTCTACTAAAGTGACACCTGTGCTGCTAGCTCTCTTCTTCCTCAGGCCAAGACCAAACTCAGCAACATCCCCTCAGCGTATCTTCATCCTTTATTTTTCATCTGTTTGCTCTTCTCCATCTCAAATCAGCCAAAGGGGAACACACCAATGAGAGAGAACTCAGCAAGCTGCCCCCAACAGGCACTCTCTTCCATAACTGATCAGCTCCTTGTTTCTTTTCTCAAGCTGGTCAGTTCCTGGTTGATATATCTCTAGCCATGATCACCTGGGGGAAGGCAGGGCCTCACACAGGTGGGCCAGGTTCTGTCTCTGGGATCTGAAACCACCTGGGGAACAAAACATACTGCTGGGTTGTGACTCATCCAAAGGTCAATTCCAATTCAGGGCCCAGAGCCCAGGCCCCAGCACTTCAATACCACAGAAATATTACTGAGGAAGAAATAGGACAAAACCCTGGAATCTGAGGTCTGATGAAAGAAAAGAAGGTAGTTGGCAGATGGAAAGTGGGAGACTTCTTCAAGCACAAGAAGCAGAAGGAAGGAAAGCATGAATTCAAGAGTGGGAAGGTGAGACAAGATTTGGCAAAGTGTAGAGAGCAAGGTAGGCAGCAGAAGAGAGATAACAGAGGAGTAGGTAAAAAAAATTATTTACAGACTTGTAAAACAGGATGGAAATCAGAAGTTTGAACTGGATTAGAAATAGGCAAATAATAATCATGACTAATCACACTCAACAGTTTGTGCCTAGCCAAATAAAAAAACCTTCTGGTCAGGCTTGAAGCGGTGCTAGGATCTTTATCTTCTCTCAGATTCTGCTACAAAATCTTTACTGTTAAATTACAGGCAGTTGTCAAAAACAGAATATCCCTATATGACACCATTCACAGAACTCCCATTGATGTTTAGGATATTGCTTGTAAAAATCCCTAATGTATCAAAAAGGAAGTAAAGACCATTATACTTTTTATCTTTGAAAGAAAATATTTATTGAAAATGGATAATAAGCAGGAAAAACCCTTTCCTTGCTCATAGCCTGACCCATGTCAGAACAGTGCTTCATAACACAAAACATAAAAGCCATGGCAGCAGCCTAAAATGTTTCAACACACTAGAATCGGCTGTTTGTGCTGCCATTCAGAGGGACCTCAACAGGACCTCAAAATGGGCTGAGAGAAACCTTGTGAAGTTCAACAAAGGGAAATGCACCATTACAGGTTGAGGGCCAACCTGATGGAAAGGACCTAAGTNAGGACTTAAGTTGCCTTGTGGACTACAAGTTGGACAGGGGCCAGCCAACATGGCCCTGCAACAAAGGCAGACAACAGCATCCTGAGCTGAATTAGGAAGAGCATCACCAACAGACTGAGGGAGGTGATCCCTCCCCTCCGGTCAGCACTGGTGAGACTGATTTCTTCTCTGCTTATGGATACTGCACATGCCAGATTCTAAGCTGACATTTGTAAACTGAAAGGAGCACTTCACTTCTGCCTGAGTACAGCTGGTGTCAAGAGGCTGACAACTGTACACCGAGGTCTGCCAACAGTCTTCATTTGGGAGGAGTAGACTGACTACACACGAGAATAATTCTGCCTTCCCTCCCCAAATGCTTCTGAGGACACTTTAAGAAAGGACAGTAACAGCGCCAATAACTTATCTATAATAGCCTGTATTTCTCTGTGTGAATAACCTTTCTATAATAGCCTGTATAGGCATTGTAGAATACTTCTATATGCCTGTAACTTCTCTGTCATAGCCAAAGTGAAAGAGCAAAACACTTTCCCACAGCTCGGTTCCAAATCTGAGCGAATAAATACACATCCATGTCTCTCAGAGGACTACTACACTCACAAAACTACAGGCCACATTGCTCGAGGCACTCTCCACTCTAACTGCTGATCTCAGCTGCCATGTAGCGAGAACAACATGATTTATGTAGGTTAGCAGTAGAGCACACATTTGACAGAGGGTGCCTATTGGGGTTTGGTTCCTGTGCCCAGACTGGGATGTGTTTTACCCAGTGATGGCTTAATACAAATCATAAGAGGGGACTGGATCTAAACCTTAAGTAAAGTGTGATATGGAGGCTTGCCATTGGTACACTCACTTTTAAATAATATTAAAATATCTGGCGAATTGCAGCTCTTACACAAAGATATAAATGGATGCATAGAGCTTGCCATCACAGCTGGTTTTCTCTCTCTGCCAGATGAAGCAGACAGGCCTATTTTAACAAACCAGTTCTTGTATCTCCTGCTGTTTTTTCCTTCTGAGAATCATTCTGGAGTGGCATTTATAAAAAAAAAGGTGGTGTAAGAGTAGCAAGCAGGTCATACAGTAGGGAACACACACTCCCTGTGCCTCTTATCACCATCTGGAGTTAAACCAAGATGACATTCAGCATTCTTTCATATTGCATGCTTTTCTTTCCTCTTGAATTATACAAGAGATCTCTTTGTGTGGTAAGCAACATAATTTCCATTTGAAGTGTATTTCTGTAATGACCTTTGACAATGTTAATGTTTTATATATTACAAAATAAACATTTGACCAAGGTTGTGAGCAGAGAGATTAAAGCTGCTCTCACAGTATGAGCAAGTAAGAAACCAAACACACAGGAAACATCAATGTGATCAAAAGGCTGCTTTGGATACTAAGAAGGTGAAATCAACTTAAATTACTAATGTCATTTTGATATAATCAGCAGTCAGCCACCAAAGTCTGTATCTCCTGATTTATTCTCTTTGCAAATCTCTCAGTTGTTGAATCCAAATTCAACAAAGAATTGAACTTTGTTCATTGTCTGGCTCACAGCTGGACTAGGGTAGAGCATCCTTGAGCAGACACCTCCATGACTGCTTTGAGAGGCCACAGACTGTCATCTCTTTTTCCTATCCCTATCTTCATCCCACTCCTGAAGTCCCTCAAGTGACACCAGCACATTACACCCCAACAAGAGAGAGAGTAGCAGGTTTTAGAAAGCCCAAGAAAAATATTCTTCAGGTTTGTACTTCTCTTTTATTACATTTTCTACTCGGTTAATAAATGAATGCCTAGGAAAGTTGATTTTAACACTCTTAATTGTTAATTAACATCTCTGAAAGTTTGTCAAGTACCAAAGCCATTCTGTTGCTGTTTTGCAGGTGGCTGCATGCATATGAAATGTCCTCGCCCTCAGTGCAGGTTTGAGTGGTGCTGGAACTGTGGCCTGGAGTGGAACAGAACCTGCATGGGAGATCACTGGTTTGACTAGTGGTGCTGAGGCCAGCCTGTGTTGCTGCTAAAGCTTGCTTTCACTGGGACCAAATTCTGAACTCCTTGATTAATATTCGCAGTGGTTTTGGGTCATGGAGTTCAGAAGTTGGCCCAGTTTGCCGAGTTTTGCTTTCTTGTATATGCAATCATACCAAAATCCCATTGAAGTTCTGCCAAGGGTTTAAAATCCACTGAGTAAAAAGAGTAATTATTTTCATGGACAGACTTGCTCATCATGATACAAAGAGAGGTAAATTACACCATTCTGAACTTGTGCAGTCTGTCACCATGAGGAGCTTTGCCTGGCATTTATAGTCAGGTACCCGTATCTCTTGCAAGAGAGAGCAGCCGCATATGTGTGTGTGTGAGTGCATGAGCGTCAAGGGGGGTGGAGGATGTTCAGCTCTTTTTTCTTTGACTGCTCCCTTGCTCATTCAGCACAATTTTTGATTTTAAGGCAGTATTTCTTAACAGCTTTTTTGGCAGAAGGAAGACTGTGGCTCTTCAGTGTTTCCTCAGGGTTCCTTTCTAATAGGATTTCTGTAGGGATCCTGCTTTCAAACAAATTCTCATGGAAATGTCCAGCTTTATGCCATATTTGTGCTTGTGTTTTTCTAACATACAACAGAAATCTGCCTACATACTTATTATAGACTTTGTTAGCATTGGAAGATTAGCTATGGATGCAGTTTCAGCTCACACCGCAACTGCTGTTGCAGTGGTGGCTGGATCCCATTAAGTGTTGTGCAAGCCAAATCACAGGGCTTCATTTTCCTTCTGCTTACAGTAATACTTTGGACATGGAAAAGGGAGGCAGGAGGAGACTTCTCAGGGGTTTTTGCTATTATCATTCTCCTCAATTGAATTAAAATATAGGTATATTTCTGAAAACACATTCACAGTTGAAACAGCGTGGAGCAGAGGGGTACCTTTCATTTTACAATGTTAACACAGTATCAAGTAAAGCTTACTAGCATTTCCAAGCCTGAACAATCTTACTGTTTGGTGTGCTTTACATTGCTTACTCTGAAATGAAACGGGTACTGTCCATATCCAACATGCCATGCAAGGAATGGAAAAAATCAGTTTTGAAAAAAAAATGCACAATAAAGTGGTCAAAATTTTAAACTGTATTTCTTTTTTTCATTTGAATACAAAGTAAGTAAGTACAAAGATGTTGGGTGGGTCATGAATTTCCTTGACTGATTCAAACTCCAAGCTGAGAGGCTATCTAGCCCTTTGATTAAAACATACTGCTAGTACAAAATAAATGCCAGGGCCATGAACTTCTTTTATGAAGTCTGAACTAATATTTTGTATGGCATGACTGTAGAGTCCTGAAAATTTGTGTGTGCCTTGTATCAGTCAGTGCAGAACAAAAAGCTGGAGATATAAAGAAATCCCAGGCTCAGTACAAAAAAGTCCAATTGCTAAAAGCAGTGGAGTATTCATCTTTCTCAGCTGGAGGTGACATTAAAAGTCTGAGGAAACAAATGGATGAAGGCCTGAGGTACCAAAAATGAGAGTGTGAAATGATAGAATTTATAAAATGAGAAAGAAAGTGGCAACAAGAGAACAATGACCATTTCTTAAAGGTCATTTTCCTTTTTGGCACTGGTGAACTACAATGTATGCAGAAGTAGCTACATTAAAGAGTAGGGGTGCAATAGGATGCTGCAGTGTGGCTCATTCAAGTTCATTACCTTAATGGGGATATTTTACTGAGCTCTGATTATTTCATTATTTGATTTCCTATACCTGACTCTATTTGATAATTTATACAGCTTCTTGCCAACAGGCAAGAGAAAAAATCACAATGCTTAATTTTACTTTGATAGTGAGTTACATCACTATATTTCTTATCTACAAACATTTGGAATAAAAGAAGTCTGAATATCTTTCCCATTTTTTCTTATAGAGAAAGAAAAATTTGTTCACTGTAAGGCAGTTTCACTGAGTTAGAGCCTGCCCTAACAGGTTAATGTTTTAATTGTCATGTAGAAACATGTAATTTATGCCCCTGGACCAAGTCCATTGAAGTCAATGGACTATAGATCAGCTTCTCTCTTTCTTTCTGGCCTGGGTAGGGCACAGGAGGCATGAGTCATAAGGCTAGAATAGAAACATCTCTTGCTTGGGAAGAACATGTCAGAGGATGGGATTATGAGCATTCATCTGAGACATAGGCAAGGGCAGGAAAGGAGAATAAGGAAAGGAGTTCCAGAATTGGCTCAAGATTATCCACTTTTAGGGACTGGCTTTACAGGGCCTTGCCACATGGAGTTTCTTGACACAGTCCACATTTATACCCTGCCAAAATAAAATATGTATCCTGCAGATTTTAATAGAACATGTCCTGGTCTTCTCTGTGTTAATGCATATACATCTGAATGCACACATGCACAAAGTTTGAGATGGCACTGGCTGTAAACATGATTTCTGTTTACAGTGACATTCTTATAGTTTCTACAATTTAAATGGCATGAAAAAATCAGGATTAATATTCTGCTGACACAGTAAGAATGCTAGAATTCCTATAGAGATGTGTAAGTTGGACCTAAAATTCTGATGATTTTTTTTACATGGAAAATGCCTTTTTAAAAAATCTGAAACTTAAAAAAAATCTAATTGATACTGTAATTCAAACAGAATTACAAAAAAAAAAAACAACAAACAAAACCAACCAAAAACCAGAAAACAGAACAAGTCTTCAGTGTCTAGTTAGATTGTCCCTCTTATTTCAGTTCTGAAATATCAAGTGCAATTCATCTCACCCAACTTTAGCTATCTAGTTGGTTTGGTAACCTCAGAAGCTTGTGCAGAGACCTGATGTGCATGTGTATGGTGTGGCCTGCTGAGTTTTAAGTACAATTGGTCATGGCTAGAGACGTGATGGCAACATCCCTGTCAGAGAGAGGGTTCAGCTCCTGACAGGATGAACAGGACAGCAGAGCTCCCACAGAGTCTTGGCAACGTTGTTGGCATGGAGAGGGAAGCCTTCCTGCTTTTTAAAACTTATGAACTGGCATTGCTTGTTAGCGTCCATGAAGCCAGCCTTGGCAAATGCTCCCTCATGGCATACATGCCTCTGGAAGTGGTCCTGGGCAGCCATGGGGGTCGTGAAGAGAAACAGGACTCAAGCAGAAAACAAGAAGGAAACCAACCTGAGGGCATAAGCAGATGCAAAATTTTCAAAACCTTGTGGATTCACATTCTCTACCAGCAATACACTCTGGAAATGCTAAAATTTAACTATATGTTTTAAGAAAGTGATTTATTGTGGTGATATAAAGCAAAAAATAAGCCTGTATCTTTTTTACATCTAGGTTGCCTTTGTTAATTGAATTCTCTTTACCTCAAACCTTCTTCATCTTTCAGATTAAAACAGTTACAGATATGTTCTTGGTACGGCAATCTGGGCTCCTTGTAGTGTGTGTTAAATGGATTAAATGTAGGATGTATGCTGAAATATTCAATAATAATTCAGTTCTATAACAACAACAAAAATCTCTAATATTTAACTGCAGCTGGCAGTGAAATCTCAATACCGAGTAGATTAAGAAGAAACTATATAACAGCTTGGCTTCCTCAGGAAAAAGCATATCTCAAAGCTTAGCATAAATAATACTTTGGGAGCCGTGACTTTGACTGAAATATCATTTATATGTCTGCCTTATCTTGTCACAAACTGCAAGCCAAATAATTTTATTTTAAAATTTACATTTAAAAAAAAAAAAGTCAGTAAATGTCACTCCAGGAGAAACATTACACCATTGTTGGGAAATAAAAGTCACACTCTCAAAGGACAGCACGCAGTGGGGGTTGCTTTCTGCATATGAATACTAAGGTACCATCTATAGTGCAAACCCATACTGTACCAAAGCTTTTTGCCTGCAGATCTTGTGGATCATGTAAACTGAAGTAAAAAAATCTGAGGCATTTGGAGGTGAAAGGCCAGATTCCAAGAGATTTGGATGCCCTGGAAGACTGGCAAGATTTAGCACTTTATGCCAAACTTTCTCACCCTTAGAGGTAACAACAGCAGCTATGTACCTCATGTTCACTGTGCTGCTAAAACCAATACACAAATAAAACCTTGGGTCCAGTAAGTTCAATAAGCAACACTTGCAGCAAGATAGGAGGGATAAAGCGTACTATCAACTCCAAAGACTGGTTAGTTCCATGCTGACTTAATGTACCTGATTCAGAATTTAATTAGTATGGTGATGGATGTTCTAGAGAAACCCTACCCAGATGTGGAAAGCTGCAGTAGAGCTCTTAACTAGATTTTTTTCCCAGGCAACAGAATTCTTGTGCTTCCTTCAGTTTCACCTCTTGCAACAAACACACCTGAAGAAGACAGAACTGGACCAAAGCTGCCAGAAGGAAACCTCATCTCTAATTGTTCCTGATGGTCCTTCAGCAACTTCACCCAGATGTATCCGACAACATAGCATTGACAGTGATTCAGCAAAAAGAGACAAATGTACTACTTCACATTTTATGTGACTTAATTACAATTTGTAAGGAAATATTTTTATCTGTAATTAGCAAATTTAGGAAAACATCCCTCCCTTTTATTTTGAACATGTTTGTCTACTGATTCCTGTTATGTTCGTGTATGTGTTTGCCCGTGTGCTTCCCCTTGTGTATCACCTGCTGATTTCCAGCTGTGGCTCCTCTTCAGATAGTTAACACTGTAGCAGTTTTCAACTTGATTGTCTAGGAACCACTAGAGTACATGCACTGAGTAATCCCTTCTCATATTCTGGGTAAGTGTGTGCAGACCAGAGCTTTAAGCAACAGTAAGGTAGACAAGATGAGAGATGCTCATTTAATCATATGGAGAATCATATTTAATGTAGTGGTTTGTGTATCTGCAGGGATTTATCTTTTTTTTAGAAATCTGGTCATATGCCATCTCGGTTTTCTTCATTATTATTAATAATGCTTTTTTCTTTTCTTTTAATTTGTTTTTCTTGTCTGTGTCTCCATTTTTCTGAATAATGGAGTTGTGGTTCTACACCCATAGATTAAATATGCACAAGACATCACCTGTTACATTACTTTTTGGTTTTTATCTCTAGAAAGCTCAAGAAATCCACATAATCCATGTAGGCAGGGAAGTGCCATTATCTGTATTTTTAGAGTCAGGGGATTCAGTCCAGAGAGAACAACTAGACTACATGNTCAGTCCAGAGAGCACAACTAGACTACATGGAGGCAACATCTGAAATGCACACCAGCCCTTTCCTCACAACTGGGGAAATCTGTGGCCGCACCAAAGTGGAGGCCACCTGCATGCCAGCACAATGATGACACAAGCTCAGGGAAGCAGGAAGCAAGTTTGAAATTTAAGATCCAGAGGACATTAGGGACATAAAGAAATAATAATTAAAAAGAAAGATAGGATTTTCAGTGGCCTAAAGAACAGTGACCTAACCTGACATGCTTTGCAACCACTGGGAATTTTACTGCTGGCTTCACTGGGAGAAGGCTAATTTAGAGACTCTGAAAACACCATTTAGTTTGACTTTTTCGCAGTACATAGGAGATCTCTGAGAGAACTTAATGTCCCAGTTTCCTCTTTGTCTCTTTGTTAGTTGAATATTTCATCTACAAAACACGTTCACGCCCACTCTTGTCACCTCATTTCAGGGCAAACTAAACCCCATCAAGCACAGATGTCAGAGTTGATTTAAAAACCTTTAGTTAAGAACAGCTGAAGCAACACACTCATTCTTACTTGGTACATGATTGTATTGTCTGTCTCATAAACAGTAATCTCAACAGCCTGCCAACTTCATCTTCTGGTTACCAGGCCAAAAACTGGTTGGATGAAGACTGTGAGTAATGACCAAAAGATAGTGCTAAAATGAAAAGCAGCAATCAATAAAATGAAATACTATTCAAACACTACTTCTGTTGGGGCCAATATAATGTTTTTCTTGGAATGGATGCTAAATGCTCCTGAATAGGTTCAGCCAACTGAGCTTGCTTATGCCTGGAAGCTAAACCTGGAAAGCCCTGCACTGTTCTTTTCCAAAGTAAAGAGATCACAATACAGTAAAAAGGTTTGAAAAATTTTTCAATGAATAGCTGAAGTCCATGTGTTTCACAACTGATGCGAGTTAAAAAAAAAACAGAAAAAACAAACTACCTCACTAAGTCACGCTGACATTTTTCAAGTGCTTAGTTACAGGTACAACAAATGCCAGGTTTGCTTTCTAAAAAAATCTGCTTCTCAAAGGCAAAAATGACCGTGATATTTACATTAAAGTAAGTCAGCTAATCAAGCTGAAATACATTCTGATTCAAGCTCGGAGGTTTTAGCAGTGATGTAACTGAATCTGAATCTAACACTACACCAAAATTTTACCCAGGCTTTGCTTAGCAAATATTAACATGCTATTAGCTGAGTTGCAATTACTCAGATCCTTATTTTATTTCAGATGTACAATGATCAAGGCTAGTCCTATTGCCTCATTCTGATGGATTTTACAGAAAGCAAATGTAAGCTTCAAACCAGTTCTATCAATAAGCTCCTGCGTTGCAGGATATCTTCTCCTGAACTAGTAATCTCTTCTTATGTGACATTTACTGTGCACAAGTTAAAAACAGTCAGTGGCATTTCATTTTTAGTCCTCTTTAATGTGTAAACTTTGGGGAAGAACTGAATAAATAAAAATATAAAGTCAAGTTTACACAACAAAAAGCCTACTTTTCTTGCTGTTGCAGTACAGCTACACCACAGACCTAATACAGTATACCAGCTTGGAAAATCAGTGTGATGTACAAAATAAGCTGTAGATCAGCAAATTTACATATTTATTTATGCCATTATATTGCACTATTTTTTTAAGACCTTTGCCAGTCTAGAAAACTCACAAGTCCCTTCCTTCTTCAGGAAGGGCCCTTTCCAATAAGTCCCTGTGATGAGTGATGGTTAAGGGAGTGCAACTGCTTGGGCATAAACTGTATCATCACCTAGGTGACCTGGGGTACAGTTTGCTCTCATACTTGGAGCTTGATATTTGTAAGTGCTCAGCACCCACTCCAGAACCTAAAAAATGTCAGATAGTCAAAGGTCACCATCAGATGTACTTTGAAAAAAAATATCTTCTTTCAGTGTCTAAGCAGAGATAGTGCACATACATAAAATAGTTGAAATTTTTATTCTGGAGCAGAACAGAAAAATCTGATCCTGAGAAACTTTAAATCAATAAATTTGCTTCTTCAAAAATTGAGAAAGTCCATGATTCAGAGCCCTTTGTAATGAGTGCACCCAGTGTTGCTTTCCTTTTACATTTCCAGCAAACAATATATACGTCATACTATTTTGCTAGTTTTATTTATTTAAACACTCACGTTAGATTGTAAAAAGCCTTAGAGCTTTAACAAGTCTCAGATAAATGATCTAAACTTATTATGTAGCACTCTTGGTCCAAAGAAAAATGGTGTTTCCTATTGCCTTCACCCCAAAATGGAAGCAAGCATTATTTTTACAACCAGTAAGTCTTGGCATATAAGATGATCTCATGGGGTCCCTTCACATATGTTCCTACAGCACTGTGTTGGCCTACTCCCAAATGAAAATTCCCACTTTGAGAACTATTCAATCAATTATTTAATTTCTTGCAGGAAAAGAGAGATATCCAGAAGCCTTTCTTATTAATGCAGTCATTGTCACAGATCCAGCATCTTCCTTTGCTAAGTCAATGTCATTACCAGACAGATCTCCATACCAGGAGGTTTTCCTGATACTTAACGCCACCTAATTTATATCCCTTTCATGATATTAAGATCTCAGGAGTGGAAAGGTCTTGTTAATTTGTTGTGTCCAGCCTACCATCACAAGCACCTAGTTATGTATGACTTTCCATAAATTTAGAGTGCTGTGCCAAGCAATTTTTGAGTCCCATTTGTTTTCATGGCAAGGCAATTCTGGAAATTGATTCCATCTGCTAGTGGTAAGAAATCTTTTCATTCCAAGGCATTAATGTTCACATTGTAATTATTTATCATTATCACTATATTGTTTGTAAACTTAAGGTTTTCTTTTTCCTGTTTCCTATTCCCTTTGTTCCCTGTTTGGATGGAGTACACAGCAATCATATTTCCACTCCATTTTTTTTATTAGTCTTAATAGGCCAAGCTTAAAAGCTTGGTTCAACATTTATCTAAACATCCCAGAATTAATTTATTCCAATTTCACTTCACCTTTTTTCAAGTATGTGTGATGGACTTTTGTATATGACGGCAGGTGTGGTTGCATTGCCACCTCCTGTGGCATTCATACCTCCATGTCTCCATTTGAAACACTTCTGACACATGCCAGATCACAACACATTGTTCACAGACAATGGCAAATTATGGTCTTCTAATTCATGAAGCATCTATCCTTTCTTTCTGACTTTATTTTTCTCAGTTTCCACATTTATACAGTTCTAGCTGGTTACTGCTCTGGATCTCAGCATACAAGCAAGTTACAGCAAAGTAAGCAAGTACAGGAACATCCTTTGGTAATCACCCTTGTACAAGTCTGCATTCTATTATAAATGTTTTTTCCAAGTACAAGAGCATTTTTATACTACTTTACAGTACTGTAAATCTGCTACATTGAGGAATCTGGGAGCATGACAAGTTTGAATACCTCTGGTTTGGTAACTTATTTAATTGTTTGCCAAATGTGTTTCAGTTCTTTATCCTCAAGGTTCATCTACACTGCTATTTGTAGGCCTCATGTAGATGTAGGTTAACAGAGTGGGTTGATGCTGGCCAGCAACTAAGTACCTACCCAAATGCTCACTCATTCCCACACCCAGCAGGATTGAGGGAGAGACTAGGAAGAGCAAAAACAAGAAAAAACTAATGCGCCAAGATAAAGATAGTTTAATAACTGAAGGAAAGAAAAAAAATACAATAGCGATACAAACACAATCACTCACCACCTCCCACAAACAGGTGGATGCCCAGCCAGACCCCAAGCAACTGCTACTTTAGAAAGACAGCCTCCCAGGTTCTGTTGCTGGGTGTGATGTTATATGGCATGGAATATTGATTACCTTGGTCAATTTGGTGAGCTGCTCCACCTGTCTCTCCTCCCAGCCTCTTGCTCACCCCCAGCCTACTCACTGGGGGAACAGAGTGGGAAAAAGAGGCAGCGTTAATGCAATTCAAGCATTGCTCAGCAACAGATAAAACACTAGTGTGTTATCAACACTGGTTTAGTCACAAATCCAAAAAACAGCACCATATAGGCTGCTAAGGAGAAAATTAAGCCTGTACCAACCAAAGCCAGTACAAAGAGCTTGCTTTAAACTAGCTGGCACAGAATACTTCTACACGTGGTCATGGCAGCATGAATTACCTCCTGCCTTGGCATCCCTTAGCACTCTGATGCCTAATAAGGATTGAACTAATGACGAAGTTGTTTTCTCAGTGTATTAACAGGTTTTCTGTACTTTACTTGGCAGCCTACTTTTATAAATTTACTATCTTTCAGATTTTTGCCTTGGCAAAATCTGGCTGAAATTGGCTAACACTGAAAAGCTTCTCTGGGACGACTGACTGACAGATTCAGACAACAAGAAAGCTAGGCTACAACACGGATAGCTAGTCCACACTCACCAGAAGCTCAGTGAAAATTTAATATAAAGTCCAAGAGATGAAGCTAAACAGCCTCATTATTTCATTAAATGATGATTACATAAAGCATTAAGCATTCCCCAGGCCAATCTTAATTTCTACTTTAAATTGAGATCAGAAGTTCCCCATTAACTTAAGGGGAAAAGTATTGCATAAATTTGGGTAAGTGGCTGTGATAAATGGATTAACTGCTGTGAAGAAGTTTGTTGGATTCAACCCAAAAGCTGTGCCTTGTCCTGTGGTGTTATTGGGTGTTGTTTCTGGTGACTCATGGGGAGTATGAGGTTGGTACTAATTTAAACACATCCATGATGAAAATGGCAGAAATTATCTGATTTGTTTTCACCAAGCATCCGCCTGTCTCTCTCTTGACTACAAATGAAGTTTGGAGCACCCATGCTCCTAGCTCGGGTATCTCAGTTAAGTATCTCGAATTGGTGGGATGACAGTAACAGCAGCCAGCCTGCTTTTGGCTACTAAAGATCACTAGGACACAGGCAGCACAACCACCAGGTCACCTGGACATTCACCAGGGAGAATATTCAAGTCACAGCTGATTACAGTCCAACTTTTTTCTGTGGTGGCAGTAGCCCAGTGATACGTGGATTATGGAACCAACCTTCTCACTTCATGCAGTTTCAAAGCATTTAATACTCGGGAGAGATGAGAGGTGGAAAGAGATAAAGGCAGCTGTCAGTGATCTTGGTCTTCAGTCTGTCAGATTCCAGGCTGGGCACGCTCTATCTGCAGAGAGAGAATAGGAAGAGTTTTCCAGAGGAGATTATAATGGTTCCTTATCAGTAAGTGCCAGTGTTTGAAACAATGCCGCATAATCACATCCTTATATTTTCCTACTTAGTTTAACATCTCACGGGGATTTTTAAAAGTGTATTTTGCTTCTTCTTTATTGAATCACTATGGTGATTGGCAGAATATAAATCATATTGCTATATAATAACTTTTTTAAAAATTTAAATAGGGACACAATTTAAAAGAACTTTTTTCACTCTTTATTGTAGTATCTAAGATACCTAAAGTTAAAATAGGATTTTGTCTTCTCTGCCATTTTTGTACTTTTGAACATTTTCCCCTGAATTAGTTTTGTTTTATACCACACCTAATAATGACTAAATAAATTGCATTCTATAGACATTGAGTAGAATATTAGGAAGGTTACTACATAGCAGGTATGAATTTATCTCCTGTATATGCTGCTTGGAACATATACTACTCTATAGCATGGATAGAGTTTTCATTCCTTTCTGTAGGATGGAATAAAAAAACCTAAATTATTTTACAGGATTTTTTTTCAGAAAGAAAAATAAAACACTTCACTGGTCAGAAAATTATTCAAAAACACACATAACATTTTAGCNCAAGAACACTGGAAAATGCATCCTGACTTGCCTCTGAATTGTCTGGCCTTGAGCAAAATGCATTAATGAGTACTTGCAAAACTCTCTGGTAGAATTATTCTATGACACAGTATCTCCTTCTGTAGTAAACTGCTGAGGAGCAACACTTGCTCCAAATATGATTCAGTATTTCTCATTTAATAGCAAAAAAAAGCCCAAATAAACCTTAATAGGCTCCTTTGCTTCAGTTTTCATTTCCTGTTAACTTAAACAAAGCAAGCACCTTCTAATTTCACCAAGATTCAAGTCTTGAAGAGTGAGCAGTGGTAGAAAATTTCAATTTGAAAGCTGAAAAGTTTTTTAGGTTTATACACTATTGGAAGAGCTTTGCTGTAAAGGAAAGTATTAGGCATGCTTTTCACTTTTGCTGTTACAACCTCTTATAGCCTGACTCTGTAGTTTTCATTAATTACAATAATAGATATTATAACTAAGGGACAATGTTTTGACCCTGTACACGCAAACGGATGGGTTATCAAATGTCTTGTATTACAGTACAGAGGAAGTTGTTAAGCTGGATGATAAAACAATTTCATCCTCTTTCCTCTGCCACTGTTTCAGGCTATGTCTGTGTACTTCAGTCTCTGCCAGCCAGGAGTGATGTGCATTACGACTGAAAGAGGCTGCACATGAGGATTTATGTGACTAAACCTCCACATAAGGTAATGGAAAAACTGCATTTGCAGAAGAAAATTTGGACTTAATGACACATCCTGCTGTCATTGACAATCCAGATTCCTCTTCTTTGAACTCGATATCAAGTTCATTCTACATCTCTTTGGTGAGAATCTAAGTCATCCCAGAGATTCAGAATCTTGAAG
>VYZX01032796.1:3502-97921 GCA_013401335.1 Brachypteracias leptosomus | reverse complement strand
ATTTAGGATAAGCGCTACTTAGCAACAACTAAAATATTAGTGTCTTATCTACATTATTCTCACACTAAATCCAAAACACAACACCGTACCAGCTAGTAGGAAAAAATCTTAACTCCCTCACAGCTGAAACCAGGACAATATCTACCCCTTATCCACCCAACCAGTTAACTAGTTATACCTGTTCATAGTTCATGCCCTGATAAATATTTAGCCAGCAGAAGCCAAGGTTCCTTATGCTCTACACTGACCAGATGCATGTCAGGCCAGGCTTCCTCTCTACAAAGCTGCAGATCCATCCCATTCCCACCTGCCCCTCAAATTGTCCCAAGCAGAGCTGCCACAACCTTCCTCAAAGTGATCTGCAGTCACTCAGGTAGCAAGCTGAATGCAACATTAAGGAATTCAACTCTTGTCTAATTAAGACAATGCAATCAACTGGTCCACAAACTTTTAAGGATCCTCTTAATAACCCTATTTTTATCAGCTTGAATGCCAGACACTGTAGTGCAAGGTGATCACCAGTGTCAATATTTGAAATCAGAGAAGTCTTAAGAGTACTGTATTTCCCCCCATGAGCTTTTACCCTCTGCTAAACCACTCCCTCTGCCATTACTGTGCTCACTTCCATTTGCTTCTAGCATCCAATATAAAGTCATTTGCTCTAAATTACTTTAAAAGTACTGATGGCTATGCTTTCAAAAATACATTCTTAATAACTAGCTTCTAGGCATAATTTTAGGATATAGGAAACGAAAAGAAAAAAAAAAAAAAGGAACAAACTCAGATTGCTTTTCAATGAAAAAAAAATGGAAACAAAGGTTCAGGAACTACTGCCTTATGGGAAGATGCATATTGTCTATTTGTTTGCCTTCATTTCCTAATGCAAAAATGGCTTATAGATTCTCAAAGATATTTATAATAAAATAGTTTTTCTTTAGATTAAACAATTTCTGTGTCCCAAATCTGTCACTTGTTGCCTCCCTTCAGCTGTCCAGTATTAATAGTAATATTTTAGCAGTTCTTACAAAGCCTTAAGGTGCTTCGTATTGTCTAGTGTTACAGCAAAAGAAGACTGCTTATGACCTGAAGGTGCCACGACCCAGGAGGCTGGTATTTCCTCCTTTCCTCCCAGCCCCTCTTGTGAACACTACTGTAGTAACAGCCAACAATCAGAGAGCACGTTGCTCACTTATTCACACATCATATTCCCACAAGGCCCTATTCCATTAAGTGAAGAACTGAAATTTGATGACAAAATCCACAGAATGCTATGAAGACAGATGGACCTCTCCAGCTATAATACACAATGACCCAGCACATGAGCAAATCTCTTGTCTGTTGGATGAAGCACACTGTGCAGAAGACTTCACCACTGGGTTGTGCAAGCCTTAGTTTTTTCTCACACAATGGAGGTTCCTGAACACGCAGGGCATTGATGTTCAAAAGTCCGTACGTCTTGGTGAGTGAATGTAACACTGGCTATGACCTTTACACTGCAATAAACTGAGCACTGGAAAATCCCCTTGTATTCAGAGAAGCTTTATTAATTTTGGCTAGATTTTGGGAAAGTCCCCTTGGCACAACCCATTGCAGGATGGAGGGTCCAATTAGAATTGCAATTGTTTGACCAGTGCCAATGCATAGGATTTGTTTTCAGAATTCATTTCTTTGCCTAAATAAGGCACTTGAATTAAGAGAGAAAAAGCCATTTCATACCTGTCAGGTAGAAAGTTTTCCCTCTGGCAAAAGATTTTTTAATTAATTGTCATGATAGCATCACACTGCCTGATGTAGGTCTTGTAACAGTGCTAGTGTGGTGGTGGAGATTTTTCAGCCACGGGTTTTGGAATTCTATTATCTGTATTGAAATAAACATTGACATTTTTTGATTCTTTGTGATTCTCCTTATGAAGAAAAAGGGATGAGAAAAAAAGACAACAGGACAGAAGAGACATTTCCAGTATATAAACAAACTCAGACTACTAGATCGCTGTTGTCTGAAATGCTACAACTCATTGGGAGTGGCAAGAGAAAGCAATGCTTAGGGAGTCAGCTGCAGCCATCTGTCTCCAAGGAACAGCTGCTGATGAGATGCTGTTATTAATGAATGGGATTGCTCAGTGTTGTCAATTTACTGCAGTTAGTGTAGCCAATTCTGATTCATGCTACCATTATGGCTATCATGCCTGGGAGGCACAGGCTCTCTTGGTAGTATTGATAACACTAGGAACACCTGTGGTTCAAAAAAGGTGCAAAAAGCAGTAGATTCAGAGTGCCTATGTAGACTGTTTTGTGATTGAATTGTCAGGTGACTGATTGACAGATCACAGAGCTCAGAGTTCCCAGGGCTCAGTCATCTGGGAGTTGGTGAGGAGGAAATGACATTAACTATGTTATTCAAATATGAATCAGTGGGATTTGTAGGATTAATAACATATTGTTAGCACGGAAGTGAGCATACAAATAAGACCCTGTCAAATCACTCTGAGAATGGCTGCGCTAAACCTGTAGCTACACCAAACAGCTGGGGCTGAGCTCACAGATCCAGGAGCTGGTAAGGACATGGGCTCATAAGGCTATGTGTGTATACAACAAGACTTTTTTTGTTAACATTGGTGGCTTGAGCTCAGGGGCACTTGAACTCCTGTGATAAATGAAGGTTAGTAGGATGACGTTGAGCATTCTCTGCAGAGCAAAAGGTGTCTCTTAACAGCAATCCAGGTCCTTCATCCCAATCAGTTTTTAATACATCAAAAAATATTAACATACTATACTCAGCTTTGGTATTTCTGTCTTTTCTACTACATTTTATGTAAAACTGCATTGTTGATGTTTTTATGTTGCTTTCTAATACAAGGCTAGTCAAAGCAGTTCTGATGCTGGGCTATAAAGTCAGCTTTTCTCAGAAAACAGTCCCTTCTGTGTATTTAACACTTTTCATGGGGGATTACCTAAACTTGTGGTAGTGAAACCCATCTGACACAAGGTTCTGGGTGTTTGAGACCCCTTATAGAAGCAGGCAGACCCCTCTGATGAGGTCTTACCTCCTGACTGTTCTAAAGTACCACCTTAGTAACAGGTTTAGCTGGCCATCTCTAGGGGTTGTGCCCTTACAGGACGAAGTGGGAGAATTGCCCAATTTCTGGCTGAGCCATTTGGACATTTAGTCACAGGTTGCTTAGCACAGTTTCCTACCAGAGAGGCTTTTGGATCAGGGCCTTTGCCTTAGTTATTAAATTGGTGACAAGGGACCCTGCAATCTCGGGCAATGTGATGGCCAAGGAACTTGAGGATTGATTTCAGGACAGCCTGCCAATGGTTTGTAAGAGGTTGCTAATTACTATCAATTGCAGTGATTTTTCCAAAGGAAGTGGATTGCGATTGCAAATTCACAATTGCAATTTCATATAGACCGCAAAGGAGTCATCTGAATAAACAGCCTTTGATTCACCATAATCCTTTGCTGGATTCAGACTGCTGTCTAGCTCCAGACCCTGTTGTCACACCCCTAGCAATCGCCCAGGCCCTGACCTTTTCACAGAATCAAAGAACAGAAGGGAGGCAGATACAATGGGGCAGCTTGTGCCATGAAGCAAAGACAGAAGGGCTGATTTCTAGCACACAAAGAGAATCAGGGCCCTTCCACTGAAACAGTGCTGGGGCTTGCCCTGATGTATGCAGGAAGCCACACTTAGGACTGAGGCAGATAAGAACACAGAGAGCAGATGGGAGCAACTGAAGGCAAAAGCAAAGTCTTACAGAAACGGACTCATCTTTTGTGTCCGATAGCGGTTATGGAGAGTCTCTGTCATGGCACAGTGGCTGGCGCTGTTTTGGAAAGGGAAAAGGTATAGCATCATCACTTGGTTTGCACCAACCAAAAGGCACCCCTGGATTAGATGCCTTTCCTACACCTCTGGCAAATCCTTTTAAGCTTTGCCCCATGCATAGGCTGTGGGGCAGTAGCAGGGCATGGTACTGAACTGAAACCAAACATGTATAGAATACTATGGTTAACAATTTCAAAGTAAATAATTAGTAGATGCCAGCAAGGCACCCAGGAAATTTTTCACATTGAGGCAATTTCACTTCAGAAAGTGTAACATCACTCTTGCAACAATTATCACCTGCCTTAAGAGCATTGTGGTGGTTGAAATAGTCTGAGCACCATGAGGCCTGGGCTTCTGAGAACTGCTCTTTTTCTCACAAGTGTCCAATATGCTTTTCATTTCCTGGATCCTCTGCAGCAGAGTGACTGCTGCAAAGGGATGATCAGAAGTCTTAATGAGTTTGCCAGCTAGTTTGTGTAAAAATTTTATATAAAACATTCCTGTTTTAAGGTTTTCATGCTCACTTAAGAGTTTTATATTTTCCTTTTCTCTGGGATTTAGTATTTTTCTTAATACAGCATCTTTATGCAATAGCCAGTTTGGGAGCCGTGCTTTCACCCACTGAAATCAAGACTGCAGCATAATGGATATTTCTTGCCACCTAACCGGGGTTTATCCCATAATTCTCTTAGGAAACAGACAGCTCCCTGATGTTTCCTTCAGCTAAAGAAGTCTTTATAGGAGTAGCACATAAGAGAACACTGGATAGAGGCTGCAACAGCTGGTCAAGCTGACAGTTGTGTCCCATCTTGTCTTTCCAGTACGGACAGCGTGGTGCAGGGTTGGTGAGAGCAGCTGCGGCAGGCAACGTGTTCTTCAGCGAGCAGTGTGTAAGGATGAGTAATTTGTCTGCTGCTTCTTAAAAATTTGTTGGGTTCTTTTTTTAAATGACCTTTCCAATTCTGTGTAATTGAACAAACAGATAATCAAATGCTAGCTTCAACATAAATTTGGCAAGAGAATTACAGTTTCTTCATGGCAGAATGAAGATGAAGGCTTTAAGTGTGGCTTAATGCTGCTGTCTCTTATGGGCAGGGTGAACATTGCATTTTATATACAAGTGTACATATGTACATTTCATGTACATATACAAGCAGAAAGAATGGTTGTGTGGATTTGTTTCTGACTGTTAATGTGTGTGTAACTACATATGCAGATTAGGTATTGCCCTTGAAGATCTGGAGAGCAGCCAGTGTGCTGCTTCCTCAGTAATCTTGATGTAAAGAGTTATACATAAGCAGCATTTGTTATTACAGGTTCTGTGTTACGCCAGCTTCCAGTTGCTCAGATCAAGATTTGGTTCTCTAGTTTCTTATCTCCACTTCTGGAAGAGTGGCAGTTTCCTGAGTACCCTCTAAACAGCACTTACTTTTGCAGCTCAAAAGTGATCTTTCCTCCAAGGCCTCAGAAGAATTTCACTCCCATACATATACTCAAGACCATGACAGTAACAGATATTGGCATCTTTGTGTTTCCAAGGTGCCATTGAAATCCTCACTGTTTTGTCATTCCCTGAACACTGCTTGATCAGAGCTGCAAGATTTCCCCCTACCATGGGCGGGGGGGTGCCTGTGTGGGTGCATGCACACATGTGTGTGCATGTGTGAAATTTCTGCTCTGTCATCTGTGCATACAGGCATCTCTAAAGTCAGTCACCTGAGCCAAGTTTGTGCCTGAAGTGGTCCATGCAGAAATCTTCATTTTCATTTTAATTTGATTTTTTAACTCTTTAAGAAAACAAATCTGTTGCATTTTGTATTAGATATATGTGTAGAGAGAAACAAAGGCCCTTCTTCTCCTCATAGGTAGGCTCATGTTGAATACCTAAAACAACTCTAGAAATAATATTTGCATGTACGTAAAGGAGTGCTTATTTTGTGGATGTCAGTAGATGTGAAAATATTTGGTCTAATTCTGCAAAGTGTGGCTTCTGTGCGGGAAAGTGGGGGTTTTTTATATGAAAACAGTGGATCCATTGTAGAGTTGAGGTAGAGGAGAAGCTGGCAGGTGTCACAGTGAGGGTTAGTCTGCACTAGAAAATCTTGCTCAGAAAAGCCAGTTACATGGGCTATGAGTGTGTGACTTTCACAACCATCTCCTCCCCTGGAATTGAAACTGATATACCTGCATCCACATTGGGATTTCTATCACTACAACAATGTGTTGTATCAGTACCTTTTATTTTTTGTCACCACATTTAAATAAGCTGTTAGCATGTATTAACCTATGTACACGTATTTTCACCTGGTTTCCTAAAGGAAAAAAATTGTGCAGTCACACTATACGTATCAATCCTTACAATAATTCCTGAACTTGTTCACTGATTTTAATCAAGCCCCGAAAAGCAGCAGAGATCTTAGACACAATTACTTTCCCATGTATTTCATAAATATGGATAAGCCAAGTACAGGAAAGGCTTCCTGTTATTGCCTGCATGGAGGTACAGCCTGCAGTTCAGCCTTTATTACACTCAGCCTACCCTGAAGGGGAACATTGTGGATGCTATTAAATGAAGGAAATGTGTCTTTTATAATCCACACATTATTAGATATTAGAGAATCTAAGCATAAGACTTGCAGTGAGAGCAAACTGGGCTGTTTGAGTCCAGCTGCTCATAGCAGTACGTTCCTATACAGGATCCACCCCATTGGTCTAGCAGCATCAACAGTATGGGTGCTGCTTCCTTCTCCAGGCTGGCATAGCTGGAACCACAGAACTTTCCAGAACAGACAAGCTTTTGCCCACAATGAAATTTGTTAAATTGAATTCACACAGCACTTAAAAGTGCATGTGGTGAGTAGGGTTGGGATCCAGCTGCTAGAACCAGCAAGCAGCTAATTTCACTTTAGCCATGAGAGGTACCTGAGGGTTCCTTACCAATTCGAGCTTGTGCTTTGCTCAGCAGGAGTCCGGGGTTTTGGGTTGGGTTTTTTAGTGTGGTTTGTTGTTGTTGTGCTTTTGTTTTGTTTGTTTGTTGTTTTTTGTTCTTACAAGGAAAGTCATTGAAATTCACCCACTTCACACACAGTGAGAAATGACCCTTGGGAAGTGGCTGGGAGGAGTCATTGCCTGGTGTGAGCTCCTGACTCAACTCTTTGAGTCTCACCCAATGCAAATAAGGTATTTGCATGCCCACGAGAAACGAGGAAAGAACTTCACTGAGGTTGCAAACCCAGAACAAGGAAATGCAAAAAATGAGACCTGAAGAAACTTAATTTAGCTGCCCTCGGCCATATGACTTGTTGGTGGTGTTTTTTTTTAATTAGCTGTACAAATCTTAATATACTCTATTCAGTGCTCTGGAGGATAGAGCTTAAGGAAAGAGAAAGATAAACTGATTGCTTTTTATCCTTCTTGTTCACAGCACCTAAAAAAAATACACACTGAGAACCTTACAAACCTTGCTCTGAATATAGAAGTAGTTTTTTTGCTATGGGCTTTCCAGTCTGTCTTTACCATGGTATGTAACAGCTTCATAAGATTAATACCTCTACCCTTTAAACCCCAACTTAAATAAGAAGGGTTTATTCTTACATTTTCCTGGTTAAACTTTTGAGAAATAGATTTACTGCATCAAAACTAGAATTTATCCCTACACTGGGGAGTTTTCTCAGGTGTAAAGCATCCATAAATCCATTAAAGTCAGTTGCAGCTTAACACCAATGGAAGCAAGAAGCCAGATTTTTATTATGGCTTCCCAGAAAATGGGGAACATACAAATAACCAGCTGTAAAGAGTTTGATCTCAAGGCCAGATAAGTAAGTACCACACTGAGCTTCAGGGTGCCTGACTTCTGGACCCTTAGCTCTCAGAATAACACCTAGATCCCGAGTGAAATGCCTTAGAACAATATCCCAAAAATCTGTAAGTGTAGTACACAAAGCTGCTTAAAGTAGCTAGTAGGGGATGCTTAGGACATAGCTGTGCTGCAAACCCAGCCACTGTCCAGAATGAAGTACCTCATTCAGAGATTTTAAGTCCTCTCCCTGTGCCTGGATGTGTCCCTTTTTAAAAATGCAGCCATAGGGTCAGTCTTTATGGCTGGAGAAATACCCTTCACCAATCTCTCTCCAGGTAACAGGTCAGCAGTTAGACCACTAGCCTGAGGATGTCAATGAACTGGATTCAACACCTTCATGACCAAATGGAAGGAAGGTTGCCAGATCTTGACCTCCTGAACAGCACACTCACTCACCACATCAGCAGGAATCTGTCACGGCTAGGTCTTAATGGCCCTGATCAGCCTCACCTGGGACCCCAACCACACACTGTCCATGGACCAGGGCTCCATTCAAGCCCAGGTCTGGGCTTTCAGTCTGTGCCTGAGTTATCTAGTAGATGGGTGTGCCTTCAGTTTGATCTCCTGCCTTGTTTCCTGGATAGATCCATGTTGTTGCCTTGTCTCCAGCTGTGGCCCTATCTACTGCTGCTCCTGACTAAATTTCCTATATAAACTCTGCACATGATTCATTGCTCTATCTTGTCTGGGACTGTGGATGGACCCTGTGCTGTGCTCTGACTGCTCTGTTCGGGTATCATAGTGCAGTGTTCTGGCTGGTGAGGATACTGCCTGTGCTGTGGTCACCCTCAGCTCCAGATTTGTCTTCCCTTAAGTACCAGCCTTTCTCTTGCTGCTCCCTGAAGAGAGCTGTAGCTTCTTGTCCTTCTCAAATGTGGTATTTTAGCCAGGAAGCTTCCCTCTCGCTCCCTAGAGAATGTCCTCAGGTGATTAGTCTGAGAAGGCTTGATTATATCCTCCTTTTGCCCCTCTTTAATGCATAGTACAACTTCAATAGTTGAGCGTTTGCTTCGAGTACTTTTAGAAAATAATTACACAGAGGGTACACAGTGATGTTACTTGGTTATTACCGATGAGGACTGTAACAGGGCTGTGTCCCAGCCAGCCCATCCTAGCCTCACCTTGCCAGACCACAGCCTCGGGAGCCCTGCAGAGCTGACAGCGCTGTCCCAGCGACATGTCATCTCAGGCATTATCACCTTCCAACGCTTCTGGTGTTTAATAGACTCAGTTCTTGCTATTGTCTATTCAGGGAAGCTTCTTTTCACTCCACAGTCAGAGCCTGACAGCAAATGTTTGCGTTTCCACAGACAGCAAATATTGTATGTCAGGGCACTCGGTGCTTGGATGACTGCCATCTGCATTTATTTTTCTCCCCAGCACCCAGGCCGCGGAGCTGCTGTTCTGCTCCCCAGTTCTACCTGAAGCGGCAGCCACTCACAGGTGCCTTTCACTCCGCGGCTGCTCGCAGTCAGCGCTCCGGGAGGGCCTCGGTGCGAGCAGCGGCCGGTCTGTCCCCGCAAGGGATGACGAGCCCCGGCCCTTCGGGGACGGGGGCTGCCCCGCGCCCCTTTCCCCGGCCCGCCGCCTCCCGGGCTCCGACCCCCTCCCTCCTCGGAGCCGCCTGCCCTCATCGCTCAGCCGCGGAGCAGCGCCGGGAGTCGTAGCGGAGCTCTCCCGCTCCGCTCCGTCCTCCGTCGGGCGGCGCCCCAAGGGGCAGGCGAAGCCTATGCGGGGAGCGGTCGCCCCTTCCCACCGCCGCGGGAGGAAGTGACATGGCGGCGGGGAGGGGAGGCGAGGGGCGCCCGGCGGGTGGAGCCTGACGGCCCCGCCCGAACCGGCCGCCTCCCGGCGCGTGCAAACTAGTGGCAGTTGGTGGGGCTCGCGGCCGCCTGGCTCCCGGTGCCTCCCCGTGGCGCGCACCCAGGCCCGGCGGCACCAGGTACGTGTTCTCCGCGGCGGCCGCCGAGCTTCGCAGGTGCGGGGCCGCCCTCCGCCCTGACCCACTGGAGAAGAACAGCCTGCACCCAGACCCGAAACAGCCGCCCCCCGGCGAGGCGAGGGGCCGGCAGCTGCCGGCGGGGTGTGCGAGCGAGACGGGGTGGGAGGCGGGATACGGACAGAAGTTCCCTGATTTACTCGCCGCCGGGCCGGGTCTCCCCTGTCGCTGCCGCCGCTCAGCCCCGTCGCGCCGTTTCTCCCGCTGCCGCCGAGAATTTTCCTGTCGCCCGCGGGCCCCCTTTGTGTGGCGAGCGCAGCCCGCGCCGGGGTTTCCGTGGAAACGGCCGAGCTGCGGCGGCCTTGCGCCGCTAGGCCCCCTCCGCCGGCGGGTTCGGGGTGCGGCCGGCCGGGCCGGGCGCCCGCGGCGGCCCCTTCCACTTTCCTTTCGATCTTCCCCTCTGGCAGCGCCGGGGCTGGCGGCGACAGGGGAGGGAGCGGGTAGGGCGGTTGCCGTGGAAACGGGGTGCGATCGCCTGTTCGCTGCCTCTTCCCCGAAGGCGCTTCTCCATAGCGAGGGAGCGCAGCGTGCCCCCCATCGCCGGGTGCTCCGGAGGGGACATGCGAGGGCACAGGCGCAGGTCGCGGTGGCTGGTTTCTTTTCCCGTGGTACCGAGAAGTCCATGAGCGGTGGTTGGGCGCAGGAGAGGGGGAGGCAGCCTCCCTGGTGATGTTGTAAGAGCTCTGCCTTTCATCTGCCGGTGCCTCCTCATAAAGATATTTAAGCCGAATAATGGCCCCGAACTGGTTTAAGGTGTGTCCAGTGATACTATATGGCGCAGGGAAACTCCAGGGGAGGTATTGCTTAACTAAAAAAGAATCCTTTGTAGCATTTATTTCAACAAGTGAGTACTCCTATGGCTGAAAAGACAACCAAGGAAAGAGTCTGAACAATGTCACACTGAGACTTCTGACCTTTATCTTTGTTATGCATTTCTAAGAGTTGTGTTTCGAGACCTTGTGCAAACATCTAAGAATGATGTACCTTGTACAGGTCTTTGTGTGGGAAAGCACAACCTTGCTGCTACATGAAAACTGAAAATCCTTTACAAGAGGTGGAAGGATGCAAGAAAGTCTGTCTCTCTCAAAAAAAAACCCAGAACAAAAACCAAACCAAAACATCCCCCAAGCTTTTCTTTAAAAACAGTGATGTCTCTATCCCAGGAAGTTGCACCAGGCAATCGTAGCCTTGGCTTGTACTGACAATTACACTAACAGTGAGCTGCAAAAGAATTCAAAGCTGGTGTGGGAGAGAAACTATTGCAGAACAGCTTGAGCTGAAATTTGTAGCTTGCTTTCTTCTCTGACTTATCATGTGAATGATAAGATTACTGTAGACATACAGAGGTCTGTTTGTAGTGTGCCAGGACTACCTCTATATAAAGATTGACTGCATGGATTGCTGGAATAGTTGATGTACTGTAAATGTTTGCTGTCATTTACTGAGCAGCAGCTTTCTCTAGCTGTTTGTGTCTGATCTAATGCTGTGTTTTTCGAAATACTATGATTAAAAAATATTTTGATTCATTTTAGGAATTTGTGTAAATATTATGCATAGCTTTGCTCTTTTGTGTTAATGTTTTGCATAACGATACCTGAATAAGGTGTATCTAAAAATGAAACTAACCATGTTTTATGGAAGACAGAGGGCCAGAATTCATGTAAGAATTTAGCAGAAAGCTTGCAGTGAACAGAGAAAGCATTGTAAGCTGTTGGTGGATAAATGTTGCTCTTAAGCAAAGTTTGGTTGTGTTGTTGGTTAGCACTTAGATTTTAGCAGGTATCAGTAAGTGCTCCACAAGAAGCTGTAAGTATTATATTTTAGGAATGGAGAAACAGAGAGGTCAGCGCTTGCCTGGAGTCACAGAACAGAGAATGTTATGCCCAGACCGTGGTAATTAATTGTGTTTCTTGAAACCCAGTAGGTGTCAGTTTGGTGGGGAGGTTGTTTTTTTCAGGAAGTCTTGCTCTGCCCAACCAAAATCCAGAGACACTGAAGCAGAGTTCATCTCATCTCTGGAGTGAGGCGTGCTTTCCTGGAGTAATGGTTGTACATCATTTACAGTTTAATGTACTTACTGTACTATAACAGAAAAGAGCCCTGCAGGAGAAGGGTTCTCTTGTAGGTGATGGATAAGAATCCTACGACTATGCTCTGCCCTGCTGAAAAGAGGTGGTTTATTGTTTTCTGTTGTGTGCCCTGATTTTGTCGCTGGAAGGTTAAGACTGGGAATAATGCTCCTTGAAATCTCTCCTACGCAGAATGATGCTGTCACAGCTTTGATGAGTTTAACAAGATAATATTCTTGTGTCGCAAGCAGGCACTTGTGGCCCTTATAACTTGTATTAGTAATTTGGTCTTAAATTTTAAAAAGTCAAATGTCCACTGCATGATGTAGAAAGACACTTCCCCCATGAACTGCGTCACTGCTTCTGCTGCTGGTATGTCCTGATAAGGGAGCAGATGAACAAGAGGGCAACAATGCACTGTAGAGCACTGTGCATGTGCTTTGGTCAGCAAAAGCTTCTGCAACTGTGGGGTCTCCCTTATTAGGGAAAACCTTGTACGGGTCAAGGTAGCTGTCTCCTCAGGTGTGTGTGTTTGAGCTGTACTGAATGCAGTGGGCTTTTTTGTAGGGAAGCTAGAAATGTGACTGAGAGTGGTATCCCCGTATGCTTTGTTGCATTTCGGCACTGGGAAGCAGAGTATGGGTGTCTTCCCAAGTGCTTTGTCTGTGGGGTAGCTTTCCCCAGTGATTCAATTTCAGGCATTTGGGAAAGCTTGTCTGCCATTCTTCTGTTCGGTGGTCTTAAGCTTATTCACATCTGACTGCGTGGTGAGTACCCTAATCACCTCTGACTAATGCTCCTGTGCTGCTCAGGAACTGCTAACTCAGTTTTTGTGCTTTTTCCTTGTCCTCCTCCAGTGCTTTGGACTAGAGATGTGGTAGGGTCAAGGTAAGGTCAGGGAAAGAGGAAATGGAAATGAATAACTGTGTGTTGTGACAAGGATGAAGATGCTGTAAAGATCCCTCTTTTATAATGTGAGAGAAAGATGATGTCTATAATGGACTTCCTGAAAAGGTACATTAACCATGTGCTGGGAACTGGGCAGAGCAGTCTAACAACTGTAGTGAGCCCACATTTGGGAGAGACTGGGTTATAGTCCTGCTAGTGATTTGCTCTTCATTTTGAACTTTAAGCCTTTTTATTTCTATGCCTCTGTTTTCACCTTCAGCCCTTCTGTCTGCTGTGTTATGTTCCGTCACAAAGAGCGTGACACTGAAGTCATATTCTGCTGCTTGCAAAAGGGCTGACCTCGCTTGAGGTTTCTGTTGTAGCATAAATAACAGGAACAGGGAAAGACAGCCACTTCTAGGCTGGAAAGAAGTCAAAAGTAGAGGCCACTGAGAGAGAGTTTACTTGCCAGAAAGTTAGGAGCTGGAGGCAGAGACAAGCACACTGATTTCATGTGCACGTGTGACTTCTTGTTAACGTCTGAAAAATTCCTGACATGCACCAGATTTCCTTTTAATCTGACCAACAAAGTTAAATTTCAATCATGTTTTTCCAGCAAGATCCAGGTAAACAAAAAGGTTTGCCTGTGCAGATTCAGCTGGCAGATTGTGCAAATATTTTTTACCTATCAGAAAAAGAAGGAAGACCTGACTTAAAACCTGCTGTTAACGACTGGGAAAGAACATATTTGAGGGAAGTCTATGTGTAGAAACAGCACATGTTTTTTAATTTCAGGTGAAACTACTGTGTGAAAGTTAAACTGATTCCTGCTTCTCTCCCTGTCTCCACATTATCACTATCTTCGTGCATCATAGTTTGCCTCTTACCATGTTTTTCAGCACTTCAGGAAATACCATTACTATAGATGCTGCTTTGTGCTTCTGGAAAGTCTGGAACCATTCTGTCTGCAGCAGCTTACACCTGCACTTGAATAATTTATGAAGTTTTCTCCCTTTAAGTCACGGGTGATTTGTCAGGGGTTAACAAGACTTTGTTTGATGGTTCTGAGGATGTATTTAATGCTGACACTTGCACATTATTTTTTTTTGTCTCCCTTGATCTGGTATTAGTGAAAATTACCATAGAACAATGCGGTAAGGTCAGTGTTGCCAAATGCGCAGGTGGTAGCAGGCAGGAGCCATAACTACTGTCTTCCCACAGCCAACAAATGTAAAACATATATCTAGAGGATCAAAGTAATTGAAAGAAACTATCTGTTCCCGTTGTCCAATAGTGATAGAGGGGAAATAGCATTGTAATTAAGCAGAAAAATAATGAGGCAAGTGCTATTTCCAAGTTCATTGAGCCATCAGTGTGTCACCATCTTGTTTTCACATGCCTATGCCTGCACCTCTGAGACTGTGCATAAGTACTGTGTTTCACCCGTGACGGAGAGAAGAAAAGAGATTTATTCTGAATTTAAGCCTTGTAAAACTGTCTCAAATAATTTGAATTCAGCGGGACAAATGCTCAAGACCATGCTTTTAAAGGGAAAGGGATTTAGGCACCTGAAGTTGTGTAGAGATGTTTTAGAAAATCCGGGTAGGTGTTGATGTACCTGGTGCTTAATTTAGTGCAAAATTTATGAAAATGTTACTGGATTCTTACCAGCATGTTGAACTGTTACATCTGCAATCTTGCCATCCAGTAAGGTAAATGCTGTTGGTTCGAGCATTTTCTCTGAATGATTTTGCTGGAAGTTTAAGGTGGTTTTGACTAGCTCTGGCTTTAGGTGCCGAGAATACAAATTCATTGATTAGTTATACCACATTTGGCTGTTTTTGAGGGATAATGTTTTCCAAACAAGAAGGACTATTGGAGCTTGTTGAGAGATTTCTTCTGGCTTCAACAGGATTTGAATCGGGTCCAAAATGAAACCTCCCTTTATTATTTGACTTGATAAATCCAGTGCCTGTGATAAAGGCTTTTATTCTCTGAAGTTCTCAAATTAAATCAGGCTGTTAGGGGACCAGTGATCAGGGAGAATGAAGAGGTTGGAAGTATTCTGAGCTGATGATGTAGCAAAACAGTTCTGAACACTTGTCATAGAGGCAGAGGTGAGGGAAAACTGATGTGGAATGGGACTGCTGAAATGTGGGTAAAGCAGGCACTGTGTTTATTTGGGATTTGGCATCTGAATATCTGATTGTTTTGTGTGTGGGTGCAGCTGAGCCTTTCACTGAAGCCGGCATCTTATTTTTTGGAACCATGCCAACCACATCTCAGCTGTAAGAGGCATGTTTTTCTGAGTATTGGTAGTTACCTCTTTAAGGCAGGCATTGGTTTTCTTTGAATAATAAATCTGGAAGCTTCCCTGCCACATTTGTTCTTCAGTTAAACTATTTTCTACAGAAAGAAGCATTAGAAATTTTTAATGAATAAATATTAATATCCTGTGTATCCCTGTCTCAGTGTGGTTACATCTTGTGTATGCATTGTTGTTTCCAATTTTGGGATGTTTTTTCATAAAGGAGAAATTCAGCTACTTCATAATCTTCAGTGTAATATGATAAAATACAGTCAAATTAAATTAATGCTTGGAGGTTAAAAAAATATCTTGCAAATCTTTTTCTGTTTATCATTTCCTTAGTATTCAAAGAGCATACTAATGAATGTTATCTCATATTAATTAAAATTATGCAAATGAATTAGCTGAAGGAGGCAGTCTACTGTCATACAAGATCAGAAAACTAACAACTCACTTGGAGTTGTAATGAGGTGGATGGCACTTTTCGTTTTCAGCACTGTTAACATCTCGTGATTTGTACTGGAAGCTTTTTTGGATCCCCTCACAGACGAGGCCAGCGCTGTTCCCTCATATCCCTGTGGTTCAGAAGCATGGAGGATGCACTCTGTACCATGTACCTGCTGTGACTGTGGCAGCATTGTCAGGAGGGCTCGGATTCACCAAGTGGGAAAATGTGGTTGTCTCCAGCAGGCTGTATGGCTGCTTGGAGAGTGACATGGGGTTAAAAGTATTCATACTGTTTTTTTGGGGGACAGTAGAAAATATGCTACCAGCCAACAGTCTAGTGGTGGAAGTCTCACTTGTAAACCAGTGGTACCACCATCACAGTGTTTTTCTCAGCTCGGTGATTTATGCCCTACCTCTGCCACTTTCCAGATCTTTTTTTTTAAGATTTTTAATGCCACAAATTCTGTATTATTCATTAGTTACATTTTCTGGCTTTCTTAAATAATAAAAAAAAAAAAATCAAAGCCACAAAAGTTAGGAATTAGACTTCTAGGAAAAGGCTTAAAGACTCTGCCAAGATTACTGAAATGTACATCACAATTCCAGAAAATATAAAGAGGCCATTTTATGGAAGTGTGCTGAGGAAAGAAAATTGTGCTGATGATTTTTCTTCTGATTGTTTTTCTTGAAGCATCTAGCAATGCCTTTAATTTCTTCTTGGGTAGGAATAATGAGAGAGATGGATTTTTGTGTGCACATGTACACAATGCTGTTGGCTTGGTACTGAAGTTGTAACTTCTGATTTATAGTACAAAGCCACCCAAGCTGCTGAATACTTGGTTTTCATTTCTTAAGGAATGGAGAAAGGAAAGGAGAGTTCATTAGATCAACATATACATCCTGGTTTGAACCATCTCTTGCATTTATCTGTTGCATCATCTGCTGCTACTGAAGGTCCTTGTGGGATGTGAGACCCNGGTCCCTTCCAACCCTGATGGTTCTATGATTCTGTGTCTGCTCCCTCTTTGCTCTGTGTACGTGACCTGTCAGAACCTGTTGCAAGGGAAATTTGAGCATGGGCAAGAAGGCGAAAGCTGGAGCCTGGTGAACGGGCAAGTTGTGGTTCTGGAGTTGGCTCTGCCATGGGTTTGTCCTATGACTGTCACAAGCTCTCTAAGAGGATTGCTCTGAGTTCCCAGTGTGTAAGGTGGAGGCAGCAAGACAGATCTTGTCAGGCTTACTTCACTAGTGTCTTCTAAATGGCTGTTGCTTTTCATATGAGAGGGGACGGATAAATCTAGGAAAGAATTGACAAAAAAATCCATATTGTTTTCTAATCCTACCCATAAAGGGTTTCATCTTGTATATAGAAATATATAACTTAGCAACTTAGTTGCTTATGCTACTAAGTCTGCTGAGTGGATGTGAAACTTCTCAGCCTGGATACGACTGCTTAGGTGTTAGTGGTAGGGAAAGCTGTCTGTTGCAGAACTGGAGCTAGGAGGTGATACTTTTGTAGTCTTTGTAACTAACTCATGTGGGTAAGAATAGCAGGACTACATATTTAAAACTTTGAACTAAATGTGATCCATGTCTCCTTGTTGCCTGATGCATAAAACTGGTTTGGATGTGGGGGAGTACTTTGTTTAAAGTATAGGCAGTTCCTGTACCTTGTGCTGGCCCTTTGTGTTGCTGTGAATGTAGTTTGCAGTTCATTACAACCAGATGTGATCAGTGTTTGGCAAGCATAAACCATGGAACTTCAAAGGAGCTCCTTTCCAAAGCATAAGTCTTATCAAGAGAACCTTTGGACTCCCAGCACAATTAAAAAACCCAAACCTTTGGTTTTATACCAGCTCCTGAATAATTCTTTGCCTGCCTGCCTCCCTCTTCCCATTTCTTTGGGCGCTTCTGAAACAAATGTTTTTATAATAACCACTGGAGAACTCAGTAGCTACTTCTGTGTTGAATCTGTTCCTGAAATGCCCAGTGCAGAGGTGATCAACCATAGTAGTGTGTGCCCTTGATGCTGGGTAAATACCCTGATGCAGGTGGCAACACCCTGATGTACTGCCCTGCTGCCTCTGTTTAATGTGTTCATTTCCCATGCACAGGAGTGGTGTGAATACCACCACTGAGAGATTTCTCACAGACCCTACAGTGAAGACCAATGGCTTAACTAGACAGACTCCAATCTCTGTACCTTACATGGTCCATGACAGTTCTGTAAACCATTTAATGTATCAAAACCACAAAAGCATTCATACTTATGTACATGTATACATATGTTTGTATTTGAGAAGGTTTAGTTTGTTGCAGGCATTCAGAATCTGTTATTTGATAAGCAACCTGTACTTTTGCAGCAAGCCAGACCATCCACTAAAGTGACTTTGTAGAAACATATTTTGGGGAGTTTGTTTTTTATAGAGGAAGTTGCCAGATGACAGTAACGTGTGGGCCTGGTTACCTTTGACTAAGCACTTAATGTTGCCTATGAGAGCAAATATTAAATTGGCTATGAGCACATGCTATAGTTGTTGCTGTTCACCCTGCTTATTTTTGAGGAACTATCCAAGTTGCTCATATTTGTGTGACAGCATAACACGCAACCTGATTAGATTCTCAGTATACTCTCTTCCGGATTTTTGTTTGCTATTTAGTCCTGCTCTCTTGCTTAGTCCCTAAATTTGACTGTTTGTTACATTGCCCTAGTTGGCAGCACAAGTAACTTGTTAGATTAATGTACCCAGATAAAGTAAAAGAGGAAATAGAGGGACATCGGGCCCCAGAACCGAACTCAGTTTGAACTCTGATAGACTCTTTCAGGTCTTAAATATTTTAATGCAGCTCTTTCTTCTATGTTTCCCAAGGAAATTGCAGATAACTGTGCTTTGGAGAAATGCGTGTGTGTGTGTATATATATATATATTTATGTATTAAGATACAGAAACTTGGGTGGGAAACAGTTGAAGAGCAACACTTGGCAGGCTGGAAAGAAGCAACTTGCCTTCCACTGCTATTTTAGTGAACTTGATGTTCTGTGCATGAGATAACTGCTGTACTTCACCCCAAAATATGTTTTGAGGATCTCTCTAGGAGCTTGGAACAGAAGTGCTTAATTCCAAGGGTCTACCTTCTTCAAATAAAAGTCTCCCTCAGCACCAAGCCCTGCAGTCTCTAAACGCCACACCTTCAAGGAATTCTGTATTGCCTTGTGTTTAAGCCCAGCTCCCTACGGCTTCCTTGTTCAACTCCCTCTTCACTGAATATTTCATGCTCCTGGAAAAGGAGCAAGACCAGAACTTGGGTAACAGCTCCCCAGTTTTCCTGCTCCTCCCCAGACTCCTCATACCTCTCCCAGGCTGCTGTTGTCCCCTTTGCCTTGCTGTGTAAGTACTTGTCTTTCTCAGTGGTAAGGAGGCAAGCATTGAGGCTGTTTGGGCTAAGAGCAGCTGTGCTGTGCATTTTGCAAGCATAGAGTACACACACACAGATAGAGAACTTGCATCTTGGCAGTATGTGTTGCTGTTTTACTCTACATTAGATCACAGCAGGAAGAAATATAGAAGGGGAAAGCATTATGGTATGGTAACCATTTCAAAAGCTCCTGGGTTACTTTCATTTCTTCAGTTTATACCCTGTTATGCTAATTATCTCTGGGTCAATAGAAAACAAAAAGTCAGTCTTATAGCAAGTCTATATATTGGAAATCTTAAAACTTGTTGGTAGATGGTATTCATTCTTCAGCCTTTGAAACAGCCAAACCAGCTGAACACTCTTTTGTAGTGGTATACAAAATAACGCAGTTCAGTAACGTGTGACTCCTCAGGAAAACCTAAACCCGTTCTTAAGTTCTCTTAACTTTGGGGAAAGGACTTAAGATATGCTCAAATTATTCCCCGATTTGAGACTTTTCTGAGGTGTGGTAGGTTGACCTTGGCAGGCTGCCAGGTGCACATCAAACTGCTCCCTCACTCCCCTTCAGGTGGAGGGGAAGAAAATGAGATTAAAAAGCTCATGGGTTGAGATAAGGGCAGGGAGATCACTTGCCAGTTACCATTGTGGGCAAAATACATTCCACTCGGGGAAGATTAATTTGTTGCCAATTGATAACAGAGTAGGGCAGTGAAAAATAGAGACAAAACTAAAACCACCTTCTCCCCAAGCCCCTTCTTCCCAGGCTCAACTTGACTCCTGACTCTTCTACTTCTTCACCTCTGCTGCAACCCAAGTGGTGTGGGAGAATGAGGAATAGGAGTTGCAGTCAGTCTATAAGAGCTCCTCTCTGCTGCTCCTTCTTCCTCCTGTTGTTCCTCTGCTCCTGTTGGGGTACAGTCCTTCAGGAACAAACTGCTCCAGCCTGAGTCTCCCACAGGCTGCAGTTCCTGCCAGAAAGCCTGCTTCTGAGTGGGTTTCTCTCCATGGGCTGCAGCTTCCTTCAGGACATCTGCTGCATCATGAGTTACTCTATGGGCTGTCAGGTGGATATGTGTTCCACCATGGTCCTCCATGGGCTGCAGTGGGATAACCTGCTTCACCATGTTCTTCACCATGTTCTTCACCATAGGCTGCAGGAGAGTATCTGCTCCAGTGCCTGGAGCACCTCCTCCCTCTACTGACCTTGGTGTCTGCAGGGCTGTTTCTCTCATGTTTTTCTCACTTCTCAATCACAGCTGCTGTACAGAATTTTTTACTCTTTCTTGAATACATTGTCATAGAATCATGGAATGGTTTGGGTTGGAAAGGACCTTAAAGTTCATCTAGTTCCAATCCCCCTGCCACGGGTAGGGATGCCTCCCACTACACCAGGTTGCTCAAAGCCTCATCCAACCTGGTCTTGAACACATCCAGTGATGGACCATCCACAACTTCCCTGGACAACCTGTTCCAGTGTCTCACCACCTTCAGAGTGAAAAACTTCTTTCTAATTTGTAATCTAAGTCATCCCTCTTCCATTTTGAAGTCATTGCCCCTTGTCCTACCACTACAAGTCCTTCTAAAAAGTCACTTGCTAGCTTTCTTGTGGGCCCACTTCAGATACTAGAAGGCTACTACAAGGTCTCCTTGGAGCCTTTTCTTCTCCAGGCTGAACAACCCCAACTCTCTCAGCCTGTTTTCACAGGGGAGGTATTCTGATCATCTTCATGACCCTCCTCTGGACCCTCTCCAGCAGGTCCACGTACTTGTGTTGAGGACTCCAGAGCTGGACATACCCCAGGTGGGGTCTCACAAGAGCAGAGTAGAGGGGGAGAATCACCTCCCTCGACCTCTGTTATCACAGAGGTGCCACCAGTGTCACTAATGGGTTCAGCTTTGTCCATTGGTGAGTCCTTTCTGGAGTTGTCTGGAACTGGCTCTGTCTGATGTGGGGGGCAGCTCCTGGTGCTTCTCACAGAAGCCATCCCTGCAGTCCTCCCCATTAACAAAACCTTGCCATGTACAGCCAATACAGGAGGTGATGTTCTAGTAGTTGCCTTTGAGAGAGAGATAGGAAGTGATTCAAACCCTAATTAAGCATCAGACAAATATATGGTTAATTCCTCCTCCAGATTTGTTTTTTGGCCTTTTTTTTTTGTGTGTGTCTCACATACAGTTATATCCTCCTTGAAGATAAATACATACATGGACACAACCTCAGTTTTGCTAGCTTTTGATGCTCACTGATGGAAAGAGAAGAGCACAATGGCTTCTTGTGACTTCCCTTGCAGGTATATTTAATATATAAAAGCATTGTCACAAGGGACTGTGATATGAAATACAGTGTTGCTTTCTGTGCTGCTCTGATGGCAACTGAAATTCGCTCAGAGGCACTACTGCTTAGTTGTTCTTAACTTGCAGCAAAGTATTCAAGGACTTTACCAAAGAGTAGACATAAGTGAAAACCTTTGCATAGGTGTGAAACATGCTGTTCTGAAAATAACTGTGTACAGTGCTATCTTGCCTCTACTTGTAAGTATGGGCAATATTAGAATCATAGAATGTTTTAGGCTGGAAGGGACCTCTAGAGATCATCTGGTCCAACCTTCCTACACAAGTAGGGACATCTCTACCTAAGTCAGGCTGCTCAGAGCCCCATCAAGCCTGACCTTGAATGACTCCAATGGTGAGTCTCAGTGGTGTCAGATAGGTATTATGTTGCTTTCCACACTCTAAGGACTCTATTTACTACAAAACTTTTGGACAAGATGGGTGACAATTCTTTGCTTCTTTCTTGTGCTTTCTGTAAAAGCACAAACAGTTGTGTTCTTCATGAGATCACTACTTGTAGTCTTAAAACTCTTACAGACTTTGAAGTACAAGATAGCATTGTTAATTGGCAGCAGCCTGTGCTGGAAGAGAGATGTTCACTTGCCATATTGCTTCTATGTCCTCCTGGTCCATTATTCTAAACAGAAGGAACTGCTGAGAGTAGTTGAAGTAGAAAGCGCAGAGGATCTTGCCAAAGAATGAAACTTGGAGGGAAAAGAGGTAGAATGAATAGTTGTGGAGCTTGTTTTTAAACCTGCTCATGTGATCTCTTAGTCACGTGAATAGATGCTTGTTGACTTGCTCCCTAGACAGACATTGAGGTTTGAATCTTTTGTTTTATATCCAAAGGAAAACTGTTATTAAAGAATGTCCCTATCTGCTTTTGATGCTCTGGCTGGCTATTTTCTCCTAATTTGTTTTAAGAAGTATTTGACAGAAGAGAACTTCTTGGCAGCTCTCCGATCTTAATAGCTTCTGAGAAAATGCATTGATTGGCCCTTTTGTTTTCAAAAGATTGCTGTAATTTTCAGTCATTATCTGTACGGAAATCAGTGTAATTTATTAAACCAGCATCATGGATTAAGAGTTAAAGGCCTGATTCTTTTATCACTTAAACTGGTGTTATGTTGATGTTACCCATGAGGAACTTTAGTAAGACAAAGAGCAAGTTCCTGTGACTCTTAAAAAGCCAGTTTCTAGACCTCTTTCATAAGCTCAGAACTGATTCTTGAAAACAAATTTCTACTTATTTGTTGCTTGTCCCAAGAATAAACTTTATTTCTTGGAGTTTGGGTAATGAGAACAGTCCAAAAATTGTCGTATTAAAAAAATAATTAGAAGAATGAGCTTATGTCTGAGAAACAGAACACTTAGCTAGCACTCTGTATACAGTGTTTGGGTTATACATTTTGTAGGGAAAACAGCTTGCATTTAATCAGAGAAAGTTAATCTCTCTAGTCTCCCTACCTTTTAGGAAAGCAAAATTTAAGCAGTGGCTCCAATTTCTTGTTCCTTTTACAAGCAAGTTAGGTTAGAAGCATTTCAGTAGTACTGCTTAAGTAGATTTAGTTTGCCTTTAAAACATGTCTTAGAAGCTTTACAGAATTGAAATTTGCTGATTGAGGTATGAAAGCAAGGAATAAATAGCTTTCAAACATTCCATTGTTTGATTCATAAAATTGTAAGACAGTAATTTTAACAAGGTCATCTCATCTTTGTTTATTTTGATTCTGTGAAGTTTTGTTTTAAGGACCCTGTATGAAGTAAATGATTCACATAAACATAACATTTTAACACAGTTTGATGACTATTAAAATGAAAAAACCAACCAAACTGGTGGACTAATGTTCTGGTGAATTCTTCCTTGTCACAAAGTCTGTCAGTCAACAGCTTGATACAGTAGATTTCTTCTGTTTATATCAAATAGTGACTGTAAGTAGTGCTTTAATCTTATTTTAAGTATGTGTTGTTTGGTTTTTTGATCCAGTCCCTTAAGTGATTTCTGGGAATTACATTAGATCAGAGCGATTCTGTGGAATGGAATTAAACAGGCCAGCTAGCACAAAAAACCCTTTTGATCAGTTTTAGCCAAAGACAGTAGGGTAAACCCAGTTGTTGGGGTTTTGGGCACAGCACAGTCTTTTAAATCATCCACTTGTAAGTAACCGGTTGCTTCCACTCTGACTATTTTAAAGAAGTGATCTAGTCATGCTACTTGATGCAATACAGTAGTCTGAATTAAGGAAGTGAAATGTTGTATCTTTCACTGTAAACCTATTCAAAACTTGGGTTTGCGTTTTGTTTTGTGGTTTTGTTTTGTTTTTTGTTTAAGTGTTTAGTTTTATCTTCAGAATATGTGATGGAGGGGCTGGGGCATGAATCATTGCAATGGTTCCTACTAGGCAACTTTTCTTATCCTACTTAGCCTTCTACAAAAACAAAGCCTTTGATCAAAGTCCTCAGAGGTGTATCTTCAATAGAAGGGTTGGTTAAAGCTGGAAAGGCTCTTTGCAAGTATTGGGACAGTTGTTACTATAATGAACAGAGGCCTATTCTGCCATTCGGAGCTACAGATGGTATCCTCATTGGTACTGAATAGTACAGCAAGATAAAGGGAACTAAGTCTGTGATGCACAAAGGGCACATTTTGTCTGCTAATAATAGGCTTGGGACTACTATAAATTCTTCATATAAATTATACAACAATAGAGATTCTCTTTCTTAATTTTTTTTTTCTTCCTTTGCAGTGGAAAACCTGGCTAAATAACTTCCTATCACTTTGCAGCAATTCTTGTGTGTGCTCTTTGCTGTGGTAGGCACAGTCAGCAAGGGCAGTAAAACAAACATTTCAGGACACTGATCTAGACTCAGTGCCTCACATAATGAGGTCTCATATAAACTAAAAGGATAGGTGTGGAGAGGTATCTCCATAAGAATGGGCGTGTGAGCAAACCCAGACTTGGCGGCGCCAGTAAGGATGGCTACAGGGAAGATGTAAACAAGGACAGAAACAAGGACGGTTACAGGGAAGACGTAAACAAGGACACATGGGGACAGCTACGTGTGGCACGTGACACAGGAGTGAAGCAGCAAGAAAATGGAGGCAGAAGGTGGAACCAAAGGAGGCGCCTTGAGAGCAGTACCTGGCCAATCAAGAGATGTTGCTTAGCGCCTGGCAGAGTTGGTTACCAATTAGAGTGGTGCTTCCAGCGCGCAGTTAGCGCTGGTGGGTATATAATGAGTGAACTTCGGGCAATAAACGGCAATGCTTGGATTATATTAGTCCGTGTACGCGTTGTCCATTGATCTCCCGCCGCAGATAGGCATAAAGATTTATTTTCATCAGTTAATTCCCTGGGATGCTGACAACTGCTGTTTTGTTACTGCCTATGACTGGCACATTCAGAAATACTGTCTCAGGGCTTCCTCCCTGGGCATCTCTCTCTCTCTCTCCTATGCCTGGGAGGGAAAAACAGTGTAGGAATGGAACAGTATGGCAGCACCACCTCCTCAACTGTATTCAAAATACTGGCATGTTGTTTACTGAGAGAGATCATGTTTTTGTATTTTTTTCCTCAGTAGCATTGACGGTAGTGATGGTGGGGGGAGGTCAATACGGTATTTGGTAGGCCAGAATACTTGGCAGAAGACGCTTTCTCTGAATGTGCAGCTGCTGAGGTTGGGCTGGTCCTTTCTAAATTTATACAAATATTTCTTAAGTAACCTAAGAATCTTTTTGGTTTTTTTTTTTTTTTTCTGAAAACACTGCTGGGTCATGAGTTAGTACTGTTATTGATGTATTCTTTCTGGACTTACAGAGTATGACTGACAGAATTACAGAAATAATTGAACAAATTGTGTGTGTTGTGCATAGCCAAGCTTTTATTCTCTTGCCAAAATCAACTGGTATTTGAGTGTGACAAGGGAAGAAGCAATAAAGCTAGAGTTAGGGGGCTGCTGCTACCTCTTGGCTAGGAAGTATGGCTGACATAGCCTGTAGATGAAGACACAACTTCTAATGTAGAGCCCTAAAGTTTGAATTTACTTTGGAGCTGCTCTTGAAGATAGCAGAGGCCACGGTATATGTCTTATGAGGAATGGACAATTCTAATCAAAATATATGGGGATTATTTTGCTCATATTTTGTCAATAAAGACCCGATAGAGAAGTATTGTAGTTCATGGAATGGAATCATATGCTCATGGGTTTTGCAGAATTAGGACTGAAATGTCAAAATTTGTTTCCAAAGCCAAATGTAAACTGATTCAGAAATATGGTATTCTCTTTCCATGCTTACTTCTGCACATATTATCATGAGGTCTTTTTCTCATTACAATAGACTTAACTTTAATGTATTTAAGTGTAAACCGCGAAGTCTGTATTAACGATCTGTTTAGAGAAATAAATGCACTCTGTAACTGCTGATATTTGGTTTTGCAGGTTGTCTCCTGAATTTTGAGTCTGAAGGTACCCTCTTGCTTTCTCAGCGAATCATGGACATCATTGGCTTTCTGAAGTCTCAATTCATTTGCCACCTTCTGATCTGCTACATATTTATAGTATCAGGACTGATCATTAACTTCATTCAACTCTTTACACTTATACTTTGGCCCATCAACAAGCAACTATTCAGGAGGATCAACTGCGGGCTGGCTTACTGTATTTCAAGCCGTAAGATTTTATTTTGTTTTTCACGATATTTTCATATTTTGTCTTGAGGGAATTGGTAGAAAAGTTCTGAAGCAGATTTCAAACTAGCCTATATAAAGGTCATTACTGCTTCCTACAGCACTTGCATTTATGTGAAGAGGTGTGTGTATGCTTTGTTGAAATGTCCTGTCCTGCAGAAATTTTTTGCTCTTTTATATTGAGATACTTGCTTGACTTATGATGTTGAAGAAAGACTGCCTCTCATTTGGCTATCCATCATGTTCCATTAAACCAGATGAGAAATATTGACCAAATAATAGCTGAACTTGCTGAGATGCATTATCTGTAGGCTTACAGTGTTAACAAGTCACTTCTAATAATGCTTTCAATCTTTTTATCATGCATTACCATGTTTCTGATCTTGGTTTAAGTGTTTCATGTGTGAATACTGTTCAGGACTGGGAAATAACAGTAAAAAAAGGAAAAATCTTGATTCCATGTGCTTCTTTCTTAAGCCAGTTGTAAACTGCTGTTTCTTTAAACAGACATTTCAGAGTTAAGCTGCATCTGTATCTATTCAGTATACGCATATAGTTATAATGTATTGAAAGAAGCAGGTGTTGCAGTTATTTTTATTTTCTGGGAGAGGTGGGAGCATAAGCTCAGGATATTACTTGTAAAAAGATCAGACCTTTGTAACTGCTGGGAGACATGACAATTCACTGACACTTGACTAAACAGGTAATTCCAGTGGAATGAATGAAGCCTGTATCCATTCATTTCTTCTTTGTTAGCAGGAGGTTGGTAGAGTCTACATCCATCAACAGTGGATGATCAGAGCATGTGTAGCTTCCTTAGTATTAACAGTCTGCTTATATATTGTTTTTAAAGAGCTATGACTGCAGCTTCAGCACAGGTTTATTACAGTGCAACTTCTGACTTCCACATAATTGCTCTCAGTTTACAGCAGAGAGCATTCTATGCAGAAGCTGTTAAAAAATAGGGTAATGTGCCTGTGTTCAGTAGCTGGGAATGTGCTGTTAAGCGTGTCCACCTTCCAGAGGAATTTTCCTGGGCCTTTCTAAAACTCAAAAGTACTTTCTAAAAATAAAATGGCTGCAAAGTGTGTGCCTTTTGAGATTCCCTAAATATTATGCAAGCGTGATGTCACTGTCATGCTGAATGAGTTATGGGTGGTTTCATACTGGGGAAAACAGCCCTCAAGAATTGTGTTACAGAAATGCAGCAAAATGGTTCCCTTCAGGTCACCTGTTCTGCCACTAAGAACCTGAAGAGGGAAAGCATTGTTAGTAATCATAATGGTCTGTTTGGGGGAGAAATCTGCCACATGCTTCAAGCTGGAGGCCACTAGGGATTATTTATCTCTCATCAGTGACTGATGTGCAACTATTCAAGACATTTTTTTAAGCATACTTTGAACTTATATTTCAAAGCTGCATCAGTATATATACATCCAAATAAATTGGGGGTGCTTTTTTATTACTTCTGTAATAAAGAGGGGATGTTCATGCTGAAAAATTTCATTTTTGCTGTCCATGTGTATGTCCCTGAAGTAGTGAGTTTGCAAATACCATTCATTTGTATGTACGGACAGTGGCATGAATATGGTCAAGTTTTTATACTATGCTACCAGGCAAAAGATATATTTGAAGCCATGGAATGTAGAAGATACTGTACAGCTGTATACAGATACATATAGGTATATTATTATTTTCATGCAATGCCTTCTGCCTGATTCATCCTTTTGGCTACTTAGTTCAGGGACATCAGCTACTCTAGAGTCTCAGATTGAATCCTTTAGCTGCCCTTGATCTAGTCTCATCTATACTGGTTGCTAGTCACTTTGTGGGAGCGAGTAATACTGCATGCTTGTCCTTGGTTGGGCAGATGGCTTTGTACTCAGGGTTGCTGATCAAGTCTTCAGTGTTGATGCCACTGGAAAAAGTTGTATTGTGAAATTTTTGCCTAGTCATGCTCGGAACAAACTTAACGACAGTTATTTTAGCTTTAAAACAGAGCAAGATAGCATTTGATATGAGTCACCCATATCTGAGTGATATTTGAAAAGGGGAAAATGATAATTTATTTTAAAAAGTACTTGGAAGATCTGAAGATTGCAGTAGGCCAATTAATCAAAATGTGTGTGGTTTTGTAGTAGTGTAAGATAATGCCTTTTGGGGGCCATTGGTGTGCTGACTAATAAATAGCTTAAGTTGGGTCTGAAAGTCATGGAAATAGCCTGCAGTTTAAGACAATGCAGCTTAGCCTTGGAGAACATAAAGAGGCATGTGCTTTGCAATGCTGACGAGCATCATGGTGCTTTGAGTGGCTGGTACAGCTTGAGTCATGAAGTCAACCAAAGGGTTAAATAGAGTGGGCATGGTCTAACTTAAGAACGGAATGAAAGCAGCAGCTCCTTTAGATTTTAAAGTTCAGTCAGTTTCCATTTGATGTCAAAGGTAGAGATAAATGATTCCATAAAGTCAGGGGAGAGTGTTTAATCTTTGACACTATGCTCTGGGAAAGTTTTGTTTGTTTGTATTTCAATTAGTGGTGGAGTTTTCTTTTACCTCCTTTCTAATATAAGCACAGAATATTCTCACTTCACATGCAATGTCTGCTGTCTTACTGCATATGGGAAGCTAAACTGCTATTGTAATTAATGACTTGCCCTCACTTCAGTAGTGCAGCTTGATTTGGATGCTTATCTGTCCACATGAATCAAGCCAAACTAGCTCAGGTAAAATTATTCATACAATCATTTAAGTTGGAAAAATCCCTTATGATCATCATCCAGTCTAACCATAAACCTAACACTGCTAAGGCAACCACTAAACCATGTCCCTAAGCACCAGGCCTACATTTCTTTTAAATACCTCCAGGAATGGCGACTCTTATCTCTTCCCTGGGCAGCCTGTTGTAGTGCTTTACAATCCTTTCTGTGAAGAAAATTTTCCTAATGTCCAATCTAAACCTCTCCTGGCACAGCTTGAGGCCATTTCATCTTGTCCTATCACTTGCTACTGGGTAGAAGAATCCTATGCCTACCTCACTACAACCTCCTTTCAGGTAGTTTGTAGAGAGTGAGAAAGTCTCCACTGAGCCTTCATTTCTCCAGATTAATCCCAGTTCTTTCAGCTGCTTCTCATAAGACTTGTACTCTAGACCCTTCACCAGCTTCATTCCATAAAATGGATGTATGAAGTAACCATGGTTTGGTAGTTAAGGACATGTAGCTGTATGAGCTGCTACTTCTCTACTGTGAGTATGGCAGCAGCACTACCGTTTCTCACTGTAACTACTGACAATACAGCAGGCTAAAGCCATAGACTTTAAACTTCTCTTCATCAGTGCAAGTTAGAGAAGAGGTAGAAACTTGTTTTACTGTTTGAATTTACAGTGGAGAGGATTAACTAGAGTAACAACTTGCTTTTAATGGAACCGAGCAGGTATAGTAGCACACACCAAGTTACCTTCAATAATTGATGTTGAGAAGTTGTTGTCTTTCTTCAAACTGATTGTGAATGCTGAGTTGGTGAGATAGGCTGACTTCAGCTTCTCTACTGACCTGCTTCATTATGTATTAGCATTGGGAAGAACTTTCTAATGTCAATGTTGCAAACAAACAAATATTCCTTCTGATAAGCTGCCAGTTTTTCTGTGATGACTTCTTATGAAATTTGAATTCTGTAAATGTTCTTTAATTGCAGACTGGAAGCCCCACAACAAAAAACCAAAGCCTTTGGGCTTCTAACTTTCAGAAAATATCTTCTGGTTCCAGGTATACATTTACTGACTGGTTCAACTGCCTGTTAATCCCCGTTTGTAAAATGATAACCCTGATAAACTCTTCCTAATACTGAACTCCACAGCATGGACCTCTGATAAGGAAACTGCAAACCTCAACAGGTGGTAACAATAAAAACTTTAAAAATAAGTTTGCTTGAAAGATGGCATTAGAACAAAGTTTGGGCAAGTGATCAATTTTTTAAAAAAAATGTTTAAATAATTTAGGGATATCTTGCCCTCAGTTTCCTTTTCCAAAAGACTGAGAATCAAGGTTCATGCCAAGGAAGGAAGCACTTAGTGTGGAATACATCACAGTTTTCATGAATGCTGTTTGTGCCTGGACTGGAAGAGGTGGGAATACATCTTGTTCCTCCTAATCTGAGGACAGCAAACCACCACAAAGGGTACATGTGGCTTTTCTGCACTAGCTTGTCAAGTTGGCCAAACACATAGAGGGAACAGGTGGTCTTGGGTATTAGTGCCAATGTGCACATGGCTGCATAGCTTGCTGGGACAGTGTGAGAATAGTTTGTACTTCCTGAACCAGTTTGTGCTTGGTAGGCTGTTGCTGTGCTACCCCAGGGTGAGCAGAGCTGGGCTCCTGTGGGCTGTTTGGGACATAATTCAAGACTATGAGAATGGGACATACAGGACAAATGGCTTCTTTAGTGATGCTGGGTGCGTTTACTCAGGAAGGTATTTGCCTGTGGGAGAAGCAGTGGTTGATAACTTGTCCTCTTGCTGTCACTGTGTTGGAGGAAAATTAGCTTCTCCCTGTGCTGAGATCCACCTTGTGCTTCCAGAGTGAGTGACAAACTGGCCCTGCTGTACCTCTGCACAAGGCAAACTTTGCATAAATAAAATATCTGTCAACAATGGCACAGTCATGTGGACAGGTGCATAAGGGATTTAAAAGCAATTGATTTAGCTTCTAATCTGCCTTCATAAAAAAATTATAGTAGTACAAATACCTATTCTTGTGCTATGAAAGGGGTGTTATTATACCTCTGGGTAAAGTTACATTATATGAGCTGCAGTTTGCAGATCCCTCTGAGGGGAAGGCCTTCCTTTGCATTGAAAGAGGCACCCTGATGCCTACTCATTGACTGCAGCAAAACCAAGATGGAAAATCATTCTTCTTATGACAGCTTTCTAGAAACAAAACCAGAGGAAATTGAGAATGGCTTCAAGTTCATCATCTTGGTTGGCTGTTACAAGACAGTAAAGCTAATTCCTTCCACGTACAACTATAGACTTTGCATTGTGAGAACTGGGCATCCGAATCAGGCTCTGTGGTAGTAGTCCTCAAGATTATTTTGTTTCCCTACATGCAACCTGCTGCCCACTTGGAGACAGAGGAGCTCATGGCCATTTCACTTGTTGTTTGTACCAAGGTCATGCTGGGACAGAGAGGAGAATACTCTAGTGCAGTTAAGTAGGTGGGAAGGAGTAGGAAGCAAGAGGGCCCTGAAGAGGCAGGGCTTTCTTCTTTCTTCACTTCCCTGTACCACCATCTTACACTGCAGAGGAAGCAGTCTGCTGCTGTTCAAAGTATTCCACAGTGACCTTAAAATAACATAAGCATAACTGAGCTATGCTTGTTAATGTAGATGTAGCAAAGAGCTTTCTTGGGGCACTTAGGACTGCTTTCTTAGCCTGTTTGCAATGTTGTTTTGAGTGACCTGCAAAATGACCTTTTCTCAAATGCCCTTGTCCATATAAGCCTTTGTTATCTTAGTTCAACGCACCACCTCCATATGAAGCCACTGGTAAAGACTATGAAAAGTTTACAGCAAATACTGAGGGAGAATTGGAGGACAGATTTGATAGTCATGCAAAGAGAAAATGTTGATTTGCAGCTTTGGAGAGCTAGACCATCACCTTAGAAACACTTAGAAACCTTAGAAAACACTTCTTGTTTCCTCTCAAGCCACACCATGGGGATAACTGTAGAAATGGAGTGCACTAAGGAAATGCCCATGTTAGTTTTAATGTACATAATCTCTGCTACTGAGGGCAGGATAGTTACAGTAGCATGGGGATCTGAGTAGGCAAGTGCCCAAGTGCCTACTTGTGTGGTGAGGTGTTTGTTGTAGCCTGCATTGAGCTTCATGCTGCTGTGATAACTTTATCCTCAGCACTCAAGTTGCCTTGGGCATCTCTAAATAAAACCTTGCTTATACCTCTTTTCTGTAATGCAGTCTTAGGTTTCCTCCCATGTTCCCAGCAAATCTGAAGTAGGGGTTTACAGATTAGGGGGTTGTCCTGCCTCTAAGTTCCAGTCGTCAGTGTTGATCATTAAACTGTGTGCAACAAGGTAGCTGATTAGCTTTCTCTAAAATCTCGTTTTGTTAGAATGATGAATATCATTGAATCTTTGGATTCTTTTACTCCCTAAAATTAAATTAATAGGGCTATATTATGTGTGACAGATTTTGTTAAATATGAAATATGCTTAGAGCAGAGTGTATATATATGTCATCATACAGTAATGTTTTGTTTTCTAACTTGCTTTGTCTTCCCTTCCTTAAGTAATGCAGTAATATAGCACTGCATCATAAAAAAAATCTAGTGAAAAAATGAGCAAAGTGACAGGAGTGATCTCACCTTTTGTTGCAAGGACAATACAATTTGAGAAAGTAGTATCTGACTTACCGAAGCCAACAAAGTAAGGGCAGCAGGAGGTATTCCTTTGATTTCAAAATAATGTATGATGAGTTATGAACTTGGTAATATTATATTGTTAGCTTCTACAGCTAGATTGCATTTTAATGTTAGAAAAAAATAATTCCATTAGTGTGGGGTGAAACTATGCTCCAATTTTAAACAGTCTGTGTATCTACATTTTATGACTTCAAGGTTTTGTTATTGTTTGCCCAAAACATACTGGAAGTCAGCAGTCTTGCAAATTGCTCTCTGGATTGTACCTCTCCTGGAAACATGTCTGTTGGTAAACAAAACGTATCAGTATTTTTTCACAAGATAGGCTGTATAATGTTATTTGTAAAATCAGTCAGGATCCATTTTAGGGTTAGCGAGGATTTTTGTTTCTAGATGTGATTTTGAAATGTTTTCTTTTTGTTGCTGAGTATTCTCTCATCACATAATGGCATGTGCCCCAGTATCCTACTGTTGGGTTGTCTGAATTCCTGTCCCATAAGCTTGTGTGTGCATGACTGTGTACAAGCAGACACAGAATACTTCTGGTAGATCTTATTTGCTCTTATGATTTATTTCCCTTTTGAAGCCTTCTCTATCACCCTGAAGTGAGTTCGCCCTCAAAAAGTATTAGTTTCCTTTGTTTTAACAATGTACATGTTTTGTTAGAGTAGAAATCATCTACACTAATTCATTAACACCTGCCTCCAGCCTGCTTCCTAGTGCCCTTTTATACCTGTTCCGTACTTGTGGCAATCCTGCTAGTTATCTGTACAGTTCCCACTGAGACCAAACCTTGAACTTCTCTAATTTGGAAAGACTGAAGAAGCCAATCACTGCAGCAGGTTCTCCGTTATGCTGTTGATAGAGTAAGATAATGTTCGTGTTCTCTGCATGCATTAGAGCTTGAACTCCCCTTCTTCCAGATTGTGTTAGTGGAATTATATTCATCACTATTAATAAATCCTCTGCAGTGCGTAGCAAATGCCTCCGTATTTTCACTGCTACCATTAACTTGCTATATCACCTAATAACACTTCAGTCCCTCTCATTTCATGCTGCTTGCAGATGTTGTTATCCAGTCTTTCTAGTGGATCAGGTATTGACAAGGGGCTTTGGTGGATCAACCATGACTGTGTGCTGATTGCAGGCATGCTGTGTCAGCACAGTGCTGTGCTGTTCATGAAGGCGTGATTGAATAACATTTGTGCATGACCTTTAGCAGAGTTCCTAATTCAGTCTGAAAGGCATATGGTCTGTTATGACCAGCTCTTAGTTTAGGAGCAAGGGACTGCTTAGCTCTTAGTTTAGGAGCAAGGGACTGCTTTCTGGGAAAGTGGATGTGAAAAAGCCTTTTGATACTGGTGCTTTCTATCCAAGACTGGTGAAGAGCTAGAGAGGTACTTAGTCCTATCTTTAATGAAAATAGCATCTTCACTGCAACTGATATTATTTTGCTGTTACTGGAACCTTTGCAGAGGTTGCTTGTCTTCATTTTTCTTCTTTTTTTTTGCCTCAGATTCCTGATATGAAGAAGGGTGAAGGTGATAGCCTGCAGACTGGAGAGAGGGATGGCAGGGAAGCAATAGAAGGTGAACCACATTTTGTTTGGTGTCTGGCATCTCACATCACAAAGTTTGTAGCAGCCCTTATTAAGCATTAGATCTGGCCAGCGAGCTTCCTAGATTGCTGAACTGGGGTACATCTGGAGTGTTTGTATGAAAGTACTTCCATCTGACATGACATGACTCAGGAACATGATATCTAATGATCCAAGTCATAGCACAGAATATCACAGAATCACAGAGTCACAGAATGTCAGGGATTGGAAGGGACCTCAAAAGATCATCTAGTCCAATCCCCCTGCTGGAGCATGAACACCTAGATAAGGTTACACAGGAAGACATCCAGGCGGGTTTTGAATATCTCCAGAGAAGGAGACTCCACAACCTCCCTGGGCAGCCTGTTCCAGTGTCCTGTTACCCTCACTGAGAAGAAGTTTCTTCTCATATTTAAGTGGAACCTCCTGTGTTCCAGTTTGTACCCGTTACCCCTTGTCTTATCATTGTTTGTCACTGAGAAGAGCCTGGCTCCATCTTCGTGACACTCCCCTTTTATATATTTATAAACATTAATGAGGTCTCCCCTCAGTCTCCTCTTCTGCAAGCTAAAGAGACCCAGCTCCCTCAGCCTTTCCTCATAAGGGAGATGCTCCACTCCCTTAATCATCTTTGTAGCCCTACGCTGGACTCTCTCCAGCNTAGCTGTGAGGATGCTGTGGGAGACCTTGTCAAAGGCTTTACTGAAGTCAAGGTAGACCACATCCACCGCTCTGCCATCATATGAAGACATTAATGTTTGTACAAGTTTGGTGCTACAGTTGTGTATTCATTAAGGGTGAATATCACAATCAGAGAATCAAATTCTTAAGAGATATCGCATATATCTAGAAATCCCATTTTAGCTATAGGCCTGATTTGAATTGCTAAAATGGTACTAAATCTGAAGGATAGCCTCTTGATCCAATGTAACCTTCTGGCAAAGATGCAGAGAGTATGTCATTGATCACCATCACCAGTTACAAGCAAATACAAACAAGCAGTAATCCAACCCTGTCTGGGGAAGAACACTACCTCCATAGGGAGAACTGCTGGAGGAATTCTGAATTCTGTATCTGGTCACAGAATAAATCTACTGGTGTCACATCCACGTGAGGTGCAGTGTGTCCTGTCTCGTTTACTATTGGTTAGGTACATCTTTGACCCCCCTGCTCCCTTTTGAGCAGTGTGCACCACTGGAAGTGTATACCTAGGTGATTCCGCCTCTCTAAAAAGCATGAAAATCTCACAGCAGCAAGTTGCTGTGGAGTAGGTTTTTGGTCTCATCCTGTAGTGAGTATTTCAGCAGCTGGTTCGATGAAAGTATCTGGTGTTTGACTAACTTTTTACAGGAGAATTTCCAAACTGGTAGGAAGCAATATTTCTTTTCAGCAGGTTTTTTATTGTGACAGTTGAGATGGAAGAGCTTCTGAGGGCACATGCTTGGTACGCCTCTATGACTAGGTGCTTATTTCCTGTGACTTGTTTGCAACCTTCAGGTTAAGGCTTCTTACTTGAGGATTATGTTGTTTTCTCACTTTGGAGACTGTTGCAAGGTATCAGGGTCTTGTTGGGCAACCTGAATGTATGTTGCTCAATGTCCTTTATATCCATCTTGACACAGTCTATGCTTAAACATGTTTCTTCCAACACTGAGTTCAGAACTTTAACTCTGGATAAGAAACCAAATGGAAATGTTTGCAAAACAATTATTTCATCTGCTTGATTTGGGGGAGGCAGTTACCCTTTTTTGTCCTTGCTGAAATAATGTTCAAAACTAAATAAGGAACCACAAAGAGATTACAGTGCAATTTTTTGTAGGTAGATTGTTTTGCTCTTCTGTTAGCCTGCTTTTAGTAGTGTTTTACACATTTATGCCTTTTCTGTACTCAAGCAAATTGCATTGGACTGTCTATAACTAACATTTCCTTTCTCTCATGATGTTAAAGAAGCAGGAAGTACACTTCAGTCTGATTATTCTTCAGTTGACTTAGCTGTGTTTCTAAATTGAATCTCCAGTATATTGCATCTCTGACTGTGGCGTTTTCTTTGAAAGTTTAAAAAACAAGTGAGCTTCCTAATACATGAGGGGTTTTCCATTGCGTATAAATTTCTTACTGCTCATTGGTACTTACATGGTTCTGTTAAAAAAATCTGGGAATCAATATATACTACTAAAGAAAGATTTTGATGAATGAACATAACAGCTGCCGGTGTTAGGTATCTGTGTTAGTGACTGTACAGACTTAATTTCTTGCTGTCACTTCTAAAGAAGCTTACCCTTGGTTTTGGGGAAAGCATGGTAGATCTGCAGCTGTGAATCCCTTTGACAGGGACTCTCATTAGTATAGTTTTGCTGCTGTGAAGGAGCTCCTTTCCTGTACCACATATCTAAAGATATGCAAGTTTGCTGAGGACTCTATGTTGGCAAGCTAGCTGTAGAGAACTAAAGAATCTGTTACTTCCTTCAAACTTAAATCATTTATCTGTAGGGCATATGTAATAGACTTCCTGAAGGGGGATTTAAATTTCCTTATTTGTATGGCAGTAGCTTGTAGCTTCCTATGGGTGCATGCAGTCCTCAAGTGAGAATTAGAAAGGCTGGAATGGCAGATCCATGAGTCTTTGTGATCCAGACTTTATTCTGCTAAGAAGCGATAGACTTCTTCATGTGGATAGCAAATGATGATTGATAAATAGACCATTTTGCCAGTGCAGATAAGCAAAAGGGCAAACAATGTCCTAGGAGCATCCCAAGCTGTGTGGGTTACACTATTGGACTTAGTGACTAGTGGGAAAGACAGGACCTGGTATGTGCTGCTACTCAATATATGTGGCATGTAAATAAGTCCTTGAAAAGTTCTTTTTCTATGTTGGAAAGATGGGAATTGGACCTCTGTTAAGAGCAGTGGTATGCTAGATTCTTCCTGGGTTGTGCAGGATATTGGAGTGCTGTAATAATCTTCAGGACTCCTTTTCAAAGGTAGTTCCTGTGAACAACATGAAAAGGTTGAAAACACTGTTGAGTACCTTGTTCCAGATGGGGTGGGAATGATAATGCTGTCTCTGGTTTTCATACAAAGAGTAAGAGTCAGGATGTTGGAATCTCTCCTTTATTTCCAGCTTGTGTCGTTGATTTGTTGCTCTAGAAAATTCCTGTAATCATGATTGTGTTTTCAAATGGGGAAGATGGAAAAAAAGGATAGAAAGGTTGTCTGATGTCATATATGAGCAGTGCCTGTTGCAGGTGGATACTTTTGTAGGATGATCTTCTTGAGATATAAGAAAGTAATGTTAGAAGAAACCCATGGGATCAACTTGTCTGTTTAGAAGGACACTTTTACTGAATTTTGGTATTACAATTGAAAGGTCATTCTTACTGCTCCCTTTAGTACCTCATTAGGTCTTCAACAAGGAGTGATGTGCTGGCCTTTGGGGACACTCCTGGTGGACAGAGGAGCAGGAGAAAGTGCCTGCTTGATTGTTATCTGCACTGACTGGTCCTGTTGCCAAGAGGAACTGCTGGTTTATTGAAATGTAGGAGTATTGCTAAATTCCTTGGGGAAGAAGGATAAGAGAAGCCTTCAAATGTGAGACAAATATCTCTGACACGTGGCTGTTAAATAATTAATTTTCCCAAAGGATTTGAAAAGAGCATTTCAAAACACTGACTACTGCAGATCTGTATGTGGTAAACCCCTTGTACTTGCAAGGCTGGCTTTGTTCCACATGCTGTGTAACTCGGAGGGAGGAAGCTGTTTTGTAGGCAGATTGTGTAGGAATAAAAGATGGAAAAAAGCTGTGAAATGAAATGTTTGAAGTGTGCAGCTGTTTTTTCTGAAGGGAGGGTTGCTTTTAATTTTCAACATGGAGATAGTTTAAAAGGAACAGTAACTAAAGAAATGAACAAAACTTGTTTCCATATTCCTCCACCCCTTCTAGCTCAGGACTACACTGGAAAAGTCAGCATCAATCGAAACATCTTATTTCAAGAATACATATGCTGACCTAAAATTTCTTCTTAACCTGAAGAAAAATTGTGGTTTACATTTTGTGAGCATTACATTAGAAAGAGAGAATCTATTTGATCAAACTTAAATGATCAGTGTGTGTTTTGAGAGGAAAGGCAAGATGGGAATGGGACCTGGGAGGAAGCTGGGAAGAGGTGCTGTGCTGGTACACATACAGTAGCTAGAAGGGTCTTGTGCAAGCCTCATGCCCAGATCAGAGCTGCTGGTTCAAATACTAGAGGTATAGCTTAATATACAGGTTTTAACCATAAGTTCTCCGTTGCTATCATAGCCTCTGTGAGGATCTGAATACTCTTTCAGGATACATTGAAGGCTTGTGCATTTAAGATCTTGCATTAAATCTGACTCTGATCTTGGTTCTCAGAGCAATTACAGCTTGACTCTTTTACAGAAATGCAAACTTGGCTGTATTAAGCAGTCTGAAATTTATCTTGTTTGGTATGTTTCATCTGAGAAAACATTGATGACACTCCATCAAAACAGGTGAAACACTTTATATCAATGAAATGCATGTTGCCTTTGTTCTGGAAGAAAACAAAATAGATCATGTTCATGGAGCTGAGGCACAGTAAGCACCAGAACTATCATTGTGTAATGTCTGCCTTCAAAATTACAGCCATAATATTTCAATAAAGCAACATTTTTTTTCACTTACTACACTAGCCAGTTCATGAAGGTTTTAGTTCTATGACTAAGCAAGCATCAAGGTTAAATTGCTAAGAAGATTAAACTACAGATGAAGCTTTAGCTTTGTAACAAGTATAAGTCGTCTAATCCTTATTTTGTGTAACTCAGCATGGTGTAACAGTAGCTACACCGGAGTTGAGCATTATTTTTATGCCAGTTGTGGATCTGGACAACTTAAGTAAATGTCGATGTATATTTATGGAGGGCAGGGGGAAAGTAGGAAAAAAAATGTGTACCGTCAGTGTTCAGGAAATGTTTAATTATGATTAATGCAAAAATCACATTTCAGCTTAAAGTTGTATTTGATTCTTATGGTTTACAGAACCAGCTGCAGGGGGGTAGGATGGGTTTTTTTGCTTGTTTGGTTTGTTTTTTAGCTACATAATATATCATCCTCTCCCTTTAATGTGTGATTTTTATCCTGAAGTTATATTGACAAATTACTAAGTGTTGGGAGGAGGTGGTTGTTAACACTTTAAAGTGGTGGCTTTGTTTGTTCTTTAATATTCCAGATGACACACTTACAAAATGTTTCTTTTAGCACGTTATTCTCTGCCAGTCACAGGCTAGCTCTGCACAGAGCGAGCCTCTGAGCAGGCATCAGTCAGTGAGCTCTGCTTTCAGCAGCCTGCACCTGCTCTGTGCTCTGTAAAAAACCACTGCCTTGATTGCTTGCCTGGGGACGGTTTCTCTACGCTGCAAGCCCTGCCTTTGCACTCTACGTCTAAAAAGATGAGCAATGGCCGTGGGCTCTGTGGCCAGCCCAGGGCTCTCTCTGTGCTCCCCACCTAGCAATGTTAGATGAAACCCTCCTTCCTGTCTACATTCCTTGTTGAATTGTGTGGGATTTTTTTATAAATGGCCAGCTCTGGTTTGAAAATCGAAGTGTATTTTGAATCAGAGTTTTGAATCTTGTTCTAGATCTACATCTCCTTTGCTTTTTAGCTATTTTTTTTCTTGGATAAGAGCAGAGAGAGACTTCCTCTTCAGGTCTGGGGCTGGCCTCTTGATCTGGACCCTTCTATAGAAGCTCTACTCCCTCCTTTGCATCACTTTGTGCAAGAGGGTGTACCTCTTGCACAAAGTTCATAAAACATAAAGTTCTGAACTTTAAGGTCTACTTCCTTGGCCCGCTGCTGTACTGTGTCAAGGAGTGATCTGATGTGCTGCAACATCTGTATTTGGAGAACTCTTGAGTTCTTCCTTGTGGAAGCCTCCATGCAAGTTTCATCCCACAGAGCCGGGTAGTTGGAGGATCCTTTGCATACCATCTGACTGGTGTGTTGTCCTCTGCTTTTGTGCTATTTTTTCGCAAGCTTCTCAGTCACACCCTTGACAGAAAAAAAAATGAAAGAAATGGTGCTTGCAGCAACCTGGGTCGTGACTGATTTCTATCCTTCAGCTGAACTTGTTGACACTGCTGCTTCCACTGCTGTCAGGCTACATGGCAATTCCAGTTGAAGAAAGATCTGAACTGATAAAAATTACACAGTTTTCAAATAACAGACCTCTAATGAGGGAGGACTGAAATATCTCTAGGCTCTTCCTGTACCAGCTTTTTGATGTGGTGTAAGCTGTTGTGAAGCAGCAGTGTTGATAACACAAGAGGTTATTATCTAAGCCTTCCAATAAGGTCAGTAAATTAAAATGCGAAATAGTGTTTATTAGCACTGGCTTTCCACTTTCCAGCTTTTTAGACAAGACTTAGAGAAGATCCACATGGCCTGCGCAGAAGCTCAAAGACCTCGGGCACAGTGCCAGCTAGCAGCCTAACAACTCTGCAGTCTGCCCTTGATGGGTCTGACAGAGCAACCAGAACTGGTGCTATTATTGTGCTTCTCTTAATTTCTAGTGGCTGAAGTCCTGTGAGAAGTCCAGTTAACCATCAAGAATGGCTGATCTTAAAAGCTGTAAGTATTCCTAATGCAAAGAGGAAATGTCAGTCTGAATGAGTTACAGCAGAGTATTTCAGTCAGTTTTAAATCAGTAGTGTGTATGGCCTAGAGGATGGGAAGAGGATAACTTTGTCTCGATCACCTTGCAGGCTGATAAACACAACATCCAAGTCAGTGAGTTGTGTGGGTCCTGTGTATCTTTAATTTTGAGAAAAGTGGCGCAATAAAGGTGGTAAAGATAATTCAGAAAGGATTTCTCTAGCTAAGTTCAAGAAAATCACTAACTCTTTCAATAGGCTGCCTTCTTTGTTCTGTAATTTCTATACAGTTTTTATCATTTTGTCTTGGGAGAAAATTCTGACATCTGATATGCTTCATCTAACATTGTATCCTCTGCTTAAATCTTGAAGTTTTTCCTGTTTTATTTTTTTTTTAATTGTGATTCTGTTGTACTATAAATAAAATGTGATAAAGTTGAGAGAAATGTCAATGCTGCTTAAGTATCTTGTGATACGTCTCTACTCCCAATACATGCACATCTATGTTGCATGATGGATCTTTACTTTGCTACTGCTGTGACAAGTCAGATGATGCCTTTTGAAAGAAACAATAGCTGTTCCTCCTGTACCTGCATGAATTGGTATGCCTGGCTGCAAGTCTTCATAATTTGCAAAGCATTGAATAGGAAAATGTCTTGGGTTACCAGAGAAGCATAGCCTGCCTTTAGTAGCTGGCAGAGGTTGTCTTTTTGGAAACTGAATAGAAGAATGTAGATTTGGGGCCTATTGACGATGCAAGGTTACCATGTACCACAAAAGTGAAACCTGTGTTGCCTAGGAAAATTATTAAACACAAATAATCCTACGAGTACAACACTGTTGCAGCAGACATGCAGAAGCAAGAAGCTAGATACCTCTATGCGCATGATTTCTGCAGTGTTATTTTGAGCCACAGGAAGCCAGTGATGCTTTCTTTTGTGGGCACTCTTTTAGTCTGAGCAGTGAGATGTTGGGCAAGTTAGTGGTATCTTTGCATCCTCACCTGCTGGAGCACGTGAGCTACAGGCTGTCTGAGCAGGTCTCCATGTTCCACCTGTGGATTCATTTTATAACTTTCTTGCTGTATTTAGTCTTTGAGGAAATATTAATGCAAGCACAATCAAACTAAATGTGATTTGAGAGGCACTGATGTCCTTATCTCTGGTGTAATATTGTCGTATACATTGAGTGTATGTCTTTCTTACCATACTATTTCTCATGTGTATTACATTCTTTGGTAAGAAAAAGATTGGCAAGATTTTTGCATATTTATGTAGTTGGATAACTTCAGCTTGAAAGGTTACGCACTATACCCACTACAAAATCCACAGCTTTATGTGTACTTCATAGGTATATTTGATCTGTAGTACTTTATTTTTAATTCATGAAAGCCATTTGTTTGATTTGTAGTTTCTGACCTTATTGTCCCTTTAAAGAACACTTTGTGAAAATCACTGTTAAGGATTAAGAAGCTAAAATAAGCACCGAGACATAGTTCTTGTCTCTCAAGACCTCACGTGATGAGATGCTGTAAGATTACAGGCAGAGAGAGAGAATTCATTGAATGCAAGTGAAAAATGAGTAATGATTTTGTTCTGAACAATGTTCTGAAAGGGATAGAGGTTCTGTGGCTACTCACCATTAACTCTCATGATATACAGGTGCTCAGTCAGCTTTTGTTTCCAGTCCTGAAATTCAGATAGAATATGTTGTGTACAAGAAGATAAAGTAGAAGTTATCTGCCTTAAGTCTAAATATAAATTGTTTGCAGCATATTATTTCTGGTAATATGTGGGTATTTCTTACAAGCGCAGTAGTTTTCTGAAAGCAAAAGCCAAACACAAATATTATTTGAAAAGTACAGAAACCTTAGATGCTATTACCTCTAGTTTTTTTGCTCTGCTGTTCTGCAGAGATGGTGACTCCTTTTTGTGTTTACACCTTTGTGAAATGTAACTCTTAGTAACTAGAGGCTTTATTTAAAAGCACTGCAGATTTTCTTAGGGTTGAAATTACCTCTTGCTGAGCTTCCTAATCAAATTCACTTTTCGTCCAATTTGTGCTAGAGATTGCTTTCTGTTGCAACTGGTAGTCTCTTTTATCAGTTGTTTTTTGTCTGAGATAAATTCACATCCTTTCTTATCAGTTACTGAAAATGCAGGTTAAACATGCTGAAGACATGGATTTAGAGCAACAAAAATAATGGAGTTTTCTCTCCTGATGTTCCATTTTGTTCTTCTTTCCCAAGTCCAAATTTTTGTTTGATTTGAAAATAAAGAGGATAAAGTTACTATTTGTAGAAATTAACACTATTGGAATAATACACACTAGAAGGAGAGAAATTCTGTGAAAATAGGTTTCCTTCCTAAATACATAGATTAAACATGGAAGATTTACTTAAGAGTCAAATAACTTCCTTAATCTTTAGATGGCCTAATGAGTACCTATAAGCAATATGTATGGCAACAGATCCAGTCATAGAAGTGTGTGGGCAGCTGTTCTAAGTGAAAGTATGAGCTCTAAGTGTGGACAATGTTGAACACCCTAGGGTTAAGGAAATGCTAATGATTTGCTATTTCAAAGAAGTTGATTGTGATTGAGTAATGTAGTGGGTCTGTCTGAGCTGATTTTCCCCATACAGCCTTCATGCTGCAGTACTGGAAGCCAGAAGGTGTTGATAACACACACCCTTGTTATGACGGGGTGTGTGTGGGGGGGGCAAGATTTGGGAGGGGATACAACCCGGACAGCTGACCCGAGCTGACCAATAGGATATTCCATACCATATGACGTCAGCTCAACTATAAAGAGAGGAGGACGGGGGGATTCTGGGAAGACATTTGTCCTCCGAGCAACCGGTACGCGTTCTGGAGCCCTGCTTCCCGGGACAGGCCCGACACCGCCTGCGGATGGGAAGTAGAGAGTAACGGCTTTGTTGCTTTTGCTTCGCGCGCGCGCGACCTTGCTTTCTCTGCTGTTTATTAAACTGCTTCTTATCATAACCCACGGGTTCTCCTTTTCCATCTTACTTTCTCCCTGCTTGCCTTGCTTACAGAGGTTTTGGTGGGGGGCGGGGGGGGAGTGATAGAGGGACTAGGGGTGGGCACCGGGCACCCAGCCAAGGTAAACCCACCACACCCTCTATAATTTTTCAGTGGCAGGACTATAGGCCATTATCTGACAACTCGATTTTATAAACAAAAGAGAGACTCCAAATCTAACGCACTGAGGTTGTACTAAGCCATTCATATGGTACAATAAAAGAAACTGCTACCAATCTGAAGAGAAATTGAAGACTGGTAAACACCTGTAAAGGAGAACTAAACTAAAAAGTGCCATTATCTGATTTTGTTGTCATTTGGTCAATCTGGACAAAGATCTCCTTGAAGTGTTTCTGAGGACTAAAACATGCAATGCAAATTAATTAAATTCAAAAATTGAGGGGAGGGCTGTGTTTTGGAAGGCAGCCATTACTTTGAGACAAGCTGGTCTTGGTCTGCTTGTGGGAGATGATTGCTTTTATGTTGCTAGTTTTGGGGTTTGCCCCCCCTTCCCTCTTCCTATTTCCTTTGTTTATTAAACTGTCTTATATCAGCACATGAATTGTCTTGCTTCTGCTCGTCATATTCTCTCCCCTGTCCCACTGAGGACAGAGGGAGTGAGCAAGTGGTTGTGTGACACTTAGCTGCTGATCAGGGTTAACCCACAATAGTCCTTTGTCATTTTGGGGTAACACAGCTGAGGGCATGTTTGAGAAAGGGAAGAGAATAATCCATTTTTTTTCTGAAGCTGATTTTGCCATTAAAAAAAGCAGGGTCAAGAGATCTTCGTGAGAAATCCAGTTTTGAGGAATAATATATAATGATGGACATCATAAAATCCCAATCCTGTGGGTGTATAGAGGGTCTGAGCACCCCAGCACCCCAAATGATAAGATACTAGCAACTTACAAGGGAGGTTGAGCTACTTTGGAAATAGTTGATAAAAAAGCACAGCTCCTCCTAGATCCTTGGCTTAGTTGCTGACTGAGATTAACCCATAACATATGTTTTTCTCAAATAATAATAATTTAAAAATCCTCCTATAATCAAATGAAGAATGGGATTCATCTAAAAGACTCCTGGGTCTATCCCGGTGAAACAGATTATCCCTCCATTCCTCATCCATTCTCCCATTCACTTAGATGCCAACTGACCTGACATACTCATACTGTCTTTTCACAAAAAGAAATATCCTCAGTTAATGAAGAATAAGAAGCAAAAGTCTCCTTTGTTTAAAACTTAGATTGTAGTCCAGATTTGCGTTTCTACTCTGTCTCTCCTGCCTTTTTCTGTACTAGCAGTTGGGTTCATTTTTGGCCTGTACCATGTAGAAGTTTACAAATGTATAAAGTGTCTATGCTCTCTGAAACCCTGGTCAAAACTGGTAAAATTGTTTAACTGGCTGTTCCCATCTAGTGTCTCCTGTGTTTAACAATATTTGTAATATTTGCTTCTTATTACCTGGTGATTTTTTTAACTTATGTTTGTATCTTCAGTTATTTGCTTTTCTCTCCTCTGTTTGTACATACTCTAAGTCCTGTAAATAGCAGATGTTTCATCTGAAAGTTTATTAAGTTGTTCTAGATTCTCGATTTTATTCAGAGTAGTTGCCCCTAGTCCTTCTATTATCAGTAAGGAGCTTGAAAATAGACTGTAGAGATTCAAATACCTGGTGGCAAGTGTTTGTCCATGCATTTGGTGTTTTATAAAAATTTGGGAGCAGATTTATAACCACTACATAATTATTGGATTTGATTTTTTGAGTCTATCAATTTAAGATGGCACTTGCTTATGCTTAGTATAGGTCACCCCGCTCTAATTTAAGCTTCCTTTTTGATATTTAGACAGTAATATGCCACCCTAACCATCAAAATGAGAACTGTAGTAACCTCAAATGTACTGTTCATCCAGGCTATCATTGCTGCAACAATTTCATCAGCAGGACATAGAAGTTAGTCCTTGCACACTACGCTGGGTAAGGCAGGGTCATACTTGATGAAAGCATGTCAGGAGGGGGAAGTGTGATGCATCAGGTGGAGTTTTGCTTTGTCCCAGGGTGGGTCTGTGTGCCAGAGTATGAAAATTGTTTGGTTGTCTCTTCAGAAAGCATTTGCTGTGCAAGCCTAAGCTAAACTAACTGATAAGGGCTATCAAATGCTGTATTACTGATCTCTGCAAAACACTTAACACCTTAAGTTCTCACCTACTCTTTTCATGTTTCCTCTCCCAGCACTCATCTCTTACGCCTGTCAGTGCTCCTACAGAGGAATGTTCTAGACTTCTTAGTTTGTGTTCATCAAATACTGAATAATTTAATAAAAAGCATAATCTAATATTCATGGAAACCTGACCTCAGCTACTGCTCACTGAGATAAGATGCTTCCTTCTATTAAAGACAGAGCAAAAATTTCCTAATGCTTCTTATGTACATTTCTGATTCAGGAAAGCTGCTTTATTGTACAAACCTTGCATGGCAGTTGGGACAGAACTGCTCTGAGCATGCTTCTTCAGAATGCCTTCTACATCCTAACAGGCCACTTCAGCAGCATGTATTACTGAATGAAATGCATGCCATAAACCTATGTTAAACTTCAGGAAGGTGATGTGATGTGTAGTGTAGTGTATAAATCCTTCATTTTGAAATTCAGATTTTCTTTAGAATACTTGTATGCATATGGCAGTTGAAATAGATAATTCTGGTTGCTTAAAAGAGACAAAGTTTGGCAAACTAGAGGGATAGGCTAGTGCTATTAAATTGGTACTGACTTCTGGACCCCAGCCTGCTTTTCTTGAGGATGGTGGGGATAGCTTGTGTAAAGTGCTATTTCTCAGACATCATGAAGTACTGTGACAGATATTGCTTATCTACATGGATAACAGGAGTCTGTAGTGTGTCTGGTCTTTGCTATTTGGGATGGTGTTGTCTGACTGGCTGACAACAGTTGGGATAAAGAAAAATGGATAATATAAACAATTTGCTGTCATAAGTATTGTTTCTTATTAGGCCAGTTGCCATACCTGGAAAACTGGAAAGGATTTGCATGCAGAAAGCCTTCTTCAAGCTTAAAGGAGAAATTGAAATCTTCAGGTTAAACTCAGATTGAAAACAGTTGTTTGAAGGTTAATTTAGCTATTTATCCATTAGCGTCTGAGAGGAAAAAGGGCTGGTACCTCTAGATTTGGGGCGAGTGGGAACACAGGACAGAGAAAGACAGGGAATTGTCTATGTAACGCTGATGTTAGTTGGAATTACACAAACATCATTCAGGTGATGGAAACCATAACTTCATAACCATCCTTTTCAGCTCTCTTCTGACTGGTGTTAGTATATTATAGACTGGACTTTCTTCAAGAGGAGGCAGAAGTCATATGAGTCCGCCAACATGGAAAATATGCATGTGTGCTCAGATGTATGTTGTTGTTTCTTCTCAATTAGCCTTCTCCTGCAAGAGCATGAGTAACTTCTTCCCCAAAACTTCTTGGGGATTGTTTACTAGCTGGAGTTGGTAGCTTTTGGACTTTGTTTCAGGCTGTCATCTCCCTCCTGCTGATAACTAATTCCCATGAAGGACTGAATGTCGAGGTCTTTATTATAAACCTAATGGTCATAATGTACTGTTCTTAACAGTGAAAAAGTTTAATCAAATAGGTAGGGACAGTATTTCTTAAATTAAAGATATGCAGGCATAAAAATAATAAGGCCTACAAGTAGGCCAAGGATACATGAAGAAAAATAATTTTCAATGTATATGTGTACCAGAAGTTGCTTAAAAGAAAGTGTTGGAATGAGACTGGTGTTCCTTTTGTACAGTGACTTGCAGTGCGTGCACTGTAACTATTTTTCTTTGCTAAGCAGGTCCTCTGTGGTGGTGCTCCTGTGCACAGTAGGAAAAAGTTAGTGGTGTTCTGGGCAACGAGAAACCACATCCGGAAGAGATGCAACTGCCTTGTTTCACGCCCATCAAAGCAAATGTTGGTGTCATAGGAACTTGCCAAGCAGCATGTTTTCTTTCACTGTTGTTACTGACTCCTTTGATCAGCACATGCTATACTGACCTCAGTCATTTGTGGCAGAAGCTTTGTCTTTGTTGGAATAAAAGACTGGTAAAGTTTAGTACATTAAAAGAATTTCCTGCAAGCAAATGCTGGAATAAATGAGTCTCAGAGCCTGAATATATGAAAGGGCTGGGCTGTGTTTAACTCTTTCCTTGCAAGTGCGTTCAATAACTTACTGTGATGGGTGAGGAATTAAGAGGCCTCATTCCTGCCTGCCTCTCTGGTGATTTCTGTCCCTAAAAACACAGCCATGTAGTTCATTGAAGTGTTATTCAAGGGAGTTGCTTACAGGATCTGTTGTGGGGATCAGGGCAAAAATCTCCAAAAGTAGACTTGCAGCGAATACAGAAAGGTTTTTTTATTGTTTTAAATTTGTGTGCATGATGTTCCCCCCGCCAATCTTTTGCTGCAAAACTGCTTTAAAGGAAGATAAAGGAAGTCCAGAGATAACAGTGATTGTATAGTCAGCTAGGATAAATGATGGGGGGTAGATAATGGATGGTGGCACTGAGGCAAGATTGGGCTGGATTTTTGTTTTCTGTCTGTTTAAACCAGTTGACTTAAGTGTTTTCCTAGGGGTTCATGACCAGGACCCTTGTCTTGAAGTGGAACACATTACTCCATTACATCTCATTGGTGCTCATATGCACACATATATGTTGCTCATTCAGAGTAAAGAACAAAAGGGAATTTGCTTGAAGCTGGAGAGCTGATGCCTTTTCTGGTTAGGCTGGGTGAATGACCTCTGCCTCTTCTTGGGGAAAGGGAGGAGGCACTGCTTGACTTTCTAGCTGCCTGTTTTTTTCACAAGAACTAGCTTTTTGTTCCCATCGCAGGAAATACATACATGGTTTTTTATAAGTTATTTTTTTAAAAAGTCATGTAGATATGTAATAATTTTTCAGCTCTGAGTTCAAATTGTTTCGTGTACCTAATCAGTGCAAGCTCACGGCCTTCATGTTTTCCTCATAATTACTTGTAGCTACTGCTACAAGAGGGTAGGACTCTGCCTGCAAAGCAGGGATGAGAGATTTCATGTTCTTTTGGATTTTCTCCTTCATTTTTATTAACTTTGTGGAAGTATAACAGGAGGAGTTGCTTTGCAAGGTAGGAGTCCCCATGATGTGAATTTATGAGCTCAGTTGTGATGTTCAAATGCCAAAACCTCATGAAAGGAGACGAGGAGAAGCCTTAGAAGTCTTGAACCAGCCCTAGTTGGGAGCAAGAGAATCCTCCCCCTCCATATAAACTGATTTTTAGCTATACGGTCTGAGTGACATAGAATCATAGAATGTTTTAGGCTGGAAGGGACCTCCAGAGGTCATCTGGTCCAACCTCCCTACACAAGCAGGGACATCTCTACCTAGGTCAGGTTGCTCAGAGCCCCATCAAACCTGACCTTGAATGACTCCAGGGATGGGGCCTCCACCACCTCCCTGGGCAGCCCATTCCAGTGATCTATCACCCTCAAAGAACTTTTTTCTAATATCCAGTCTAAATCTATCCTTTCCTNTGTCATTAATGAAGATATTAAACAACACCGGTCCCAGCACAGACCCCTGAGGGACACCACTCGTCACCTTCCTCCATCTGGACATCCAGCTGTTGACCATCACTCTCTGGATGCGACCATCCAGCCAGTTCCTTATCCACTGAACAGTCCACCCATCAAACCCATAATTCTCCAACTTAGAGATAAGGATGTTGTGGGGGACCATGTCAAAGGCCTTGCAGAAGTCCAGATAGATGACATCCATAGGTCTTCCCTTGTCGACTGATGCAGTCACTTCATTGTAGAAGGCCACTAGATTGGTCAGGCAGGACTTGCCCCTAGTAAATCCATGCTGACTACCTAGGATTACCTCCATGTCCTCCATGTGCCTTAGTATATCCTTCAGGAGGATCTGTTTCATGGTCTTCCCAGGCACAGAGGTGAGGCTGACAGGGCAGTAGCATACAAAGAGGAAGAAACTTGCACTGATCGTCTACACTGTGAAGGAAGGAAGGAGAGTGTGTATGAGTGACCTTGTGCTGCTGAGCCACCACAGCAAGTTGCTGGGTAATAAATTTCTGTGGCAGGTTGTGGAAGTAAGCTGGTGTCATGATGCAAGAGTATTGTAAACTGACACTACTAGTCATTGCTTAAGAACCATAAAGGAAACTCAGAAGAAGGAGAAAGTAGGGAAGATGAGGGGAAGAAACACATTAAGAACTTAAAGGCTGGCAGATTATATTTGTTGTATTTGTACTACAGAGGCATTCAGTGCCTACTTTGTGTTTCTGCAGCAGCTGCCTGAACACATTAGTGAGAAGTGGGCATGTGAGGTGAGGAATAGGGACATATATCTGTAGGATTTATTCAAACAAAAGTCTTGCTTATCTAAAGCTTGAAGAAACAAACCACATATAGAAATATTTTTGTCTACGGTTTTTTGGAATGTATTTGAAACTGAAAATAGGTAACTAAAGAGCTCTATGCATGTGGCACACCTTATAGTGAGATGTGTGATGTATTGTTAGTTTTGTTTAAATTCCTTAGGAAAAGGAAAAATTAAAACCCTGAAATTGAAGTGGGATGCCTTTGAAGTTGTTTTTTTCTCAGGTAAAGTTGGCTTTTTCTTCAAGAGGACCTCGCAGTCATATCTTCTCTTGTTTGTTTTAGGAAATAGCTTTAATGGCAGTAGAGGTTGAAAAAGAGAAAATCTCATCTGGTAGTCATTTCTTCTCTTGGTTGGATTCCTAGTTAAGCAAAAGACAAACTAATCCTGTCACTAACTTACTTCCTTTTCTGTGATTGTGTTCTGCCCCAGGATGTGACTGTAGATTCTGTAAAGGTTTGAAAATCACAGTGTGGGAGGTTTTTTTCCCAAATTATTATCCAATTTTGCTATGTTTTAGAGAGTGAAGAGTTTTTATTTCTAGTACAAATCTAATAGAAAGCCACACCCTTGGAAAGATGTAAAATTGTGAATGTGTATCACAAGACAGCTCTTAGCAGGGAAAGTCTGGAAGCACAGCCATGTACACTTCTGTATCTCCACAGTGTTCTCACTGAGATCGGAACATCTTTGACTTTTGTTGGAAAATCAGTTTCCAACCAGTGAAATCATTGTTTTGTTAACATATGGTAGCTTAGGTCTCCCTCCACATCTCTGACTATTGTTCTGGTGCATAATAGCATGCATTGAATAATACATACTACTTCTGACACGGTAGTAGTAACCTGCCCTGATTTGAAATAAGCAGGGGGACTGACAAGTCAGTCATTTATCTGTACCATAAACATGGTGTTATCATATTAAGGTAGTGTTATTTAAATAGAGATTGCCTATTAGCCTGGCTGTAACACTTAGGTAAAATTCATTCATGTCACTAGTGCTTGTTCTGTAATATACAGCCCAATGTCATCCAAAAGCTTCAGGCATTTAATTTTGCTAATGATGACTGAAAATGTAGACTACTTGTTTCTGGCTGTTTTCTGTTTTCAGTCACTAGTTGAAGCCAGTAGGGAACCTAAATTGAAAGGATTTCAGAAATGTTTCGAAGACTGGCCTTGTTTTTATCTTACCTAAGGTGAATGAGGTCCTGTGTTGCTTTGGGGCTTGCCTGAAGCCAGGAAAGCATCTCAGATGTCTCATCCTTCCAGCAGAGACATTCATATAGCACAGATATGCTCTGAGAAGGAGATATGTTTCACTTAGCAAAGAATAACCCCTGACTTTAGACCTTTGCTTTGATGCAGAAGTTTTGTGATAGCTTTGACAGGAAGCAGATGTATCTCTTAACTCCTTTTCTCTCTTGACAGACAGCTCTCATTTAGTCATGTGGTTCCCCCAGCTCAGGATATGGGTTGCTTGAGGAGAGCCACTGCTTTTAGATTTTCTTTTTCCATCTCCATGGAGATAGAGCTCTCCAAGCTTGTTGGCTTTACTGACTCACCTCAACTTCCTATACCCCAGATCAGAGAGACTTTGCTAAATAAAGGTTTGATTCACAAGTCTTGTGGTCAAGCTTATAGTTAAAAGCACAACAAATACAAAGCCTGCTTCTTGCCTGTGCTCATTAATGGAATAAGCAAATAGGAAGGTGAAAGCTATATGATAGTCACTAGGAGACGACTGAGAAACCACTCTCCAGCTTGTAAGTACAGCTCTGTTTTAAACAGCCCTCACTGTCCTAACAGTCCTTTTATAATTTCTTGCATTTAGGTTTTGGGAATAAATCCGAGTGCAAATCCAGAGTGATTTTGGTGTATTTAAGAGTGATTTCCCTGTTTCCCTCACACCTACTCCGCCCCTGTTTGCTTCATCAGCTCATCAGCTAAGGGGTGTGCAAATAGTTATACTATTAATAATTGTTCTTGGCTCTCCACACTTTGCCACCTACCCACCTTGTCTTTGGTCTGTGGATGGAAGTGTTTTCTCCAGTCTGAGCTATTGGCTTTGCTCTAGATAATGGATACACCCATCAAATGTATAATGCATCAGTTGTAGCAGGGCATATGACTTCTGACAAGTTAACAGGATGATGAATACGTTGTATGTGTAATCGATCTGGTTCCAGGTGTCTTGTTCAAACTGTTTTCTGGTCTATAATTGTATAGTTTTTAGAGGAACATGAGGATCTGTATGTGGCAGGAATAAGTGTGTTTGTTTCTCCTGCAAACTTTTTCTGTTCTTTATGTGGTTTTGTCATATTATTGTAAACTGTAAATGCTAATTTTAATGTATTTTGATAAAACAATTTGTAGCGTTGAATTTGCAGTTTCCAAATAAATGAAACTCCTTTTTCTTAATATCACTGAGGAAAATTTCTGCTCCCTCTTTCTATGCCAGCTCTTTATTTCCCTTATGTCCTCTGTCTCCCCCCACCCCCCACCCCCATGCTCTACCAAGATACATGACTGTGTGGTTTATGTTCAGCATTTCAAGTTCATTACAGCCCTTTCTTTGTTATGCATTGTTGAGGTGACTAATTCTTTTCAACATATTACTAATTTGTGACTTTGTGTATACTGCATACCTTCATATATTTCTTGTTCTTTATTCCAGAAATGGTGATGTTGCTGGAATGGTGGTCAGGCACTGATTGCACCCTCTACACTGACCCAGAGAGTTACCATAAGTATGGGAAGGAGAGTGCCATCGTAATCCTTAATCACAACTTTGAAATCGACTTTCTCTGTGGTTGGAACTTCTGTGAAAGATTTGGGGTCTTGGGGGTGAGTTTTGTTTAGCACTTAAAATAAACTTTCTCTTGTTGAATCCAGGAAAACAAATAAATAAATTTGTGTTTTTGAAAGTTAACAGATCTGTGCTCAAATCACTCAGCCACTGCCCAGAATTAGGGAGGTGAACCTAAAGCAATGCAGTGTGAGTATGTGGAATACTGAGACAGGATTGCTTGAACATTCACAGAAATTTTAAAAGCATTGCAGTTAAAGCTGATGAAGGAAATATTTTATTTAACCTGTGGAGGTCCTTAGAGTTGTTTCTCTCTGTGTGCTTGCTAGTAAACTATTACGGTTCATTGTGCTGCAGGAAGATGAGCTGTTCCATGACTCTTTCCCAATAAATTGTAGAATTTGTTTGCATTCTCCAATGTAGTCTAACAAATCCATAGCTAGAGTTTGAATGATGTAGTCTCTGTCTCAGAATGAAAAAGCTGCCTTCTTAATTGAAGGCAGTAACCAGGTTATAGCTAGTAAAAGGTGGGGGAGGAATGAGTTATCCATAGTTAAATACACTATTACATTAGGCTAGGAGTATGTGTGCATTTGTACATTTGGTTGTTTTTTTGTTTCTCTCATCAGCTTATGGGGATGATTCAAGCCCCCCTCCTAAGCCAGCTTGACTTAATTCTATGGTGATGATGACATTCTCTACCTACAGTGGATTTAGATGAATGTTCCTCCCTCCTAAGAAAGCAGACTAATACCTCATTTTGGCAGTCTTCTGCAGCATCCTCTTCTAACTTTGCTACTGGCTGCTGTCTAAAGTTCTGACCTTGGACTCTGTGGACCTGTGAATTTTTGTGGCTTTTCCTTTGGACTCTTTGATTTTCTGCTCATTTAGACACCACTCCAGTCACTTGCAAATTATAATAATGAGAGCGTGCTTAAAAAAATTTTTAAAATCCTTAAAACTGGAGGAAAAATGAACCTAAGCATTATGGGCTCTGTGTATTACCAAAATGGCTGTTTGCTCTGGATTACAATTCTACCATCATGTTTAGGGCTTGAGCATGAAGCTGAAAGATAGCATAAGACAGCAGGAGATGTAGGGAAACCTGTTCCTGGCAGGCAGATGTACACGCCAAAAACATTCTCCCTTGTGTGTGTTCATTATACAGTGGTACTTTAGTATAGTCTGTCTAGTTTTGTAAGCCTAATGGCTACAGTTCTCTAAATAAAACTGTGTTTTAGAGGGTCTTCAAAAAGCACTGTTTTAGAAAATTCAAGGATTCTTTCTATACAAACTAATAGGGGCCTGCAAGGTCAAAAGTCTATTGTTTGACACTGGTGCTGTGTGGTTGGATTGAATCTCACTAGTTTTAATAATATTTTTTTTAACAGTTTCCTAAGGTAATCAGGATCATGTTTTAATTTTTTGTATTGTTCCCTACAGATCAGAAAACCACAACATAGAAGCATGACTGTTGAACAATTACTATGCTGCACTAACTGAAAATATTTTTTTTCTTTTTTTTTTAGATGTTTACAGTTATTAGTCAGTTTGTATTTTTTCTAATCTTAGGATTATTTTAGGAACTGATATATGCTTATTTAAAAAAACCCAAACAAACAACTATTTCAGTCTTGAGTAATATACTGTGGTTTTACTTCCAGAAACTGTTCCAGGAAGAAATAGTTGCTGTGTGCTCTCATATGCATAGATATGGAAAATACCACAACAAAGCAGTGCCTTTCCCTCTTGGGTCAACCAGTCAAGGTTCATCTTAAACCAGGTTAAAAAACAAAATAAATTGAAACTGACACAGAATGAGTTTCCTGATGGAATTGGCTGTATTGGCATACTGGTTCTGGGCTTGGGGCAGTGTGGGAGTGGGTAAAAGTGTAGGGCCAGGGAGCTGTAGATTGGTTTGACTGTGCTGCTTTACATGAGTTTACAGTCTGTGAAGCTTCAGGGTTTGATGTGACAGCACAATTAGGAATGTAAGAACCATTATGCTGAGGGCTGATGTTTCAAAAAAGGAGTTACAAGAAAAAGGCAAGCATCCAGAGAGCTTTCTAAGTGGTGTCGCAGCCTCCAGCGTGTTGTTACTCAGGGACTTTGTGAGCCAGTGGAGTTTTATATTTAATGCCATTTAGTTGTATACTCCATGAAGTTTCTATGCAAACTTTAGGTATCTACCAGCATCTTACTAAGTTGATCTTGTGTCCACTGCTGCTGAAAAGGAAATCTTGCACATGCTATCCTATCTCCTACATCTGTTCTGGTGCTTGTCTGCCCTGTTTTTGCATGTTTCAGGTGTTGCTTCTTTCTTTCCTACTTTAACTAATCCAGTGAAGAAAGGAGAGGTGATTGGGAAGAGGGAAGAGGGAGAAGGTGAAGACAACTAGGGCCGAATGAGTTGGGAGTGATTGTGCTTGGCTGGCAGCAGGCAGACAGAATGGCTGTGTTGTGAGATCCAGCTGTACCTTGCAGCTCTGGCAGACAACGGCAGCGCTCTTAACAGTGTCACAAGTATGTGTCCAAACTCAATATTTTACAGCTTGAACTTTTATTAAACAAAGCCATTAAATGCTGGAATATTTTTGCTTGGGTTTGCTCATTTAAAAACAAAATTAAACTTTCATAAACCTGTCTTGCCCCTTCTGAGCCCAAAAGAAAAAAGTCTTTCCCCTTTCCTCTTTGTTTTTAATCATGATATGAAAACTGCACCTCCTGGTCTTGGTTGCAACATTCAATCTGTGCATTGTCCTGCTCCTTCTTTTGTCTCTCTTCTCCTGTACTGGCTTTCTGCTTTCTCCAAATTATCTCTTCCGATGACTTAATTTTTGTCCTTGGATGGCATGAGATTCTCTGCTTTCATGAAGGTTTTTAAGTGGCGGTGGAAGAAAACGTAACAAAAAGAACCAAAGAAGTTGCGAAGAATTTGAGAAGTGAATATGTGTGGAAGAGGGGCAAAAAAAGAAAGCATGACAATTCTAACTTTTACTTCTTAATTTTTTTCTTTAATATGATACTTAAGGAGCAACCATTGAAAATGCTCGGAGGCAATGGATTGACAGTGCTGAGGAAGAATCAGAGATCTATTCATTTTTTTTATAGTGGAGGAGAAAACTACATGAAAAACAATTCTACACTTTTGCAAGTTATTGTAGCCTCAAAGATTGTCTTTCTAGATGCAGTTGAACTCTTATGTGGCTGAAGTTACTGATGTGTAATTGTAATATTTTTGATTGTTGTTGGAAAGAAGCAAATTTCACAAAACCTAGAAGTCAACAGGGATTTCAGGCAACTGTGTTCAGCCCAAACTGTTAATCACTTTATTCTACTTGGGGTTTTTTTGTGAAGGGATCTTTGTGTTTTATTTTCAGTCCTTGTCACCCACAGTCATCCACATGTACCCACTTCCTTGTGCTGCCAGACCTCAGTGATGTGTGCAGGAGGGAGGGAATATAGCAGTTCTTGATGCCAAGTCAGCATCATGCTGCCATGGGCAGCATGGACATCCACGGGGATGGCTGATTCCTGATTCCCTCTGACACAGAAGTGGCTGCAATAAGCTGCAAGGGAAGGAGGAGCTGCTCTGCAAACTTGGCTTTCTGTAGAGTAGGAAACAGCATAGCCCCAACAGGTCAGAACTTTTTCTGCACAAGTGTTTCCTAATAAAAGGCAGGGCTTCTATTATGATCCTGAGCCAGGGTGATTGCGGTGGTTGTGTTGTGGATGCTCTGCTTTTCCACGTCATACTGATGCAGTGGCTGGGGGAGATGCATACTCCTGTGTCCGTGTGTTGCTCTGCTGTGTAAATAAAGATGTGACCTTGGTGACAGGTCCCTGTGCTCTGCTGTGCCTTTCATTTTTCCTGCCTGTGACATTCCAGTTGTATGACTTGCCACCTTCTTAGTGGTGGGCAGCCTAACTGCTGTATCAGCATTTCAAGACACCAATAGCATTTAGGTTCTTCAAGGTGTGTGCTAAGCATCCCTTTGAAAATAGACCACTGGGCACCAGAATTTGAAGTCAGGATATAGGCATGTTCTGAGGAGAGAGGTTTTATTCAGCACTTACACCAAAAGCACATTAATACACTCCCTGCTAGGATTCACTGTACCCTTCTGCTTCAGTGCTTGATCTGGCCAAGCAGTGATAAAATAGCTTTTTAAGTAATTTTAGTAACCCTTTTTCTGTGATGAAGACATTTATATTGGCAAAAATTGCCTGTGCTTTAAAGCTAACCCTGCTGCTTTATCTGTTCATCTTCTGGTGTCTTGAGGTTTAGGTCAGTAATGATGGTGGTCTTTCTACCTCAGCAAAACATAAACATTATTCTGAGTGGCTCATGATATTGTCATCAAAATATGTGCATTTCCAAAAGAGGCCATAGTTGATTATTCCTTCAGAGAGTAGACAAGGCAGAAAACCATTATGAAAAACTAGTTGTTAACTGTCTTGCTTTAAGTTTCTCATAAAAAAAATGCTGAGCACATGAAATACTTTTTAACCCTAACTATCTGTTCCATATGCCAGGAAACCCAAATTTTGTCTTTAAAAGTTGTTTATGTTGAAAAACTGTTGGAAAAACTGAGCATGGCCTTAAATATAGATGTGAGAAGGGACTTTTTTAGGTTATTGGCATGGGACTGCTAGGTGTGTAAACACAACAGTTTAGTTGTACATTTTAATACATTAATAGATTTTTAAACTAGATTTGAAGGGGGAAAGGGAATAAACCAGGCTTCCTAGAGGTAAGCCTGAGGGTCCACACCAATGGCATGCTAGTGAGGCCCTCCAGTCTGCCCTCTCAGTGAAGGTAGGGGTTGGATATCCATGTGGCAGCAAAGATGCAAGGGTTATTGGTATTTTAGAAACCACAGAAGCATCTGAGAACGGTCATGTAGGTATTGGGGCTTCTCCCCAGGAGGAAGGCAGGATCAATAGTCCAACTGAAGTGCATCTATACCAATGCATGCAGCACAGACCACAAACAGGAGGAGTTGGAAGCTGTTGTGCAGCTGGAAAACGACGGTATAGTTGCAATTGCAGAAATGTGGTGGGATGACTTGCACAACTGGAGTGCTGCAATAGACAGCTATAAACTCTTCAGAAAGAATAGACCAGGAAGGAGTGGCAGTGGGGTAGCTATGTATGTTAGGGAGTTTTGATTGCCTAGAGCTTGACAATGGTGGTGAAAGGATCAAGTGTTTATGGGTAAGAATCAGGAGAAAGACCAGCAAGGCAGATATCATAGTGAGAGTCTGTTATAGCCCGCCCAACCACGATGGAGAGACAGATGAAATATTTTGTAAGTATCTGGGTGAAGTCTCATGGTCGGTAACACTTGTTCTTGTGGGGAACCCTGGTGGTGTTGGTTGACAGCTAAATACGAGCCAGCAGTGTGCCCACGTGGCCAAGAAGGCCACAACATCCTGGCTTGTATCAGAAATAGCATGGCCAGCAGGAGTACGGATGTGATCATCACCCCTGTACTTGGCACTGGTGTGGCCACACCTCAAATACTGTGTTCAGTTTTGCCACTACAAGGGCATTGAGGTGCTGGAGGGCGTCCAAAGAAGGGCAACAAAGCTGATGAGGCTCTAGAGCACAAGTCTGATGAGGAGCGGCTTAGAGAACTAGGGTTGTTTAGCCTAGAGAAAAGGAGGCTCAGGGGAGACCTCCTTGGTCTCTGCAACTACCTGAAAGGAGCTTGTAGCAAGGTGGGGGTGTTCTCCCAAGAGGAGAGTGAGGAAGTGGCCTCAAGCTGTGCCAGGGGAGATTTAAATTGGATATTAGGGAAAAATTCTTCACCAAAAGGTTATCAAGCACTGGAACAGGCTGCCCAGGGAAGTGGTTGAGTCACCATCCCTGGAGGTATTGAAAACAAGTGTAGACATGTAGATGTGGCACTTGGGAACATGGTTTAGTGGTGGACTTGGCAGTGTTAGATTTACAGTTGGACTTGATAATCTTAAAGGTCTTTTCCAACCTAAATGATTCTGTGATTCTGAATTGTGCAATTGTCCATGTAGGCAGTCAAAACTACATTATTATTTCTATTTAACACAGCATCTTAGCATGTGCTTGGGCATACATCCTCTAAAATATTGCTGTGTTACCTTTCCAATATGGAGAAGTTTTATTCAATATGAAGCACTAGAAATTAGGAGCCTAACTAAATTTCTGGAACAATCGCTTTGAGGGACTAAAGAAACTTCTATCTTGATGTCCCAGAGAGTATAATATGAAGGAGTGCTATATTTCAAAAATAGAGCAAAGGAAATCATCAAAAGTATGTCAGTGCTGAGGGCAGCCTGAAGAGCAAATAACTTGAGGCAAATTGCTGCTGCTAATGGTTTGCAGCTACAACAGATTTGTTTTGAAACTATGGAACACATTTTGTTAGACACCCTCAGCTTGCAGGCTGATTTCATGCTGTTAGTTGTGTTCTGTGATTGAGGGGTGTTGAATAACTGAGGTTGGACATATAAATCTAAAAATAGTGTTTCTTTATGTGATGTTAGTACAATCATTCTCAAAAGCATTCATGGGTATTTCCATCTTAACAAACTTGGCCAAAAGAAATTAACCTGGATTAAAGTGCTGTTATTGTAGACAAGTTGTCCTCATCAAGCGGTAATGTCATTAAATGTCTGATGGAATTACACAGTTCTGAGCACTGGAAATGTTCTGACTTCTTTCAAGAAGGCAGGTTACGAGGAATAAATCAGCACTTTAAAATGGAATTTATTGTTGAACAAGCTGAATTTGAAGGTTAGTGGTGGCTGTCATATATTTACCAAAGCACTTTGGTAAAGGAGAAGTTTGTGGCCGAAGTCAACTAGAGCTGCATTTTTCCCCTCAGGTACTTACACAGGAGCTGTGCATGGGTAGATAACTGAAACAGAGTAGATTGTAGCTCTGGTTATTGTAAGAGAGATGGTAGCTTCTGAGAGGATGCCTAAAATATTCCTCCTACACAAGAGCAGTCTTGCTAGTGTAATGCACTGAGGAGCTTCCTTTCTCTAATTAGTTCTGTGTCATTAACCTTCCTTCTACTCCTAGGATAGATGGGGTGCACAAAATAGCATAAGGTGATTTAGTTTCTTTTCATGTGCATCTAAGGAGTCATACTCTCATGCATATAAAAGAGAGCTTTTAAATTTTAAAAATGTGTTGGCACATAAAATGAATAAAAACCTGCCCTGGGGAAGAATTCAAACATCTATTCTGCTTTTGTGGTTATACCTGCGCTATATGATGCCTTAGCTCACAGCATCATTGCTTTGTTTCACTGGGGGTAAAAAAAACTCCACAGTGGCAACTTCTCTCCTGCCCCCTGTTTAACTCATATGTTTTTTAAAATATGCAAAACATTAGAAAATAGCTATGGTGAAAGAGTTACTTTAGCTTGCTTTATGGACTAGGATTCCTGTGTTTTAAGGTCTGGGAGGAAGGACTATCAGGTTGCCTTTTCTGACTCTGCATTCTGTAGGCCTTGTTCTATGCAGAGTGCACTTAGATTTGTTTATTGAACACTTACTGTAAATAAACTTCAAGAGCATAGTTTTTTCCTGGTTTTTGGTGGTAATACTTTTGCTGTTTGCCTAATTGTGCAGTGCCTTGCGCTGGGCTGTGGCTGGTGGTGCCCTGGTTGTGGCTGAGGTGGGCAGTAGTTCCCTAAGGTTTTAGCCCTCCCTGCCCAGCTAGAAACCACTTTGCATTTGTTGGGGTTTCTTGGAGCAAAGCCTTGTCTCAGCTACCTTCCTCAGGCATGTGTGAGGCAGAGGAATGGAAGAGCGTATGAACTGATCTGTCTGCTTTGAATGGAGGCTATGTTGTACATGGCCTAAACCAAAAATTTCTCCTTGGAGGCTTTTAGAGATATATGCTAGAACTATTCACATTTATTTTGGAAATAAAAAAATTACTTGTATTAAGAGTAACTTGGAAAAGGAAAAACAGTAGTGTAGGGGGAAAAAAAGCCCAGAGAGATAAGGAAAGTGGTGGGAGGAGAACCTGTTTCTCTGTGCCCATTCTGGAGAGCTGGAGAGGAGGCTGGGCTCAGTGTTGCTGCTGCAGTACAATAGAGACTAATGTCCAACATGGCTTGAAGTTGAAATAGCAAAAAAATGTGCCAAATCCTCCAGCTGCTCTTTGTGGGAGAGCTGGCTTTGGATTCCAGACCTGGGACTGTCACTGAAATTCTTGAGTGATCAAGAGGCAGCACTTTGTAATAAAGTGTTAAATCATTTGACAGAGATGGTTCCTGCATTCTTAGAAATGGAATTGTCTCATGTAGTCTTCTGCTCTGCCTCTAACAGTTGCTAGTGAAGCACCGTGATGTGCACTTGCCTTCCAGTCTTAGGAGCTTTTACACAGCTTAATTATTTAAGGTATTTTCCTTCTCAAGGAAGAAGAGCAGATGAGAGAAATGAGCTGAGATACAGAATTAGGTCAAGTCTCTTCTCCTCGTAACCAAATGAACAACAGTAACAAAAAAATAAAAATAAGTAGTTTCCATTGATGGTAACTTCTACCAGTAAATAATTCCTGCTAGTCAAATGCAATGACCTGTAAACCATCAGCAGAGTACTTTGATGGCATAGCTTATAATGATACCATGGATAGAAACTGGACAGTAATTGCTCCATTTATGCTCTAAGAAAATGTTGCTGGTTTTCAGGAAATGCTGAAGTAACAATTTCTATGCACATGCCATTTTATTCATTAAACAACAAAGTGAAACATAAGACAACTCACTAAAGTGGGCTGGCTTGGAAGACAGGAAAGGAGCAAGTGGAATCAGTTCTGCTGCCCAAAGGGATGTCAGTCTGAGATGATCATGGCGTTAATTTCTGGAGTAGCATTTGAGATTTGAAACTTGTTAAATGCTTGATAAACGATATACTTCTTGTGGGGGATCTGGACAAATCATTTCAGTGTCTGTCACAGAGAATCACAGAATTCTTTTAACTCCAGGGTCTGGAATTTCTGAGGGCTGGCCTGAGCAGTGAAGACTGAAGCAAAGGCGGCATTCAGTAACTGCCTTCTCTGTATCTTCCATCAGCAGGGCACCCACCTCGTTCAGCAGCAGGCCCACATTTTCACTGGTCTTCCTTTTCCTGCGGATGTACTTGAAGAAGCCCTTCTTGTTGTCCATGATGTCCCCTTGCCAGATTAAAATCCAAGGTGTCTTTAGCCTTCCTCATTGCATCCTTGCATACTCTGAAAACATTCCTATATGCCTCCCAAGTGGCCAGTCCCTTTTTCCACATTCTGTAAACTTCCTTCTTCCATTTATGTTTTTTTTGAAGTTCCTTGCTCATCCGTGCAGATCTCCCGCCTCCTTTGCTTGATTTTTTGCTTATAGGTATGCACTAATCTTGAGCTTGGAGTAAATGATGCTTGAATATTAATCAACTCTCTGGTAGATCTGGGTACCCCTGCCTTCTAGAGCCCAAACCCTTGGGATTCCTCCAAGTAGGTCTTTGGAGAGTCCAAAGGTAGTTCTTCTGAAGTCCAGGGTTGTAATCCTACTTATTGCCTTGCCTCTTCCATGCAGGATCCTGTACTTCACCACCTCACAGTCTCTGCAGCCAAGACTGCCCCCAATCTTCACATCCCCAGCCAGACCTTCTTTGTTTGTTAGTACAAGGTCCAGCGACACATCTCTCCTCATTGGCTCCTCCACCACCTCTGTCAAAAAATTGTCATCAGTGTGCTGCAGGAACCTCCTGGACTTTGTGTGTCTCTGTGTTGCCTTTCCAGTAAATACCAGGGTGGTTGAAGTCCCCCACAAGAACCAGGGCCTGTGATCATGAAGCTAATTTGAGCTGTCTATAGAAGGCCTCATCAACTTCCTCTTCTGATCAGGTGGCCTGTAGTAGACACCTTCAACAACGTCACACATATTAGCCTGCCCCTGAATTCTTACTCTCGACTCATTCTTTACTTCACCCGAGGCAGAGCTTGATACATCCTAGTTGCTCTCCCACAGTTGCTCTTTAGAGCAACTCTACCACCTCACCTCACTGACCTCTTTCCTGACAAATGCATAGGCATGCATTTATACCTGTGAAACGGGAACAGTAGTCTTTTTTTTTTCTTAAGAGAAATTCACTAATGTAAATATTTCTACCCTTCCATAAATAAATCTAAACACAAATGAAGTATTTTTATTGCTGCTGTTTCTTATGCTGTTTAAGGTTTCTTCCACTGGTAAACCATGTGTTTGCATCAATATATTGTTGTGCAGCTCTGTGACTGCTTCTCATTCAGAGTAGAGGGGTTTTTTTGTCATGATGAGAAGTCTCAGCTTTGGGGAGTAGTGCGGCTTCAAGATATCTTAAAGGAACTTGAATTGCCATTGCCCAGAGTCTACTTGAATTAAGAATGTTGTTTTATATAGTTTGGGTCTTTTGCATGGATTCCTCAATGTTTGAAGGAATTTGGCCTGTGTTTGGGTTCCAGAGTTTGGGTAGGATAGACACACAGGCGTATATATATTTAATTCTGGAAGTCGTCTTTCATGCAGATATTTGAGATTAGATTTGACTATTCTGTCACATGAGAAAAACTTTTTTTTGTTTTGCTTTTGCAGTGGTGTTAAAACTGACTGGTCAATATGAATCAAAGTATTAGTGTCTAATTGTGCGTGTGTCATACCACAGAGAACTCTGGTGTAACTCTCTTTTACTTGCTTTGGCTGTCTTGTAGAGTTCCAAAGTGCTTGCAAAGAAGGAGCTCTCCTACATGCCTATCATTGGCTGGATGTGGTATTTCCTAGAGATAGTATTCTGCAAGCGTAAGTGGGAGGAAGATCGGAAAACAGTCATGCAGAAGTTACTGAATCTCCGGGACTACCCTGAAAACTTTTGGGTGAGTGATGACTAAAAAGTGGAGTGTGAGGTGCTGTAGTTCTTTGGAGGGATGAAGGGCATAGGCAGTATTTGATAGCTGACAAGTTGCCTCCAAGAACTTTGATTCATGAGCTTCCTGATAGTATTAGGAGCATATTCCCTAAGAATTGAATTATCTCTTGAATTTCCCATACATTAGTCAGTCTTGTCTGTTTTCTTCCTTTGTAGTATGGAGCCCTACAGATGCTAGTGCAGAAAATACCTCCATTGTGATCCATTCAGTAAACTTGTAGGTCCTCTAAACACATGAGCTGGAGAGGAGTAGATGCAAAAGTTCATAGCAGTGTAACAGATGCACTTGGCAATGTTATATTGACACACATTAGCTGTATTGTAAGCTCCCTTCTCATCTTGAATCACACAGTTCATACTATAATTTTTTCCTGCCATTTCCTTGTGGTTCTGCCATTCCTGTGAAGGTACTAGGTCGTACATGGCCCAGTAGAATTGGTAGCCACAGATAAGTACCTGGGCAGAGAAGTGGCCCCAGGGGCCATCGGCTCTGTCACAGGGAGAGGATTGATGTCACCTTTCAGTAACAAGAAACTGTTACTTTTTGTATCACTGTAATTTTTCAGTATTGAGCCTGCCTGGCATTTCCTAGTCTGGGAATGAAAAGCCTTTGAATTTTTTTATTTTCTCAGTAATCAGAAAAATCCTAGTTCTCAAGAACTGGTGATGGCAAGAGAGGGATTCAGTTGGGGAAGTTGTGTGTTAAGCAGCCTTACAAGGGCCTACAGAAACTATTGCTTAAGAAGCAGTTTCCTAATGAAGATGTATATGCTGTATCTCTCATTCTCTGAAGCAAAACTTTTTTTTTAATTGTCATTGATTTAAATGTACTCAGCAATCAAAATTAAGCTCTGTGCTTGAATAATGATAGCTTCCAGACAGGAGGCTGTTTAGCAAAGGGACAGTTCTTGGTTTCTAGTTCCAGTCTCTCTCACGGGGATTTGCATGTGCTCTGTGAGAGAGCTCTTTAAGAGAAAAGGTGATGAATGCCTTTCTGTACACCTAGGCAGTTCAGCTCTAATTGGTGAGCGTAAACTGCCACCATCCTTTATATACCATTGCAGAGGGATTACTAAGAAGGAACTTATTCCTATAGTAAGACAGATACAATTGTTGATGTACACCTTGGGGTTATTGCAGTGTGGAGTTTTAATTTGCTTTTATATGGTGACATAATGTCACAAGGCACAGCAATAGCACCTTGGAAGGTAGAAATAGCATGCTAAGTGAGCTCGAAGGATTTTGTCATCAGTTTCCGTATGTTTCCCCTAGCTGTTTAACTTTATGCATATGATACATGAGTGAATGTGCTCTTAGACGAGCTGGAACTGAAGCTGGCTCCTTGGCTAGTTTTCTTCAGTCTGTCTTTGTTGGCTAAATCATTGCTGTGGGTTATGAGGACTTAGCTTGTGTGATTTGCAATGCTCTCTGATGTGTTAGTTTGTGTTCAGGCTTGGCAGAAAGCAGATGAGCAAGTGGTACATCTCCAAAGAACTGTCTGCTTTCCCCTGCCTGCCAGCGGCAAAATGGTAATTGTTCATGTCTGAGCACTTCCATGGTGTAGTTCTTAAGGGGATGAGGCTTTCAGTTGTCCTGCATCTACTGCTTTACATCTGTTATCAGCTCAGTCACTGGTATCAAACTTGTGTCTGCAGTTGTCAGTGGCCCTCATACCTTCATGAAAGCAAGTGGGTTGGAATAGGGAAGCAAGCTGGGCATGGATGCATTTCCTGGAAGTAAGTTTGGTTTAGACACTTAGCAAATTTTAGATACCATGGCACTGGAACACCTCACCATCAGTGAGAGATTTGGAACAGAAGGTATGTGTTGAGTGTATTCTGATATCCTGTTAGAGATGAAGTGACCCATTTAGAGAAATCAAGTCATTCTGATAGCAAGTAGCAGGGCAGATGTTAAAACCTAAAGTCTACAGTTCAAACCAGAGGATAGCAAGTTGGGTGGATGTGGGCAATTGAGAGAGTTTGGGTTTGGCTTTTTGTTTGGTTTTTGTGGCATTTTTGTTTGTTTGTCTGTTTTTTGTCATGTTTTTCTTTTTAATCCAGACAATTAAATCCTAAATGTGTATGTGGCTACATCTGTCCCTGCAAGCAGTATTCATTTGGGCTGGTGTTGGTGAGAATTAGATGGGTCTCTGGTCAGACAGATGTAGAAGACCTGAGCTGCTGTCTAACTGTAGTTCTTTCTTGGTTTCAGTTTCTGATTCATTGCGAGGGCACAAGGTTCACAGAACAGAAGCACCAGATTAGCATGCAGGTAGCCGAAGCCAAAGGCCTGCCCAAGCTCAAGTATCACCTATTGCCACGAACGAAAGGATTTGCCGTCACCGTGCAGTGTTTGAGAAATGTAGGTAAGGAAAGTCACAAGGAACAATGCTAAATGGCTATTTTGTCAGTTGCTGTCACTTTGCCATGCTCTTTTTTCCCTGTAGCATGTGTCCTAGCAGAAAAGCCTTTGGATCCTTTCTGACCTTTTTTTAAATAGCCTGCAAAAATTAAAGATTAGATTTTACTAACAAAGTTCTAGGGCAACTTGATTATTTTTTTTGTTTTGGTTTAGTTTCTGTTACTGAGTCTGCATTGAGGGATCTCAAGCTGCATGTTTCATGGCTATTGCCAAAGGATATTATTTCTTAGTATTCACTAAGCAATCCTATTCTAACTGGAGCAAATACATCACTAGAGAATCTGGGAGAGTGTGTCTTAAATATTTTCTTGTGGGAAGTGTCTGTATCAACACCATTTTTAAATTAGAAAATATTCTGCTCTAAATTTCTGTATAGATGTACTCTTTAGCATTTTTTGTGGAGCTGGGTAAAGGGAGCAGATCTCGATTGAAGTTACATGTAGGCAAAATTTTATAAATAAATTATCTCTATATTACAGAGCACGAGTAAGTTTTTCTTTGGTAATGTTCTGAACTCCCCACCCCACAGTTATTTCTGGTTATTTGCATTTGCCAACTTTAAAGTGATATCAGTAAGAATATGGCACACATGGTTTTGAAGTGATTTTCTTTGACTAATACAATCCATCAAAATCTTCTGCTGTGAACTACCTGGGCAAAGGTACTAAGTAACCATAGTGCTTCAGTATCTTTGGGATTTTGCAGATTTTTGTGTTGTCAGAAGGCTGATATATGAGAGAGACAAAGTGGTTAGTAGTTTAGAAGAAAATGTTCTAGCTTGACTGAAGTTAAAGTCAAAACTACTTTTGTCTTTGAGGACATGTTTTCATGTGACATATCTGGGATAGCTGCTGTAAAAAAAACTTTGCAGTCAGCTGTCTTGCTACCTGTCATGTTTCTTCTACATAGCCTCTTGCAAGTCAGGCAGATGATACCACTGTTGTGGCTTGTCAGGCATCCACAACTTCCCACCCCCAAAATGGATAGTTAGCATGGATCTTTTCTGATATGTGAAGAGATGCGTAATGTGCGACATCCAGCAACAACCTTAAGGGCACAGTTTAAACTTCCTTTTTGAATAGGGACAACTGTTTTGCTGAGGGCAGGGAGAAATAGACTTGAGACATTGAAGAGCTTCGTCAAAACCCTGCAACCTCTAATGCCATGATCTGGGAATAAGGACAGGTTATTTTAGTGGTGGTTTTGCTCTTTTCTCTGCTTTGTGTAAAGCAAGCAGATGATTGTGGAAAAGTAGCTGATTTGTGGGAAAAGGTTTCAAAAGGAAACAATTTTAGGGAACCCAAGTGGTGTTTACAAAAAGTTCTGGACGTTCATGCAATGCATTACAGTAACACCTTTTAGGATCTTAAATATTTGAATTATCTTCAGAAAAAGAATGCTGAGATACCTAGATTGCTTATGTACTTAGGGAACTGTATGTCACTACCTCAGTCCAGAAGCCATGACTTGCTAGATCAAACAAGGTAAGGCTAATAGATGGTAATATTTCCCTGTGAGGGTTCAAGGAGGATCACAGAGAATCATAACTTCTCATAGATAGTTTTTGTTGAAACTATAGCTTGAAAACTCGACCAACAAACCTCTGAGGGAAACAACTGATAACCTCGGATCAGTGTTGCAAATTCTTCTGGATATGGTGCTTTACTTACCTTGTTTTTTAAAATGAGAGGGAGCTACTGTCTGGGTTACTTTATGGTTCTCTCCTGTAGAGACAAGAGGTGCATGTGAAGAGCATATAAAAGACCTTCGTCAACAGTATCTTATTTTTAGAAGTCCTTGTAACATTGATATGTACAGGTAACAAGGAAGTCCGTATATTTTTTATTTTTTTTTTTATGTTTGTTGGAAGTCTGTTTTGACAGTCCATATAAGTTCTGTTGAGAAATTATTCCTTTCTTGCATGAATACTGATAGGATTTGACCACTGATCTCTGTTAACCTACACTGACATTTGGTACCCACCTTATAAGGAGTAACTTGTTATTGTAGGTGTCAATATATGCAGAGGCTATATGTTGTAGTATTTTTGGCATTATTTTTCTTTGAATATTTACACTGGTAAATAGTACTATTTGAATTGTTCACTGTAAATCCCCCAACTCTCATTGTCATGCTTGGCCTTATAATGTGGCCCAGCAAGTGACTGTATCCCTCTATTATAGCCTTGAGTTACTTGTTTCAAACAGCATCAGTGTGACTGATGAAGTGCTGCTCTGTCTGCAGAAGCAGCAGTGACAACATGCAGATGCTCATAACTTCAGTTCAGTGACATCACTAATGATCTACAAGAACAACTCTTGCAGGCTGACCTGTCTCTCTTGCGGTACACTTCATATCCATTTAAGTGGCTGAGCCTGCAGTGGAGTGTCCCTGCCCATCTCTGCAAGTGAGACACTGATGCTGAGCTCACTGAGCCCATTGTGGGGCTGCCACTAAGGTTAATGCACTTTCTGCTCTTCCACAATGGGTGGTGGGCCTTCTGGAGAGCCTTGCTAAGGGAGAGAGCTGCAGCATGACATAGCAGTGAAGGCAAACCAAATGCTTGGATCCAGTTCCAAGCTGGGTGTGACACAGATTAGTATCTCCTTTTCCTCTATTCTTTGTTCCATCTTTCTGACAAGGGCATGATTCAACCTATCTGAGACTGTAGTATATGTGGGATGAATGGGTGCTGCTTTCTGTGTCTGTAGGGGTAATTCACCCACAATAACAGTGATCAGAGGTTGGTCCTTTTTCAAAATTTTGTATCAACTCTTAATGCTACCTCACACAATAGTTCTGTGACATTGGAAACAAATATTGGTGATTTCAGTCTGGCAAGTCCATCTGTTCTGAAAAGCTTTGCTTCAGAAGGAGTTTATTTAATGTGCTTACATGGGAAACTGCCTCCATACCAGTGATGCCATATCTGCCAGCCTAAGCAGATACATTTGGTGTCCTTCAGGGATCTGTACTGGGACCAGTGCTGTTTAATATCTTTATCAGTGGCGTAGTGGGATCAAGTGCACCCTCAGCATGTTTGCAGATGACACCAAGCTGAGAGGTGCTGTTGACATGCCTGAGAGGTGGGATGCCATCCAGTGGGACCTGAACAAGCTTAAAAAATAGACCTGTGAGAACGTTGTGAGGTTCAACAAGGCCTTGTGCAATGTCCTGCACCTGGTTCGGGACAATCTTTGATATCAATATAGGCTGGGGGATGAAGGGATTGATGACAGTTCTGTGGAAAGGATTTGGGGGTACTGGTGGATGAAAAGCTAGACATGAGCAAGCAATTTGTCCTCAAAGTCCAGAAAGCTGATTACATCCCGGGCTGCATCAAAAGAAGAGTGGCCAGCAGGTCAAGGGAGGTTATTTCTCCCCCTCTACTTCACTCTGGTCAGACCCCACCTGGAGTACTGTGTTCAACTCTGAAGTTCCCAGAATAAGAAAGACATTGACCTGTTGAAATGGGTCCAGAGGAGGGTCACAAAGATGATCAGTGGGCTGGAACATCTCTCCTTTGAGGACAGGCTCAGAGAGTAGGGTTTTTTCAGCCTGGAGAAGAGAAGGCTCCAGGGAGACCTTATTATGGCCTTTCAGTACTTAAAAGGGGCCTATAAGAACAATCATTTTACCAGGGTCTGTTCAGTAGGACAAGGGATAATGGTTTTAACCTAAAAGAGGGTAGATTTAGACTAGATACAAGAAAGATTTTATTTTTTTTTTTTGCAATGAAACACTGGAACGTGTTGCCCAGAGGGGGTCTCAGAAGCCCCATCCCTGGAAACATTCCAAACCAGTCTGAACAGGGCTCTTGAGCAACCTGATCTAATTAAAGATGCCCCAGCTCACTGCAGAAGGTTTGGACTACATGACCTTTAAAGGTCACTTCCAACCCAAACCATTCTATGAAGGTTCTATGAAAAATATCTTTCACACAAAATAACAAGTAAAGAACCTTCCCTCCTAACTCATTTCTTTCATAAGCGATAATGAAATTCTTTTCAGAGACTTACTTTCACAAGCAGTACAGTGGACCCCATTGTCTCTGCCCCTCCCTTTCCCATCTTCACTTCAGATCATTGTGTGCCAATAAGAAGCTGTGTGTAGGCATACTCATCGCCTGTAGGTTGTTTTGTTGGATGATCATTCTGGTGCAATCCACCGTGTCCACAAATAATGCATGAAATTCAAGAGGACAGCTGAAGTGAGAATAATGCTCTCTAGATAGGTATTCTGAAGACTTCTTAGGTCAAAATTAAGAAATTATATCTTAAATGCTTAAGTATGTAGCTCTCTGTCAGAATGCTGTACAAGTAACCAAAAGTTAAAGATATATTAAAAAAAAGATGGGCAGAGATTAGAAAACAAAAGAAAAAAGCTAGACTTTTTTGTCAGAAAATAGCAGTTCAGCTGGAAAAAGTTTTGGTTTAGTTATGGTCTGTTCTGAGCCTTTGAAAAGGCATCCAAACATTGAATTGTGTTTGGTTTTTAATGAAAATGATGTTTTAAAATAGCTTATTTGAGAAAATATTTTGTTCCACAATTGAAGCAAAACTTCTCAAACTCTGCCTAAATTAGTCTGAGAGTGAGACAGTTGCAATGTTTTCAAGGTACTATGGAGTTATTTTTTTACTTGGTTTAGAATGTGAAATTTGTGGACTCTTTGACTTTTGAATAAGAAAGTCATGAGATGTCCAGTTCTAATTATGTAATTATGAAATACATATTAAATGAAAAACAATTCCAGTGTGTAATGCAGCATGCTAGTGCTGCTTTGATTGTGGAAGCTTTCTGGCAGATTTTTAGTTCTGTGCTGACTTCTTGTTTTATGCTTCTACTGTTGTCCTTTTCTTGCACTTTCAAAATGGAAAAGCTTGAGTTTTCAGTTATTTTGTATCTGGATATAACAGAGGACTGTCTGCTTCTGCATATGCTATCATTGTCTTGGATTTGGCACTGCTTCACCAAAAGTTTTCAGTGTGATATTAAAAAGGACTGGACTGAATATCAAACTACAGACCAGTTGCCAACTGGAATGGGATCTTTTTTCCCTGTAGTGAAGGAAAACTGTGTGTGGCCATCAGCCCATAAAGATGTTCCTGACCAACTCTGTAGATGTTTTTTCAGAAGAGAAGCATCGTCCAAGATGTCTGAACAAGCACCCAACTCATATAAAAATTCAAATGTAGACGTCTCCTAAATGACAAAAGACAAATGCTGTGTACGTCATACTTGCCTTTATTGCATCTCTATTGTCGTTAGAATAATCATGCTATTAAAGAATAAACTAAGAAGCTTACCCTGTATAAACCAAATTGAGGTCTTGTCTTCCTTCAATTACATTGGATTAGTAAATTAGAGTAGATTAGTAAAATCCTTCTACACTAAGAAGCTTAAAAATTGAGGTAGATAATTTATTCCAAAAAAAGTAGTTCCCTACTTGTATTGTACAGGGAGAGTAGTGTGCTTGAAGTAGATTTTGGCTTATGTGTTGTAGTTTTGAGTTTGAGCTAAAAAACCAACTGTAGTAGGAAAAGAAGAGAGTTGTTAACGAGGGATGCCGTCTGTACGCCGTGACAGGGTTTTGGCCTCTGTTTTCAGGATTTCCTTGCAGTGCTGAAGCCAGACTGTTCTGCTCCACACTATGAATTGTGTTTTGCAATAACAAATGATGGGGTGAGTTTCTGAAGACTGAATGTTGTGACCAAGCCATATTTCTCTCTCGTAGCTAGAGAGGCTTCGAAACCAAAAGCAAATCTGTTCTGTGTAATAAAAGGCTTTCTTAGGTGGGTCAGGAGCTCTCACAATAAAGGTTCATCAGTGTTCATTATTGCAAAACCCTAGAGCAGAAAACCTAAAATACAGCAAGCTACAGATGAAGTGTGTCTTAGTCACTTTTGCAACTCAAAAAAATAAAAGATTGTTTTATTGCTGGCATTGAGCTTAGAATTCCTATCACGATGCACAGTTGGTTTCAGTGTCAGGAAGATTAATTGCTCTCTGGTAATTTTGTGACATCAGGAAAATAGTGTCTCTAAGGATGTGTTCAAAGAAACATTTTTGAAGTACTATGTGGTTTAAAGCAGTGAACACTTTTTCTGTAGAAACTGCTTGTTAATGCTGTCTTAAGTTTAATTACAAATGACCTTTGCAAATAATTCTGCTGTTACTGCTTAGTCCTGGACTGCAGAAATGGTGTTTTCTTGAGACTGAAAGTTTCGATGCGTTTTTGTTCTGTGGAATTTGGACATTATATTCCTCACAGCTGCATGTCTTCATGGCAGCAGCCCAGCTCACATAAGACTTGGTCTGTTATTCTGCCTTTGCCCTTTCGCAAGTGTCTCTGTTATCAAATAATGGACATGAAGGGGAGGTTGTTTTGAACCCCAGCAATTCATAGTTGCATTAAGCACTCTTGCTGTGTCACACACAAACTTCACCCATTCTTAGTCAAACTATATAGATTGTTCTTTGTTTATGAAGCGTGTATCTGCCTGGTTATTTACCCAGATTTGGGGAGTTGTGTCATTTGCAGAGTTGAGAAAGCTAATAGTTTTTTAACCATTTGACTCCTAGGTTGTGCTAGGTATATTAACTGTCAGAAGCTGCAACAGAAACTGTTCCCTATGCCCAACATTCAGCCACCTAATGGGAAAGGAGATAAGGGTGGAGAGCAAACCTTTTCCATTCTGCTGGTGCAGACCCTTAAAGGGTCACTGATTATTTGGCTTCTTAAAACCTGCATGTTGAATATTCCATTGTCATCTTTACCTTGGTGACAGCTCAAACAATGATGCTATTGCTGATGACTTCATATTTAAATATGTCCCTTGTCTGAGAGAGTGGCTTGTTTCCATTCTATTACTACACTAATCACATAACCTGTTTCTTTTCTTGCAGTTTCTGCAGTCTATGATTCTACCCTCAATTTCAGAAATAATGAGAATCCAACATTGCTGGGAGTTCTAAATGGAAAGAAATATCATGCAGATTTATATGTAAGGCAAGTAATCCATAATTTTAATTCCTTTTTGGCATACAGGAGTATGTACTTGCAATCACAATTACACAAAGTATTTTCAAGTAGGTAACAGATAGCAAATCTCTACCCACCTGGCTTCACAGAATTGCATGTAAAAACTTATATAGGATGTAAAGGGTTTCTTGTACAGTTCTGTGACACTAAATATGTGGGGATCCCATAAAAGTCTGCAGGATTTTTTTTGTTATCTTTTACTCATTTGCATGTCTGTCTGCTCAGCAGCAACAGTGGGGCCTCTTTCTGCTCACTTGGTCAGAATACCAAACATCTACTAAGTGTCCAGGTGGGGTGGCTTTACACCTGTCTTTGGCACAATAGCTCTTGCTAAGGTGGAGGCCAGGCTCAGTAGTTGTTTATGGCTCTCCCTCCCTAGCAAGAAGGAGATTGTTGAATGAAAAAAAAACAATTACTTGGATTCTATATCATTAATATTTCTATAAATTATAAATACCCTAGTGGCTTCCCATAATCTTAATAGGAATTGGCCAATTCCGAGGCCCTTATTCTCAGACCATGTTCAATCAGCAGTAAGCATGCTGCAGGCACTCAGGGTATGTGATGGTTTAGGGTTGGAGCATAGGAGCCTAGAGGTGATTCCATAAGTGATCAGGAGTTCATCATAACCCCTTTGTAGCTATAATTGGCTGGTCCAATTGGTTTATCTTGGATACTAATGTGAGATGAACTAAGGGTGACTTTTTCCTCTTTTCTGCCTGTTTGAAAAAATACTTTCTTCAGAATCATTTTTGCCCAAGTGTAAAAAGAAACTTTGATTCCACATGGACGCAACAAGAATTTGCTTTCCCACTTGGCTCTCATGGGTAGCTCAGCCTAGTGGCTTTATGTTTGGTGTACATGGCCTGGCTGGCTAGTGTTCATGGAGGAACAGATTGCCCTACCTGTGTGAGCCATTCCTCCAACAGTGTAGAGGTGTGCATCTTGCTGTGTCTCCCTTTACACCCTTCCAGCCTGCTGCAAGTCAATCTGGCAGAGCATGGAAATTTTTTTTCACTACTCAGACTAGCCATTTGTCCTTCTGTCCTTTTGAGCTTCCTGAAAAGGCAGGATAAACCTCATGGCGAAATTTGTATTGGCAATTAACTGGGGACCATCACAGATAACCCCCATCTTTGCTTATTGAAGTGCTGTAGGTGTTGCACTCAGGAGAATTTTGTAAAAGTTGGATGGCCTTTGTGTCTGCTTAAATTATGTTGACTCTAATGTTTGTCATTTTACAACTTTCTTAAATAAAGGAACAAAACAGTAGTGTCACAGCTCTTGATTAACTGCAAACAGGAGTGTCCTGACTGTGAAAAGTGCTCTCTCCTCTGATGAAGGAGGTTAATTTGATTGTTGCTCTTAAAGGGTATTAAATAAAATATATTGAAATATATTGAAATATGAAAAATTATTACATGTTGCTATTAGCATGCCTATATGAGGATGACAAGGGGATTTTTCCTGTCACAGGGTTATTTACCAAAATTCATGTAATGTGATGAAAACTGTTTTGTCAAGAGAGGGTTTTTCAGTGATAGGAACCATTTTGCTGGAAACTCTCCAACCAAGCTGCGTGTTACAATAATTATAGGAATTGGAAATGTTACCTGAGAAATACTAGAGTGCTTTACTCCTTAGGTATAAGCAGAGTAGTTTGTTTTTTCTCTGTAATGCCTAGCTGATTAAATACTTGAACTCCTTGGGTGGGGTAAGAAACTAATTCGTTCAAAACCTGTTTGGAAACAGAAAGTTGCAAACCTTTATCTAGAACGTGGCTCTAGTGAGCCCAAACATAATGCATTACTATTTCAGAAATCTAAATTTCTGAATTTCAGATACATCTGAAAATTGATGGTGGCTGTAAAAGCAAATTGTACTTTGCTGATCTGGGAGCTGTTAAAAATTTTAAAAAGGTGAAAAAGTAGTCAGTCTCCTGTCAGATGGATAATCTGTCTATAGAATGTAAGTACTGTTCATGGTAGCTGAAGTATTTCATATTCTTCAGTTTCTCTTGTTTACCATTGGCAGGCGGATTCCGCTAGAGGAAGTCCCAGAAGATGAGCAGGAATGTTCTAATTGGCTCCACAAACTATATCAAGAAAAGGTTGGTTTTTTGTCTAGACAGCACTTGCAAGACACTAGTGCTCGGTTATTTATACTGCTAGTAGACCTTTACAGTGTGCATGTGTAGTGGTCCTGCTTTGGGGGCTTGGGGTTGGTTGATTGTTTTTTTCATTTTGTTTTGCAGGATAGGTGCTCTGTTTCTCCAGACACAAACTGGTCTTATGCTGCCAGCCATTATTGTCTTTATTTTGTACTTAAAGAGCAATAGGAAGAAAACTTAAGCAAGCCTTGAGAAAATAGTTGTAAAACTCTTCTTTGAAAGTTGTATAAGGATACAAAAAACACAACTACCTCCTGGTTGGTAGAAGGACCTCCTTCCCCTTAAAGGCAGCTCCTAAATCAAGAAGTAATTAGTGGGCTACCTGAGGTATATTTTGCTTTAGTGTATTAGAATTTTTGTCCCTTGCTTTACCCTGTCTTTTTTACCAAGGCAAAGAACCAACATTAATAGGACAGGCTGAGAAATCACTTTTGCATTGTGTGCATAGAAGGCATGCATTTAAGATTCCTAATTATATAGGATTGGAGAAGAAGAATATAATGACTGTGTGTTTGTAGATGCCTGCTGATTTTTTTTTTTTTTTTTCCAAAATACTTTTATATGCATCCTTGTCTTTCAGAATCTGTTTCTCATGAGTTTTGTCTTCATGAACATAGAAGATAATGATTGGGGGATGCACTCTTTGAATACATGCAGCACTCCCATTTCAATCAGTGGAAGTTGTAGGTATGCAAGGCACGAGGGCCTGGCAGCTCATTTTGGTTCAATAAATTGATCTAAGTTATGTATTCAGACTGGAATACAGCAGTGCTTTGGGTTTAGAAGTGGTAGAATATAACTACACCTTAGTTTCTTCTCACTGGTGTGTCAAAATTCTGCTATGCCACTTGTTGTACTCCACCCAGAACACCATGTTAGTGTTTCTGTATTGGCTATGTTCTGGTCTTTCTCGGCTTCAAACCATGACTTTTTCTCATTTAAGTTATAGGCCCTCTAATCAGGTTGCTTACAAGAAAGTGAAAAGTAAATGTGTCAGGACCTCTGTTGTAGATCTACTAGATTTACTCCCTTCTTGTAAATTGTACCACTAACACCTAAGTCAGTCACAACCCCTAATACCTTTCTGCAGAAAGCCATTATGTTATCCATATGCCTGTGGTCTCTCTACAGGTATATATATGCAAATAGCCCTTTTGATGAACATGGCGGAAGTCCACTTTCTGCTACCATGACATTATCTGTAACCCTGTTTCATGTTCTTAAGAACTGTTTAGACATTTATAAGACAAGAACATAAATCAAATGAGACTGTGGTGATTGTTTTCCTGAATCCCTTATTGCACAGTTTACAGTAACTAACTTCAAGTTTTTCTGTTATTTCCTCTTTGGTGAAGACTCAGTTATTTCTAGTGCAAACAGAGCATATAACTATCCTACTTTCTTCATAACAACTTGGTTTGCTGGTTGGTTAAATCCATAATTTACTACTTAAGTATAGGAGGAAAGAATATGTTTTCCTTTCCATTAAAAATTCTTTGGTTATGTGGCAATTTTTTTGATTGGTTGTTTTGGTTTGATTTTTTTTGTTTCATTGTGGTTTTGGTTTGTTTGGTTTTTTTTTCTGAAGGTGGCATATTCCTTGTCCTTCACCTGTTTTACATTAGTGAAACAGTTATTTCATTGCTGTCATTTTTGGTTTACACAAGCCCATGTCTCTGTAAACTCAGACTGGGAGAATATAGAGCGAGGACAGCTTCTTCATGAGTTCTGAGATGATGAAAGCCCACCTGCAGGGTAAAAATGCAATTCTGTTTCACCTTTCTGCCATGCATCTTTAAAATATAATTGTCTCTTAGGTTGGATAACAGGCAGCATTGCCACCTAGATGTTGTTTCTGAAAGTGAATTCCATTTCAGATTAATGCCTTCGGAGTTAGTAAATATTTATGATAAAATGTAACAAATCTGTATTCAAAGGGCAATAATTTATTGCAAGATATGCAGTCATCTCCTGCTTTGTCTGTTTTGGTTGTAGCACTCCATTTTCTGTTTCAAAGTAAGACAAGGCATGCACACTACTGAAAAACAGAGTCCCTGTTTTATCTTGCATTATGGTTTCATTGCTTAATCTTAGTGATTTTCATAATTGTGCAGTATATTTCCAAGACTTACATATGATGCACTGAATTATGCTCTAGTAGCACGATTTAGTAGGGGGGCATGCCACAGGTACTGAGGTCAAGACTGGAGTGCTGTGCGCTTANCAAGGTAAACCCACCACAGATGATGAGGGCTGCAAAGATGTTTGAGCAGTGAAATCAGCTCTTAGTGGACGTGAAGAGACATGATTTATTTTTTTTTCCTTTGAATTGTCATTAGTAAAGGAGTGAGTGTCTTTGAGGAAAGCTTTTTTCATTGTTTCTCATCTCATTGCCTGATCTCAGTTACATATATGTCAATCTGAGATATTTCTCTTTGGGAATCTGATATGCTTATGTTCTTGCTACTTATCACTTCATTTTCTGGTTAACTGCTGCTGCAAGTGCAACGAACAGAGACCTTTCCAGGTAGACAATAGCACTGTGCTGTTCTAAACCACACACTGTTGCCCTGCCTTTTCCAGGCTTACAGTAAGCACCATGTCCACATGCTTCTTCCTCACCTGGGGTGAATTTTGTCCCTCCACAGGTGGCCAACACTGCCATATTATGACAGAGGTGCAATTCGAGTTGCACATTGCCTTTTTTCTTTTCTTTTTAAAACTTCCATTGCTAGAAAGACTACCTTTGACTTTAAAGGACCAGGTTGAGCATCGTAATGCTTGGTCTGAAGAGGTCAGAGTCACAACTCTGCTAATCGTTGCATGTTTGGGGTTTTTTTTTCACCTCCTTACAGCCTCAGTGCCTGAAGTAGAAATTCTGCTTGAGAATCCTAATTTCCATTAAAAAAGAAAGAGAGCTTCTAACTCTTCTCACTTGTAAGAGAAGCATGGAAAGCAGGGCATGAGAATATATGCCGAAATGCCTCAGGGAATTAGCAAAGCATAACTGAAGAGGGGAAGTGTACAGAACTCCAGTGTTTAGGAACAAAGGTTATATTTTTGGATACTCATTCTTTGTGGGCTTCCTCATGAAAGGGCAGTGGCATACCTCTGCAGTCAGACCTCCCTAGTGGGAGCAGGGAGTAAGTATCCAGTTAGCCTCTCACAAAATTATGGATGTTCCCTGATTTTCCTCCACTGCATTACCCATCCCTCTGTCTGAAGTAACTCAGATTTGGTGGGGGCATTAGAGTGTGTGTGTTTCTATATAAGATATGATACTTGAGTGGGTGGGATTTATTGCAAACTGAAAACAAGCTCTATATGCAGGATAATGAAAGGAACTTAATGTGGGTGAGGCGATTGAGGGAAATTTTGACATACATAATGGATTTAAATGCAGACTTGAGCTGTTGTTGGGTACCATAGGTACTCTTGCAAAAGCTTAGAAGACAGATCAACCCACAGATGTCTCCTGCAAGGAATGTGGATGTTTCTAAGGTTAAGGAATCATAACTAAATTGAAGAGCTGTTCCCCACAACAGTGTAAAACAGGTAGTGGAGGTGATGGTATTGACATTGTTTGGTCTGTTGTAAATTTCTTCTGTCTCCAACCTCTGGGTGAGATGGGGTCAGCGGTTTTGCTGCCCCTAATGCTGTGCGGAGCTGGCAAAGAGAAAAAACTGCTGTGCTTGTTTTCAGTGAGTCTCATTTTGTACTTTGTAGCAATAGGCCCCCTAATGGCAGTACCAATTCCTAACTTTTCTGGATAATAATGGTATTTAGAAACCTAATTGTCTATAGTAGAATTCAATTTACCAATGATTAGTAGCTCCATGTTAAACCAGTCATAAACCAAAATACTCAAGGCACTGTGAAGAAAACTTCATATACTGTGTAATTTGTTGGAGGCAGCTAATTAATTGGCCATAGTGATCCCAGTACAATCTAGCTTGCGTGCAGAAAACAGTCATAATTTTTCTAATCTCAATAGAGTGTAATGCTTTAATTACTGTGTAATCTCTTAAAAGCTGAATGTTCCCTTTGAAATAGATAAAATGGTAGCAGCTTGTAATTGCTCAAGTTGCCATTTAAATAAGTAAGGAATTGTCTGTGTCAGCTGGAATGTAAGTAAATGTAAAATCATGGTATAGTAGAAATAATCTTGTTGTGATCGATTAGGACAATCTTGGCTTTGCCAGAATTTTTGGAAACCATCATGAAGCATTCCTTTCTTTGAAGAAATTTAGTACTTCATTCTGACTAAATTTAGGTTCCTTTTTATGTCAGTCTGATGCTAACTTCATTAATTAACCAGTTTTATGTGATAACACAGATTATTAATCTTTGCCTTTGAATCATTAGGAAGAAAGGTTCCCCCACCCCCACGCACTTTGATATCTTGGGTTGATCACATGTCTTTTGTGCTTTAAAAAACACACCACAAAACAATAAAAACAAACCCCACCCCATTATTTTCCTTATATTATACTAAAACATGTCCTTTGGTCAAAACCAGAGAGAGATTCTGAACTGTTTGCATACTCAACTGTCTGTAGAGAGATCCAGCACCTAGACTTCCTTCCATAAGCTTCATGGGAACAAGATGAACAAGATGACTGCTTCTGTGGGACAAAGCAGACAGGAGAGGGTGGTGTTCTTTGGAGTATGGGACCAGATGGTGTCTGCTCACCTTTTCTGACAGGGCTCTGGATGCTGTTTCAGAGCAGTGGTTGGAGAAAACATTAGGGAACAGAGGACCTGCTGCTGAACTTGTAGCCCAAACACTTCTTTGGCTTACTCAGAAGTATTTGGCCGGTGGCTGCAGCTCTTGCAGGAGGTTCAACAGTGATGTCTGCATTGCTGCAGGAGTGTACATCCCCTCACCCTTGTTTTACTGGCCTTGTTATACTCTCCCAGCATGCCATTTTTCAGGCTTCTGTGGTTTGGAGAGAGAAAGGATGTGCACATCAATATATGGGGTTTGGTTTTTTTTGACTGTGTGTTCATTGCCTTCAAAGTATAAGCTTCCCAGCCTTGACTTGGTCTTTGATCTTTCCCCGTGGTTACAAACCTGCAGAAAGAGGAATATCAAAGTTGCAAATGGCTAGTTTTGTTGGCAGATGGGGGTTTAATTGTTGCCCTCCTTTGTTCCACTAGGATGCATTCCAGGAAGAATACTACCAAACAGGAACCTACCCAGAAGTCCCTATAGTACCACCCCGACGACCATGGACACTTTTGAACTGGCTTTTCTGGGCCTTATTGCTGCTATATCCTTTATTCAAGCTGCTCATCAACATGATCAACAGTGGATCATCATTGACACTGGCTAGTTTTGCATTTGTCATTGTAATGGGTAAGTTTTCTGAAACAGAAAGATTATTTACAGGGTAACTGTCAGATCTGATACTATATCCACTTTAGCCTGGAATAGGTAGAATATATTATTCTTTTTGTTTAATTTTGTATACTTGTATTATTTGTTTAAGAGCTGCATACAAAATTTTCTGTTTCTGTGGAAATCAAAACAGTAATTTTCCAGTGCGTTGCCTGCAAAAGGCTTTCTTTTCTTGGGTAGTGTGTTGCTGGGCTGCACTTTGCCTAGAAGAGATGCTCAAGGATCATTTGTTCTGTTGAGAATTCTTTCATCTATTCATAGTCTGATATGTCATCCACTGGAAATCCATGAACTTGTGATTTAAGGACAGTCTGTTGTGGCCATCTAGTCTGGCTTATGTAGCACAGGGTATAGACTATTGCAGGTGATTCCTGCAGTTCCTGTGGTAGCTCTGAACTGCCTTGGCTTGTGTTTAAACCAGCATGTTATTTAAGAGGAGGAAGGAAAACAAAACAAGGAGCTGGCCCACGGGTAGGGAAGGAGATCTCATTTGGTGTCCCTCATGGAAATAGAAACCAGGTCAGTTTGGCAAATTATATCGTGCTTTTTGGCATATTGGGTGCCTGTTTTAAGAATAAGTTCCCTTCCAGAATAAGCCATAGATTTATGAAGCAAATATTTTCTATGGCTGTACTGACCTGCACGTGTATTTATGGTTTCATCACCTTAATGTCTATGTATATTGCAAATACCCTTTGAAAAAGAACTGTACAGTCCTCCTGGCTCTGAGTGAATTCTGATGCAGAGATACTAGAGTTACCTTAAAAAGCTGCATCTAAAATAGCAACACAAAGTAAATTGTGGAGTATTTTCTTGTCTCAGAAGTGCATCTAGAAGTCCATCTTTGCTCTCTACCTAGGAAATTGTTCCTAACATGTAGTATTTCTTTGCATTCCTAGAAGTCTGAATCTTGAGCAGGTCCCATGCTAGTCTGATCAAGATGAAATAACTAATGTCCTTTTGCCCATTTGTGAAGAACTCAATATGGTAGGCATGCAATACTCTCTTTCAGAAAGTGCCCACCAAATCAAACTCTGCATAAGCTACTGTGGAAGCTTCTTATAAAGATAATTGGAGAAGGAAGAATTTGGGCATGTGTGTGTGTTCATGCACACAGGGAATTTGTTTCATGATGTTTTGGGTCAGAAGAAGGAAAACAAGAGTAATGATAATGTTCAACACAATAGTTGGTACATTAATGTGGACAAAGTAGAGGGAAAGGGATTGGAAGTCTATGTTCTTGTCCTCACCTGGAGAAACTGCTGGTGCTTTTTACCCGGGAAATGTTTTATGTAAGATGTGCAAGAATTTACTAGAGCAGTGGCTACAACTTAGAAGTGCCTTTTTTCACCCACCTTACTTGTTGGAAGGCACAAGTAGTGCCCACTTCCCCACCTTCTGTCTCTGACCAGTGAATAGGATGGGAGTGAAGAGGGAGCACCATGGTTGGGGTGTGCTCCTCAGGAATGGGAGGTGCTAGGTTCAAATCCCCTTCAGTTGCAGAGAAAGGTCAATCAGCCTCCCTTGTGCTCTAGTTCAAAATGGGTATGCAACAGTGGCTAGCATGAGGTTTGGCACCATTGCAAATGCTACGTCCCTGGCACTAGTACTCAAGAGGGCATTTGTTCTTGCCCTCTTGGCATAGACTATGCTGGCATAGTCTATGTTTGGTACCGGGCTGTGGAACGATGGGTTTCTGGATTTTAACCTCAGAGTTGGATGCTTCAGTGCTTGGCATTGTGGCATCTGTGATGTGTCTGGATTTAGCCCTCATTAATTTAGTTGAGTGACACTACACCACTCACCCCCCATCCGAAGTCCAATACCATCTTGCCATTAGTGACCTTTACAACTAGATCATGTCTTCTCCTATCAAGAAGTGGGGGAGAGAACCTGTAAGGAGAAAAAAAAAAGCCATGATGCTACTAAGAATGAACAGCAAAAGACGCCTTTTTTTCTTCTCTTTCTTTTTCTTGTCATCTTTCTCCCCACTTAGCTTTCTTCTGCTTCTAGCCACAAGGAATGATTAATAAGTGAGCTGCTGTGAGTCCTCCTTTGGATGCAGTGATAATTCAAAGGGCTTGTTCTCAGGTTATTTGTAATGCTGCTTCCAGAATGAACACATGAGCTCCCAGGCTGCAAAAGCACAGCTGAGGAGCACATTAAGAACAGCAAGATTAATGGCCCACTGTGCGATGTGCATTGCTGGTCCATACATATCCACGACATTTATGGGATGGTTGGTGCAGGCTGTAGTCCTCCACAACCTGAAAGACCCTATGCTTAGCCACAGCTCTGTTCTTTCTCTGAATACCTGGTGTGATCAAACCCAAAGTGCTTGTAATTGGCCAGGATTTGTGGTAGCAGAAGGCACTGCATTGCCTGTAATGAAAGCTGTAGCCTGCTTAGGCTCAGCCAGCCACCTCTTGCTGATGAGCAGGCAAAAAGAAAGATGATGTTGTCACTTATTAGCAGATAGCAGCTGCCGTGAAGCTGTGGAGGGAGAAGAATCTGTGGGAGTGGAAGGAAACTCAGCCTTCAGTAAAAACAAACAAAAAAGCAGAGCTGGTTTATCCTGATCAATTAAAAGTGGATGTGTCAGTACTTGCCAGAAGAGCAGTGGTTCCCTTAGTATGTTACAGCCTGTGTCTGTTTTGCTGTATCCCTTTAAAAGCAGTGTTATTCCTGGTTGGGAATCATTGGTCTCATTCTGTGGAATCATCTCAACTTCAGCTGAAGCTGTCACTTTGACTTTTGTAGCCAATAGCTGAGTTTCTGTAGCAGGGCTGTTCTCACAAAACTGTGCTTTTTATCCTGAGGGGCCTCTGTCATGACTGTCCTGGGAATGATGTAGCCATCTTCTGACAGAGGAACAACCAGTATTTTATTTTGCAGTTCTGCCTCCAGCTTTAGGCAAGGTCTCAGAAGTGACTCTGGCAATGACCGGGAGGTAGCAGTAGATGAACACAAATATACCTTGGAGGTTGCAATTTGTGATGCCAGTTGGAACTGTCTGCCCGGTAGATCCAGTCTGTAGCAAAGCAGGGAGGACTGTATTTGCTGTCTTCCAGTGTGAGTGGTAATTGGTACCTGGTGGCTTAACAATGTAAAAGGAAGCTTTTTCTGTAAATCAGAGGGATTTACCATTGTGATCAGATGATAAAACTGATTCTTCATATTGCTCCTAGTAGACCTTTTCCCTTCATTTGTTAGCTGAAGCAGCACAGGTAGCGTTTCAGACATTGTTTTCATTCTATGGCAGTCTGACAGCTCTCCTGATATTCCAGAATCGGGAGGCTTATTGCAGTCCCTAATAGCCCATTATAAGTAGATTGCTCTTTCTAAGGGCAGATTTCAATATCTGATAACATTCCCTTTATTAACATAGGTGCAGGTAGCTCAAGATAGGCATAAACATTCTGTGATAGGAAAGAGGAGAGGAACAAGAAGGTCTTTTTACCTGGTACCCTGTTTTGTTTCCAGAGTGTCATTTGTATTTTGGACAGTCTCTGCTAATTGTGCTCTCTGCTAAAAAACACTTAATGGCTTGTAAGTAACTGGCTGTTCAGGTGGAAGGAGCTGTAATAGAAATGCCCCATGGTGGTCAAGCTGGAGTGACAGCCCTACAAATACCTCAGGCTCTAACCCTCTGATCCAAAGAATGAACACCAATGTATATATAGCTCTGCTGGTTCAGCTGAAACACTTTCAGCCTTAAATAAACGATGTCTCCTCTTTATACTGAGAGTGCTGAGCCATCCTCTCTTGCTTTGCTGTGCAGCAGTTTGGCTATTTATAATTGTAATAATCATTGCATTGTGCTAATATCTAACTACTGGTCTGGGACCAGGAGCCCTTTGTGATACTACTTGAACTAACACAAGGCAGTCCCAGCTCCAGGGAATAAATGCTTAAGCAGTTTGAAGGACAAAAGTCTATTTTGAAAACTAGCTTTAGTTTCATAGGACACATGGCAAGAGATTTATGTACTTAGCTCAAAAATGCTATTTAAACTTGGGGCTGGTATATGACTTACTGCTATAACTGGTGTTAAAGCAGTAAGCAAGTCTGTCAAACACCGGTATTTGTACTTGACAGCAGCTTCTTTTTTCCCCCTCCTCCTGCTTCCCCAATCTCATTTGATTCCACAGAACCCAGCATTAGGTTGCCTTTCATGTTTCAGTAATTTGTGTTGAAGAGAACAACCTTCGTGCTCTAGAAGTATTTTATTATGGAGCTGTCAACTGCAGCTAAAAGGGGATTGTTGGCTCTGTATGCAAAAGATGAGAGGGCTTCTCTTGGCTTTTAAATGAAGAAGTAGCTCTTACATCTGTAATGCTAAAAGCATAATGGCATCTGGGCTTACAGCATGGGGCCAGCAGTTAAGTATCAGTTATAGGCAAGAGAAGTATTTAATTTGAACCAAGTGCAAGAAATAGTGAGCCAGCTTTGACTCTGCAGGAGCTGTTGTATGTCTGCTATACAGTACATGCACAGTGCTATTAGAAAACCTGTTCCACAGATCACACTACAAACTGTGAGTGAGTCCCTGGGGACTTGACAGAGTCCAAGTGCAGAATGTGGACTGAGGGGTTGAAGCATGATGTGATCTGTGTGTAGGATTCTGCTCAAGTTGATTCTGCCTGTTGGTGGAACTGGCCTTTCAGCCCAGTGCCTAAAACTTGTATTTTTACTTGTTTGTTTCTTCTCCTTTATAGTATGTAAGGTAGGCACCAACTGGCAGTTTCCTACCATTAAGCTTTAATGATACAAATCTTCATTTCAATAAATAACCTACATAAATCAGGTGTACAGCAGCCTGTATGTAGGAAATGAGCTGTCCCTTCTCCTCGCACCTCATTTTCCCTTGGGGGCTGAGGGCTGCAGGGTGAAATGAGGACAGGAGGGCAGTGATAGCTTCTACCAGGGAGTAAAGGAGAAGAAAAAAACCCCCAACAAACCTGAACTGCTGAAGGTGTCCAGGCAGTGGCATTCCTCAAACCAGATGAAATCCCCAATGTGCTGTGGTTGCAATAACAGCTGCTCTCATTCATGTTCTATGTCCATCTCCAGATGCTGTTTCTGTCCCTTCTGGTTAAAGTCTTAATGATTTCATGCTTACTATTATGTTATGATCACAGACTACAGGCTACATGCTGGATCTTCCTCTTGTCTTCCCTAGCTTGGGGCCATTTAAATGTCAGAGATTTTTTTTTTTCTTTTCTAATTGTGAGAGTGAAACCCTTTGCTCATTCTAGTTTGTTATGTTTCCATTCATGGACTAACAGTGGAGTGTAAGTGACAGTGAACTCCCTAGGAGCCCCACTTCATTTTCTGAGCTGTGCACTGCATGGCTCTCAGCCTGTGAGAGGGCCCTGTTTTCCTGGTGTCTCTGCAGCCGTGAGACCCAAGGGCAGCCCCACAGGCAGCCCAGCTTCCCCATTGCACCACTGTGTGTTCAGCCATCGCTGTGTAACTCATCTCTGGTACCCAGCTACCACTTGCACTTCTAAAAAAAATGCTCTTCCTAATGCAGCCCTGGGCAGGTTCACCCTCCTTTCCCACAGGGGCACACTGCTGGCATCTACAGGAAGCCCAAGTCCTTCTCTGCAGAGCTGCTTTCTAGCCTATCTTCTTTCTTAATACACTCAGCTTTTTTCAATTTGCCTTACTTACAGTTATAAAATTTGTTCAGTAATCTGTGCTCCACTTCAAGGTGCTTGAAGCACAAGAAAGAAATAGCTGGTTTAAAAATTATATTTTTGCATGGTTGATGTGGTAGAAGTAGGTTACAGCTGGACAAGTAACCAGCTGGTGAAGCACAGGACAGCACTGGTGACCAACCAACAGCCTTTGCCCATTCCTGTACAAATGCCAGGGCACAGGGTGTTGTACCAGCCCTGCTGTTGGCAGCTGGTGCCTGGTAGTGATATGAAGCCTCTGGACTCTCTTGGTGAGCTTGGGTTCTGACTTGACCATAAAGTCCTTTGCCTGGTGAGGAATTGTTCAGGGTCATCTTAGAGAGTCTGAAGACCAAGGGGAATGAGACATTTAGAGTACCTCACAGGCCTAGGCCTTTTCATCATCAGTCAGCAAGAAACTAGGATTTGGAGGCTTAGGAAAGGTTTCTGGCTTTTTTTGGAAAAAGTGTTCTGAGCAGAGGGAAGGGGTTTGTGACTCCTAAGTAGGTTTAGGTCTGAAAGCAGTGTGGCAGTTCTGGATATGTACAGCAGCTGAGCAGAAGTTTGGGGAATAATAGATTTTAGGCAGCTAAGCTGCCTCTTTACAAAAATAAACAAAACTGCGAGGGGAGGGGAAGAACTTAGGCGAAGTTGCATTTAACTTAAACAGTCACTTAAGACACTATGAATAATTTATATAAAAAACCCTCCAAAAATCCCTGTGCATGGTGAGTTATTACCACTAAATCAGCTATAAAAGTCTTTTTAAATTAACCTGACCTTTGGTAATGGACTGTTTCATGAGCTGTAGTTAAACAAACAAAAAAGTTGTAGCATTTTTTATCAAGGTCTGAAGTGCCCTTGCACTTTCTTGTGCTCTTCCAGGCATGGTGGCTGTTGAAGGCAGGCAGAATTCCCTTCCTCTGTCCCACCTTGCATGTGGCTACATGAGTGCATTTTGTCAATCACTCCCTGGGAGCCAGGTAACACCAGTGGCCCCAAAGCACCCCCAGTTTCACAGCCAGTCTTGCCTAAGGCTTAGCAGGGCTGAGCACATCATGCCTGTGCCTCTCACCCCTCTGTGAGTTCACGTAGCCTCTTCCCCGCTGGTGGGTGAGGACATGTCTAGCCAGAGGCCAGTGACCTAGGACCTTCCTTCATGAAATAATGTGGGCAAATTACAGGATACAGGGGCATGGGGCTGTACCTTTCATCAACGGGCAGGTAGGGGTAGTTAGTGTTAATGCTGTGAGAATGGTGTTAGTCACTTTCCAAATGCTACACCTGTACAGACCCTCAGCTTCTGTCTGCAAACTGCTTTTATTTTTTATTTGTATTGCAGCTTCGGTGGGTGTCAGATGGATGATAGGTGTTACAGAAATTAACAAGGGCTCCACCTATGGCAACAATGACAACAAGCAGAAACAAAAGTAGCATCTTCAGAGACTGCTTCAATCCAAAGGGAACAAATGCGACGTCGGAAAACTCTTAAGTGCATATCATGGTCCTTCAGGTGAGATCGGAGGAAGGGTAGGATGAGCAATTGCCATGCATATCTGAATTTGAGCTCTGTTATTTTTCTCTGGGGATTTGGGCTGGATGACACGCTTGAACGATGCACTTCATATACTCTCCGCAACAGGTTTGCATTTGTTTGGTTGGTTTCTTTTCCTATAAAGTGTCTTAAGTTTTGAAGAAAAAAAAATTCCAGTGTGCTTATATGATGAGATTCTACCTGGAAACTAACCAGAGGTGCAGGCTTTGTCTTTCTTAACTTGCTCTAAGGAATGGATAAATGTCAGAAGATTGTTACAAAGATGATTAAAATTGATAGTTGTGTAGATCACACGTTAACAGTTTAACAACCATACTCTGTCAATGTTTAACTACAGTAAGATGGTGTGCTTGGTTATACCAGTATTGGGCTGAAGCAGCTCTACTGAACTGGCAGAATTGCCATAGAGTTTTTCTACATCTAGAACTTATCCTCCCAGTGTGCACCACCTTTAAAACTTCAGCCAGGCCCCAGCTGAGGGCTGCTTTGTTGGGGTGGAGTCTTACAGTGGCAGAACCTGGAGTGGAATTCGGCCTTGCGGCCTGAACAGAGCTCTGTTGCCCACTGCTCCATCTTTCCCCAGGCAATAAATCAGAGGGAGAGCTGAAAGCTGTAATTCTTTTGAGAGTAAAGGCCAGTTACAGTTTGGGAAAACAGAGGTAATAAAATTCCTTTGAGCTTTAAACACCAATTAAAACTCTAGGCCTTCCTAACAATGGTGGAAACAAAACAACTGGGTATGCTGTAACTAGGTATAATGCAAAGTGTGCATTAAAAGTTCTGCTCCACACCCATGCTGCTGTGATCCCAATTAATCTGCTTTTTTTCTGATAAATTCATTTACATGGTGCCTCATAACAGCCTGAGGTAGTAGTTAAATTACCTTTTGCGTTTCTTCTGGTGAAGAGAGGGGAAGTAGGAGAGACCTAGGACAGTGGTATGGCTTGGATTTTAATGGGTGTCTGGAAATGCTTTGACACCTTTCTGAATTAAATAAAACTAGAATCAAGTTCCTTGGCAAAACCGTATTGCTCTGACATACCTGTTATTGATTCCAGGGCAGCCTCCTCTTGGTTTTAAACTTCATGAATTAAGGGTATGCAAGTTATTAAAAAGAGCTTGTTTAAAAAATGAAAAGAGAAACCAAAAGAAAAGAGGGGCTTCCACCTATCAGCAATTATGATTTGAAAAAATCATGACAGTCAAGGAATGAACAGCCCATGTGTATCTAGAGAAGAAAGTGAGCAGCCAGTTCCAGCAGCTGGTTAAAAAAAAAAAAATTTTCTCTCTCCCTGCGATAAAACTGATGCCAGAAGAACCAGGGCTAATACAACAGAATATGAATCATTCCATGAAATACGCATTTGCTGTTCAGTACATCAGATCATCTAGAAACTAGTCTTTAATATGCAGCACCTAAAGAGCAGGTGGAGTAGTTGTCTTAGCCTCAGGTACTGTTTTTTTGAGAGTGGAGGCAGTAAAATGTACAAGGTGAAGGAAGTGTGAGGGACTAGTTTGGAGGGCTTTTTTTCCCCTACCAGTCTGGTGTAAAATGTATTCCCTAAGTGCCGAAGCTTTCTGGAATAGGTTGCATGATGTCATGAAAATAAATATGGGCTTTTGTGTAGTTGTTCAACACATGAAGTGTTGATATTTTCTGAGACCAGAAAATACTGCCATGCTTATAAAGCTATTCTTTTAATAAAGTACATGCCCTGCGCTCTGTTTGCAGAATAGTGGAAAACTGCATATTATAACCTGTAGTAGTGTCAGAAGGCCTGGCTATCCCCTAGTAATTATCAAGCGTGTTAATGGGCCAGGCCTGAAGACACTGTACACAAGACTTTGAAAATGGAGGGGGACTGGGGGGGGAAGAAGGGGAGAGAGATCTCTCCAAGCTAGCATGTTACTGTAAACTTTACCTGGCAAATACAGCAGGCTCTTCTCAGGGTGTCAGAATGAGCCCTATGTGCAGCAGTGAGTAGTTCTGAGCAACAAATGCATATTCATGTAGTGATAAGAGACTCACTCTTGCCTTTTTAAAGAGCCACTGATTTCACATGCTGGGAGACATTTAACATTCCTTATGAAACTTAGTCCTTTCCTCTCCAACTGCATGCAGTCCACTTCTCCCAAAGGAAAATTCCAAACATGTAAATACTTCTGAAAGAGTATTTATACTATTTCATACCCATTTCCCATGGACCAACCCTTGGAACAGGCTGAGGGCCAAACATCCCCCTGGATCCATCCCCGTAAGCACTTCAGCACAAAAGGACTGCACACTGGGCCCTTCGGCCTTCACTGGCAAAGAGAGAAAGCTTAGTGGTACTTGCCAAAGTTAACTAGTCCAGATCATTGTATTAAAAGAATGACACATGACATTAAAGAAACAGTGTTTGCCCCTCGTCCCCACAAGCAACTGTATGTTCTACAACTGCCTTAACAAAAGTAGTCTTAATGTTTGTTTACAAAAATAAAAGTATAAAAAGCTGATGTGCAGTGAATGAGTTTTCTTTTGGTAGTAACTTTAGACAGTAACAGTTTTTACCTTCATCCTGACCCCTAAAAGCTGTCAGCAGTTCCTGTTTGTGTACAAGGGCACCTGAAACAGGGCAAATGAGGAGACAAACTGCTCGGATAATTCTGATTGATACACAGCAAAGTGAAGTGTGCAGCAGGCTGGGGGAGACTTTCACCTCGGGTACTTTCATAGCCTGAGGATGAGGATGACAACGTACTTCCCCTCCTAGCATAACTGAAAATAGAGAACTGAAGAGAAAGGAAAGTCCTTCCTTAAATCCAGCACTGCAATTTTTTTGAGAGCCTAGATACACTCCACTGCTGACCTGCACAGTGAGGCTCGTGCTTTTATAGATTTGAATGTCAGATTGTGCAATACCTTCTCAACAGCTTGCCCAGCTGCTAGAAGCCACTCCCCACCTGTAACAAACCAAGGATTTGTGGATTAAGAAGAGAGACAGGACTTTCAAATAAAGCCAAGTGTTAAAAACAAGTTCTCTGCTTTTTAAGTTACCCGGGTCTAAAGCTGTAACAGGAATATGTAAACTTTCACTAATACTTAACAGTTTGAAGTCATCTGTTTGTTCTAGCAAGTCAAACAAGATAATCTAAGTAGATCAGGTGTTGCAGGCTGTTTCTTCTAATTGCTAACTACTTTTCACCTCTCCAATTTCTGATACTGATGGGAGGGTGGTGGGGAAATCAAAGTCCAGGATCAGAAACCAGTTTTAATAAGCTAAGTTCCTGTTTTTGCCAAACCAAACACAAGAATAATCTTAACTGATTCGCCTCTTGGCCACAGAAAGGGCATGCAGACCACCCCTGTTCAGAGCATTCAAGAAGAAAGTTACTTCAGACCATGACTCTATCCCTTATATAATAGGTAGTCATGAATTTCATATCACCTTATTTCCTCAGGAGACGATGAAGGGAGAGACCTTAATTCTATCACTTGGGTAAGAAGCATCTTGCACTGCACATCTTGAACTTGACAAAACACTGACTACTGCAATATAGGAGAAGCTTATTCCAGTTAGGTTAGCTCAGCAGTCTTAAACAAGTGTTGAAAAAAAAAGTTTGAAATGCCCACATATTTATTTCCAGAAGAAAAACCCTTCACCACCAACTCCTAAAATAAACCATTTATTGAGAAAAAACTTTTTTTAAAATTTCATTAATCAGCCTTGTGCATAACAAATCCGAAGCTTGCCAAAAACAAATAAACAAAAAACCAGTAAAAGTTCACAGTCAGTGCACTCAACAAACAGATTAAAAAACAAGGTCCATAACGCCTGATAACACTACAGCATTTTTCTGAACCTAAAGAGTTCAAAAATACTATGTATTAACATTACAGTTCTCAATCAACTGAGAAACAGGAGAAAGAACAAAAAAAAATGTATGGTCCATGTACAGTAGTAATGGCACTTTCACTGAAACATGCAGCTTCTTCCAACTTGCGGACACTGTCACATGAGCAACATGTGCCAAGTAAAACATACAGGAGCAGCAGAGAAAGTGACGCTCGTCACTTGTGCAGTCTTCGTAAGGTCAACTTTTATACTGTTTTCTCAGCACAGTCTTTATGTAAATATTACATACAGTAGTGATTAAAAGATATCTTGCCAGAATAAAAAAGATCAGGGATTGAATAACTTCATTCTTCATCTGTGCAAACCTGTGGAGGGGACAAAAGGCAATTAATTTAATTGTCTCTCTACTGCAGCAAGAAGATGACAACAGATCAATTCTTTAGCACCTTCACTGAACATCTCTGAAGCTTTTCTTCATTTTCCCTTGTTATGCAGCTAATGAATCGTGTTTGTATGTGAATACTGATGTTTCCACTGTCACCATGCAGCTCTTACGTGCCTCAAGAAGCCTTCTGCCCCTGTGATGAATGAGATCTGGCTACAGTTGTACTGACAAGAGGGATGAGTATGATGATCCCAAGCACGCTGTTACTGAACCAGAATACCAAAGTGAACAACTTTTTACTGGAAAATGGGACAGAATTCAGTAACATACTGTGCTCCTTCAAAAGAGAAGTAACTAATACACCTGAATTTGTAGCTGTGAATATTTGCCTAGTCTTAACCAAAGAATCAAACCACAGTTCTTGCAAGAACTGCAGATTGTTATGCCAACTGCCAGCTAAACATTCAATATGAACTTAAAAGAAATGCAGACCCTTGCATTGAAGATTGGTGGAGTTCTCAAGCCTGTGCTTGTTTCACTTTTTGTGGAAGGGACCCATATCTCCATACTGTAGAAGTCTGGGCAGAGGCACTTGCTAAAGTTTTAGACACCAAGCCCTTCAGATGCAATGAACCACCACTGAGTTGAAGCTTGACAAGACTTTTTAACATAAAGATAATGCATCTCAAAACAGCAGTGGAAGCTTATTGCATGGTGCACACCAGGTTCTTTTAGCAAATACTTGCTAGCGACATCACATGTAACTTCTGAGAAGCTGACAAACGTTTTCTGGACATCATCAACTTGATACCCGCCTCCCACCGTGATTCAAAGCCCTGTGGTGCAGCTGCAAACAATGAAGCCAACCAAAAACTCTTTCCGATTCCAATCTTTTTAGCCAAAGCCATGAATCAAACCTTGACAAAAGGATGATCGAGGAGCTGGCTGGCCGTCCATCTCATCTTTGGGTCACTTTCCAGGCAGTGGCAAAGGAAGTCTTTTCCTTCTGGGCTCACTTTGTCAGGTACAGGAGGTTTATGACCCATCCCCACTCTATACATGATCTGGAAGTTGTGCTCATATTCGTGCCAAGGCCTCTGCAACAGGTAACAGCATTGCTGAGTGCAAGTCTTAGCAAGTAACTTGCTATGCAAATAGAGCATGTATTTCTGTGCCCCAGGAAATCAAAAACTACCCCAGTACTCATAGACTTAAGTGTGACAAATTGATGGGAGTGGGACCAGAATTTGCAGAGAAACTGCTGAAAACAGTTGACGTTCATTCAGTACATGAAACATCCCTACCTTGCCAGTGACCATCTCTATGACGACACAGCCCAGGCTCCAGATGTCTGCTGCACGTCCGTGCCCTTCTCCTTTTGCTCTAGTAATTACTTCTGGAGCCATGTATGCTTTGAAACAACACATACGATGTGGTCAGTTCATACAGCAGTAGGAATAGTATACATTAAATGATTAACTGGGCAAACCAAATGCTTTTTAATACATCTGTAATGAGTTACCAGTCAGCTTTTCTTACTAAGTCTTGTCATCTTCTGGCTTCTCGTTCTTTGCCACATTTGCAGCACAGCTGTCTTTCAGTTTGAAAAGTAGTAGTGAAAATGCTGGTACAGTACCTGCCTTCACTTATTTTCATCTTTAAAAAATAGATTAAGCAGCTGCTGAGTAAGAACAACACTGTTTCACTAAGGCTGCAGAAAAAGATACAACTCCAGAAAAGACAAGACAAGCTCCAGCATCTTTATAGTTAACAGACAAATACAATTTTACCTCTCCAGCTACAACATTCACTGACTGTTTTGGCTTCCGTATGTAAATCACATCTAACTAGATAAGGTAAAATCAAGTTTAAAGTTTAAATCATTTTCCTCCAGCAGAGTTATCTTCTCTGGTAACCAGACAAGTATCTGCCTAGCACATGCTTCCTCACCTGCAGTCCCCAAAGTACTGTTGACTTCTCCAGGCATTGTCTGGGTGTTGTTCTTCAGTTTCACTGAGCAGCCAAAGTCTCCTAGTTTAATCAGTCCAGATGAGGTAAGAAAGATGTTGGCTCCTGGGAAACACAATGAAAAACAGTAGCACTTGTTAAACTAGAGCTGAATTGAGGAATGAGGGCTTCTAAATATACTTCTGGAAGTTACACAGTAGGTAATTGCTGAATTCACACTCAGAT